>RHPI01003491.1:100449-123727 GCA_009103225.1 Chlorokybus atmophyticus
CCCTCAAATCTTCTTCCTCCTTATGGCCACTCTGCTGCACTCCGCAAGAGCGAGAAGAACCCCATTCATGGGGCGCGGTGCTTGGCCTTCAATGACATCACCACCGTCTTCAGGCCTTCGACTGTGGTCATGGAATGTCCGTGGCACCAGCGGGGAACACATATCACAATGCCTTTCTTGCCGTGAGACAGTTTTCTCCAGGCTCAAAGCTATGCTTGAAAAAGGAAACGGCGTCTTTTTACTACAGAAATCAAGCTATCTCAAGAACATACTACTTCATGGGATGTTCAGCATGCGTGGGAGGGAGGCTTGCAGTGGGCCTTGGCTGATGGTAGCAAAGGCGGAGCTGCAATCCTTTACTCCCGCATCCTTCAACCCCTTGTCATTGACTCCGCCATAGCTGTACCTCATCGCTGCTGCTGGCTACGTCTAAGTTGAGACGGAGGGACGCTGCTGCTGGTCAGCGTCTATGCTCCTTCAACAGCACCACAACAACGTGCAACTTTCTTCAACTCCCTTCACACCTCCCTCCCATCGACAGACTGGTGCGTGTTGGGCGGTGATTGAAATTGCGCTAAAAATGCAGAACTTGGTAGATCACACCATGGCATGCATTGAGGGATGGATCACACCGCCTTCACCACCTTCAAGCAACAACTGCACCTTGAAGATGTCTGGCGCAGTCATCATCCTTCCGAAGTAGCATACACGTGGGACATCAGGCGAAACGGCTGGCTCGCCTAGATAGAATGTACGCCTCTCAATTTCTGCTCTCCTCTTTCAAAGACCCCTCCGTGCTTGTCTCCGAATGGGCCTCGGATCACAAACCCACATATGTCAAGCTGCAATCTGCAAGCCGGTGTGAGAAAGGAAAAGGAATGTGACAGTTCAACGCCTCCCTCATGCACAACGCAGAGTTCGTGTTGTGCAGAGACATTTCCCACAACAGAATGTTTGGGACGGTACCATCCGAGTGGGGCAGCTTGACTAACTTACAATACTTGTGAGTGGATGGTGGTAATGTTTACGGGCCTTGTTGTTTGAGACTGACTCGGTTGTCTCACACACTGCTCAGGAGCAACAGAACATGCTGACAGTTACTTGCACGAGCAGGTACCTTTTTACCAACCAGCTTTCCGGACCTTTGCCAAGTTCTTTCAGCAACCTGACCAATCTCAAGGAATTGTGAGTCGCTCCGCCAACAAGTTGTTGTGGCTGTCTGTGTGATGCATGCGTGCCACCTCAATTCATACGCATCAGTGACTCGTCTTACTGTGCGCATGCTGCGCAGCATTTTATATGAGAACTATCAACTGTGCGGTGACTTCCCCACGTTCGGTCCACAATTCGAATACGCCGACAACAGTGGCACAAACATTGGCAACCCATGCCCATTGCCCCCTTTACCTTCACCTCCGCCACCCCCTCCTTCACCAAGTCCTCCCCCTCCTTCCCCCCCTCCTCTGCCAGTCTGCAGCAGGCCGCCAATGCCAGGACAATGGCAGCACGGGAACAGAACCAACCGCACTCTCACCTGCACGCTCACCCTGACTAGAGGCAAAAGCGTCGCCACCCCGGGAGCCTGCTGTCTCAGGTGCCAGCGCACAGCCTATTGCCTCTTCTGGTCCTTCAACGGGAATGCCAAACACCGTGCCTGCAAACTGTTCGCCTCGGCTGCAAAGCCCCCTGTCTGCCTACCTTACAGCGGTAACCTGCGCACGGGGTCATCCCGGACCAACTGGGTATCAGGCAAATTGTGCGACTGAAGATTTGGATAGGGCACATATCACACATGTTGCGTGGGAAAGCTGCTGGTAGTTGACTTTACGTTGTTAGAACGTGCAATGCTTCTCCTTCTCAAATAAGCGCTTACTTGGCGGTGGTACTGCAGTGATAGCTAGTCACATTTACTCAAAGCTTGGTAGCCCTACCCATGCTTTCCTCTCTCTCTCTCTCTCTCTCTCTCTCTCTCTCTCTCTCTCTCTCTCTCTCTCTCTCTCTCTCTCTCTCTCTCTCTCTCTCTCTCTCTCTCTCTCTCTCTCTCTCTCTCTCTCTCTCTCTCTCTCTCTCTCTCTCTCTCTCTCTCTCTCTCTCTCTCTCTCTCTCTCTCTCTCTCTCTCTCTCTCTCTCTCTCTCTCTCTCTCTCTCTCTCTCTCTCTCTCTCTCTCTCTCTCTCTCTCTCTCTCTCTCTCTCTCTCTCTCTCTCTCTCTCTCTCTCTCTCTCTCTCTCTCTCTCTCTCTCTCTCTCTCTCTCTCTCTCTCTCTCTCTCTCTCTCTCTCTCTCTCTCTCTCTCTCTCTCTCTCTCTCTCTCTCTCTCTCTCTCTCTCTCTCTCTCTCTCTCTCTCTCTNGTACAATTTGCAGCATGTTGTACAGAGTCCAGCCTTGATACTGTTAACCTGTTACATGATACTGTTAACCTGTTACATGCCGTCAACACTGATGGCAGTCACTAGTTTTGGTCGAACGCAGACAGGTGTACTCGTAGCTGCGCAGCTGCATACATTGCTGCATCTCCGCCATTGAGAGAAGGACGGCGCTTTCACCAGCGGGTCCTCCTCCGCACGCACCTTGTGCCACCCCGCTGTCGTGCCGCACGACAGCGGTGTTGGCATTACAGTTAGCACAGTACTAGCACTTGTAACGTTTTGTGCTTTTGCATTTCCCACACCAGCGAACAACATGCACACATCTCTGAGCCTTCAACTACACACACGCACACTCACTCACTTACACACGCGGAGCAACAGATCCAGACCAGCAGCGTCTCCCCCCTGCTCAAAAGATTTCGCAGCTGTCTGTGCAGCAGCGCCGCTGCCTTGCTGTAAAGAGTCTCAGAGTCTCTAGGCTCCACACTCTATACAGGGCGAGATGCATATCTCCAGCAATGAATCAGCAATCCAGTGTGCGTATTAAGATGCATGGCCATACGTGTAACATGTGACAGCTGAAATTGTCACTCCGAGTGGGAGTGGGAGTGGCATGGGCGTGGGGCGCAATTGCGTGGTTGGCCGTGCGAGCGAGTGCGCACTCACTCATGCGCATGCATGCTTAACACGCCCGGTACGTCAAGCTGTGTGTCTCAACATCCTGTGTTATTCATGCGAATTCGTTATTTTATGCAGACAGTCACCAATGCAACGACGCCGTGACACGTGTGCTAGACACTTAAGTTAGGCGTGCATGCATATATAGTATACATGCACGCTGTATTCACTGAAGTCGCTTTCCCCATCAATCCTCTGTAAGCGGACAACAACGGTGCGCATGCATGTGAGATTATACGCGGTTGAATGGCAGATACTAGCCATGACGACAACCATGGTTGTCCGGTCCGACCAGACAGCAGAGCCAAAGCCCTCCACCCGCCACAACTCTGTGTGCGCATGTGTGTGCAAATGCATTTGCATGTGCACGCGTATGTCTGCGCATGTGCGTACACCCCAGCTTTCAAGACACATGCACGGTGCATGCTTGTGTGTGTGCACACACGCATAGCTTGCTGCACGAGGTAAAGCGCCCTACCACCTTGAAGGCCTGCTCAAGCATTTTTATTTGCGCATGGACCCGTCGACGGTTGCGCCGGGCGCTGTAGCTGTAGGTGGTTTACTCGTGCAGCATACTTGACACGATCCTCCACACATGGTGCTTGAAGCAATGTATGTGCTCGCTTGCTTGCCTTCCAGGCCTTCCAGGCATTGAATGTGTGCTGCGAGGCAATTTTGATGCGAGTTTCTACAAGTCATTTTAGCGTACAAACATTTCCTCAACCGCGGGTCGGGGCGGCTTTGATCGACAGGGGGCCTCCAATCATGCAAACACAGTCTACAAGAATACTTACAATCACTAGTACAAATTATGGTGCCGTATTAGTTTATTTTACTCTTTATAACACATTGTCATCGGCTAATACGACGGATGACCTGTTGTGTAACCGGCCACTAATAATGCATGAAACGTATGTCTTACAAACAGTTTCACATTAAGTGCATACAACAACAAGCCCAACCAATGTGAATGCAATGAAAACTTGCATGGTTGGGCATATGCATTGAGCACATGTAATGCATATGCAATTGACTATGCACGTACCTATGCATATGCTTTACGTATATAGCTGTACGTATGATATGCAGTGTCTATGACACTTTGAGGGTCTCAAGCTATGTGTGAGACTATTGGGTCAACGGTCTCACGCGTATAACGCCGTTCCATGTACTGACATGTTGCCACAATGCATGAATACTGCAATTGTTTGATTGAGAGCATTAGTATTTTGTTAAATTTTATAGCAGTATATCAAGCTATGCCATATTTATATAATATATCGATATATGCCAACACAATGTATACCGACCCCATCATCATTACAACCGCATAACGTAAGGTGGTGCAATCCGCTCCTTAGCGTTGACAAAATAAATGTAAATATAGTAAAACTTAGTATACATACCACTCATTCATTCAATGAATCGAATGTATACTATATATTTTGGATTGAAAAATGCTTTACTAGTAATTGCTATAATTATTGCAAGCTTCGAAATAAATGCAATACACACAGTGCTATTGGAATTAGCAACATGTGTGCAAACTTTCATTGTAACGCTAAGAGTGCATATTTGAGTACAATTGGTTGCCGTGCTGGCTGAAAACCGTATTCAAACATGCACCGTGACAGTGAACTTCAAGTGATATGCTACATTGATTACACAAGTTAAGCTTTCCACAATCACACCGTCTTTGAAGAAAATTTTTCATTGTGTGTTAATTTTAAAAAGTTGTTGCTAACCTAATTGCAATATGTATGCTTTGTAAAATATACCAATTTGTTTGTGGGTATACAACTCTGATTAGCAATGTGCCATAGTATTGTCAGATATTTGCGCCATAAAACAAAGAATGAGCTTGTAAATGGTTATGACATGCGTTTGTCCGCACGCACACATGCTATTGCAAGGCCTTGTTTTCGATATGCTACAATTATTATGTGCTATTTACATTGTCGTATTAACAATGTGTCTTCAAAATCAAAACCATATATGCCCCAAACCTGTTAATAAATCTTCATGAGCATAAACTTCTTGAGCAACCACGTCTTATCATGGTGCATACCTTGCATAGATACTGTGTGGACTACGCGTATAAGATGGTTGTCCTCATCAAAGTAAAGCACAACAACAAGTTTGGAGAAAAGTGCAAGTTGAGTTGTTAAATTCATACTCGCAACTAAAAATAAGCGATACTTTCTCTCAATTTTACCTCACAACCGCAAATGCAATGCACTTTTGTGTGGAGATGCCTTGTTGTGTGGGTACGCTAGGCACACTGTAATCCACCCGTAATACACTTGTCATAATATAATACAATACGTGTGCGCTGTTCCCGTGTGGCTGTGAAGAGGGTGACGCATATGTGCCTTGTGTTCACACGGCGCTAGGCCTATGGGCAACTTGCTTGATGGCGTACCACATGTACGTGTCACAGTGTTTATGCGCATACTGTAATGACACATCCGCAATACACGCAGGTTTATCACAATTTTTATTATGCACATTGTTTGCAGCTGTCATTGGGCTGATGTACATTGGTCTACACCATGGCACAGCTCACAACGCAATACCAACATGTGTAGGATATAAGCATTTCTGTGATCGTGGCTCGCAATTGCACGACAAACATGACACATGCATAACATGCGCATGCATTGATACTTGAAGCTTTGGATTGGCAAGCAAATTGTTTAATAACCACCGGTGTAATGCCGGTTAGTGTGGAATAGGCTAAGATGGGCTTATGAAAGTATTCATAAGCAATACACAACCTCTTATGGTAGCGACTTTTGCTACCATGGCCTAGTCGGCTAAGCCCCGCGTTACAACCGGGCTATATACAAGATATGTAGCAACCCATATACAAGCTAGGTGGCTATCTTCATTATTGCCCATACCACATTTGTTAATCCGCATGCGTTATTGCACACCCGCACAAAAAGCGCCACAATCATTTAGCATTCACGCTCAAGTTGTGGCAGCATTGGATAGACGATTGACTCCCCTTTCTCTCTATCTTGCCCACTTCAATCGCCACCCTTCTTTTCCTCCTTTGCCCACTTCAATCGCTGCGCCCTTGCTTTAGTGCTTGCAAGGCCGCAGTGTCTACATTGGCAGTGCGCAACTGCGCGCACTGCCAACTCGACCAGCTAAGGACTGGTGACGGCTCAGTGCCGCATGTTGTGCAGTAGGTAATGGCTTTTGTTTCGAGACGGGGCTTGTGCGTGCACGTGTCGCTACGGTTGTCATGCCATGAGCACTCGACACCTGCAGCATTGTACTGATTAGGGTGTTGAGAAATACAAATAGTCGTGCGCACACGCAACAGCAAGGGCTACTCTTTACAAGTAGAGGATGCTCTGTACATCACACTCGCCATCGACTAAATATTTGTACACTTATGCAAGACGAGGGGGGCTGTGCCACTGCCAGTCCGTGGCGCTCTTGTGACCAGGGAACGAACCATCATGCCAACAGATGGCAGGACGCAGGGTAGCAATGCAACCTTGGAACATCGCCTCTGTCCACACCACAGGCAGAGATTCCACGGGAAGACGTTATACCGGTCGCGACATGTGTATGAACAAATTAATGGGAATGGACAATAGGGAAGGGCACCTTTGGGGTAGGACACCATCGCCGTTCCGCACCCTCCAACCAAAGCAAAGGAGGCTCTATGAGTCCACGGGGAACGCACCTACTAGAGTCCTTCCTACACGCTGTGTTAGTCACTAGACATCGACACTTTATATCACAAATCCCATACACTTACCACTTTAAGTACATGTTTTGCTGGCGCGATGGCCATGTTGAAGGTATTCCTACATCCGGTTAGCTTGGCCTCTGCATAAGAATACACGGAGAGGACCTCGATGACTCCTGACTGAGTCCGAGCAGACTGCAGAGCAAGGGCGTACAAGAACCGTTGAATCTTGATGGATACGGAGCCAAATGACATGTGGCGTAGCTTGTTGGATAGATCTTGCGGTTGGTGACGTGGTGCAACGTATAGCACGGGAGTTGATTGAGTGGATCGTACGGTATATCTTGTAGGCCAACAGTGTGTTTATCTAGTGTAGAATCTGTGTATAAGACCCCTGTGGACTTGTGTCCTTACTACAAGCTGTGGTGTTGTGATGTAGCGTGTCACCTATGTGTATGTGCTTGTCACGTGTATATGTCAACAGGTTATGGGCCCACACATGCATGTGTAGGTTAAAGTGTGTTGCAATTGTGTGTATAGCCGTGGTTGCTTCGGGACGACTCTGAAGAATTCAAAGATTGAAGGTTGAAAACTGCGAAGATTGATGGTTAAATACTATTTAGTAGTACTGAAGATTATGAAGATTGGTGAGAAAGTTAAAAGCTTGGCAAAAGGCAAAGAAGGCGACTTGGAACTTTTGAAGCTGTCGAAAGTTGCAAGTTTTGAGAGGCTAAAGGCAACTTGAAGAATTGAGGCATGGACAATTTAAAGATCACATTTAAGCCACTCGAAGTTGACAACTATAGCACGTGGAGTATGAAGATGGAGTTGCTACTAATTTACAAAGATTTGTAGAAGTAATTTCAAAATACGTCAAGACAAGGTGCCTACCAGAGAAGGAAGTGTCTGGGCGACACAAGGAAGGAAGGCATTAGCCTTGATAGGCTTGAAAGTTGCGAAGCATCTGCTGGTGATGGTGAAAGAATGCAGCACCGCGAAGAAGCTGTGGTTGAAGTTAAAGAGCCACTTCAAGTCGTGCATGGCCAGAAGGCTACAGCTAAGATCAGAACTCAACTCGTTGCAAATGTTTAGCTGGGAGCCAATTAACAAGTTTGTAGCGCGGGTGAAAGCGTTATTGAAAGACTTGTTGGGTGTTGGCCATGAGCTCAAGGAAGTTGAGGTGGTGTGGGCTGTGCTCTCAAGCTTGCCCACCGAGTACAGAGTGGTCGTCACTATATTGGAGTCGACAATGGAAGAGTTGTCGCTGGACGGGGTGACATCGAGGCTTGAAGAACGACGCTTGAAGAAGGATGAAGAACTTGAGATTGGAGCATCGCCCGGAGGTGTGGCGTTTGCGACTTCAAAGGGTTTGGAAAAAGGGCGCCCAAGGCAGCAACAGAGAGTGTTGGCACTGCAGGGAGCATGGCCAGTTCAAGTACAAGTGTCCCAAGTTGAAGAGGGCAAAGACTGGTGGTGAGGTGAAAGCAATGGCGTTGCACGCATCAGAAGAAGAAGCAAATTATGTTGGGTGGGTGTTGGACTCGAGAGCTACAAGGCATCTCACAAATGACAGAAGCAAGCTTAGCAACTATACTCCTCTAACGAAGCCAGTGACGGTGGACTTTAGCACCAGGGAGATGTGCATCTCCGATGCAAGGTTGGGAGTGAAGTGACGAAAGTTGTGCTCAAGGATGTACTGCATGTGCAAATTTGTTCTCGGTGCATATGGCCACGAGGGTTGGCGCAAGTGCGATGTTTGACATGAACAAGGCGAGGATTGTACTTAAAGGTGTCACACAGCTGGTCGGCATCAACAAGGGTGGACGCTACTACGTAGAGGAGGACGGGGCACAGAAGATGGTTGCTGCTATGGCAAGAGTGGTTGAGAAGACATTTAAGACACCACATTGTCCAAGCAACAAAAAGGCACGAAAGGTTGTTGTGACGGAAGCTCAGAGCTCGTGGGAGCTGCAAGAAGCTACGAGCAAGTGCTTGAAAGTAAAATGCCGAAGGTGGTGAAGAACGAAGTCAAAGCTATTACTGAAGACAAACGCTCTGTCAAAGGAAGACAGGTGCGGTAAGTAAAGGGCGGAAATGCGCATGTGCAGCAAGTACATGTGACAAAGAGCAAGCTGGAGCTTAAGCTTGCGGCCGACCCCTGTCCTATCCTACTTAAACATGCGACAAAAGTAATCTTGAGGTATGAAGCTTTAGGGACAATGTAACTACGCTTGGGATTCCGTACCAATTATGTGCTAGGATAAGAGGAGTTTGTATCTAAGCTCCCTTCTTAATTGATGAGTAGTAGAAGCGAACTGACGGAAAAAGGCCGATGATAACAAGGACTTCAAGATGAACAGGTTTCAAGTGTTGATGGGAAGCATGGAGGTGTTGGATCACGAAGAGCTTAAAGGCCGGGCTTTAATGGTCGCGCACGAGAAGAAGAAGGTCGTCAAGAAGAGAAGCAAGGAGCGCGTGGGAGTTCACCATGCGTGAGTGATGCAGGAGCAAGCGGTAAAGGTCAAGCTGCCCGCGTGGGAGTGTTAAAGGTATTCCTACATCCGGTCAGCTTGGCCTTTGCATATAAACACACGAAGAGGACCTCGATGACTCCGGACTGAGTCCGAGCAGAGCAAGGGCTTAAAATAAACCGTTGGATCTTGGTGGATAGGGAGCCGAATGACACGTGGCGTAGCTTATTGTATAGATCTTGCGGTTAGCTACGGGGTGCAACTTATAGCACAGGATTCGATTGAGTAGAATGTACGGTGTTGCTTGTAGACCAGCAGTGTGTTTGTTTGGTGCAGATTGTAGCGTGTATAAGACCCCGCAGACTTGTGCAATTCAAGCGTAGTGTTGTGATGTAGCATGTCACCCATGTGTATATGCTTGTCAATGTGTGTATGTCATTAAAGCTATTGGCACGGCGCTCCGAAGCACTGCACAAGGTAGAAGAGGCATGGACAAAGGGAGTGCACGTCCTAACACCTGCAGAGAGAGCTGAGGGGGTGTCGTTGCCATAGCTGCCTATCTATGCAGGGGTGATTCGCTGAAATGTACCGGAGAAAGACGGAGTAAAAAAGAAGTGTGATGATCTTTTACAAGCTGGATTGATTGAGGAGTTGATCTCCACCTATGCGTTTACTGTAGTCATGCCCATGAGAAAAAGACTCTGAGGGTAACTGGACACAGATGCGCATGTGTGTGGAGAGCACACCTGCGAATGCAACCACTCAGACGAACAGGTATCCGATGACTACTGCGGAAGACATTTTTAAAAACGTCGCTGACGCGAAGGTCTTTACCATCATCAACTTGCGTGCTGGCTTCCACCAGATAAACATGAAATGGCAGGCCAGACACAAGACTGCAATCTAGGGTAACCGCACTCTATATCAAAGGTAATGCTATTTGGCATGAAGAAGGCGCCAGCAGTTTAAGAGAGTGATGGACCGGGTCCCGAGGGGACTCTCCTTCACGCGTTTATACAATGATGATGTTCTGGTCTTCTCAGCGACAATGTGGAGGATCACATGAAGTATCTCGATGTAATATTTAAAGGGATTCAGGCTGCAAGAATAACTTGTCACTCTGAGAAGTACAGGTTTGCAACCGCCACTATGCAATATTTTGGGGCACGAGATTGTGCCTAGCAGAGTACAAGTGCAGAAAGCCAAGGTGGATGCCATTGGCCAAGTACCAGTCCCGACTAACATCCGCGGAGCATTCTTAGGGCTGGCAAACTACTATCGTTTTCGCTTGTGAAAGCCTTTAGCAAGTTTACCAGACCCTTGAATGACCTGTTAAAGAAAGAAAACCATTGGCAATGGAGTAAATGTTGCCAGCAGGTATGTAAGCAGATCAAGGAGAAGCTTAGTGAAGCCCCATTGATAAGAAGACCTCACTACAACAAGGAGTTCATCCTCCATACGAATTGGAGCAAGTTGGGCATCGGTGCTGTGCTATGTTAGAAAGATAACTATGGAGCAAAATATGTGGTTGCATGTGCCAGCAGAAGGAACAACGAAGCTGAAGGCAACTACAGCTCCTGTGCAGGGAAATGTTTGGCAGCAGTATGGGCAGTTGTACAATTTAGGCCCTTCCTCTTTAAAAAGTGCTTCACGCTGTTGAGTGACCATCAGCGTTTGAAGTGGATGCTTACCAACAACCACTTGACAGGGAAGCATGCTCGCTGTGCGTTGCTCCTACAAGAATATGACTTCATCATCAAGCACAAGGCAGGGTTGGCCAATATGGACACAGATGGACCAAACAAAAACCCTGTTGCCAACACCAGGGAGGAGAGTGAGGCTCGGCATAATGATGGGCTAGATACCCATGTTGATACGGATGTGGCAGCACTACTAATCATTGCAGGGTGCGCAATGACTAAGTATGAACAAGTGGTGAACACCCTCATTAACAGTGAAGAGGTGATCTGTTGTGCAGTAGAGGCTGAGGGGGTCACCCCCGCAAAAAGGACGATAACGTCAAGGATGTCATTTAGCTGGACCGAGACGCCCTGATGTACGCCATGAGAACCGGAGCCTACCCAACAGCTGCATGTTCGCTGAGCAAGGACCGCGTGTGACGCCATTTTTAGAGCTCCAGTTGGAGAGAAGGCAAGGTTTACAGGACAAGAAGGATTGTGCCACCACTGTCAAATGAAGAAGAGATTGTGCGCAAGCTGCACCATCAACTGAAACATGTTTGGGTCAATCGCGCTGGCACTAGTGACCACGACGTATTGGTGGGCAGGAGTGGCAGCAATGGTTGCCGTAGTGCAACAATGTGTGGAGTGTGACAAGGTAAAGGCTAGCTTCAACACAAAGCCTCCACAGCTTCACCCACCCCCCATCTAAGAATTGTTTATCGTTGGGGTTAGCACCTGGCAGGGGACCTACCTGTTAGTAAAAGAGGTTATTAGATCACTATAATGATGACCGAGCATTTTAGCAAGTGGGTGGAACTAACCCCCACTTGTAATGAAAGACAGCAACACTATCACGGAGGCCTTCCTCATCCAAGTGTTGAGCCGATATGGAGGGTGTGCAAAAGTGTTAACAAATCAAGGCATGGAGTTTCGGGGTAGGTTCGATGACTTGCTGCACGACTGCTTCATTGATCATTGCCGCACGCACCGCAACCATCCCCAAGCGGATGGGATCATCGAGAGGATGGTGCAAATTGTGAACCAAAAATTGCGTAAATTTTGCCGCAGCCACAACAAAAGCGACTGGGATCTTTGGTTGCCATGAATTATGGGATATAGGTTCAGCCAACAGGCCTTGAGGGCATACAGCTCGTATTGTCGACTATATGGCCGCCATTCACAGCTGCCAGCTTTTATATACATATAAGCTAGCAGAGGCAGTTGTAATTTCCCAAGATGAGCAGAGCTTTGTTGAAAAGCTCACTGCCAGGGCAGCGTTGTGCAAATGCGTCATGCCGATTGCAATGGACAACCTGGTCATTGCACAGCATAGAGATACTCAGCTTTACGCTCGAGTGCGCAGTGGGTTCTACAAACCCCGCATGCAGAAGTTTGAGGCAGGAGAGGTTATGTTTATGTTCACTGAAAAATAACGGATACGCTGGACACCACTGCTAGCAATATAATACTTAGAGTCAAGAAAGTGCGCAACAATGGCGTACTTCTACTCGAGGGCAGGTGATGGCAGGACAGGTACAGAATGCATGAAAAATTGTGCCCTCCATCATCTACCCAACATTGATGGTGCCATGGACCTCAAGGCGGCTGTTGTTGACGCCAGTTGTTGATGTGAAGGCTGCGCACGCGCTGACGGAGAAGCCAGCATGCTGCTGTGTGACAGATGCGTAGCCGGTTGACACATATGGTGCCTGTTGCCACCATTAAACAAGGTTCTCAAGGGAGATTGGATGTGTGAGGCCTGCTAGATGCAGTTGGCCCACTCGGGAGAGTAAGGGGCCGGCTGGAGGGGGTAGGGAAGCTCGTGTCCTGTCAACATTTATTTTTCATATTGGAGACACGACAATGTCTTTAACACAGCGCGCAACATCCCTAATGCACCGAGCGCACTAGCTTTACAATTGCACATGTACAGTTATTCTCCAGAGTACAAGCCTGCGTCCTCATCAGGATTATAAGGCTTGGTGTGCCATCGCACTTCAGAGCGGTGTAATGCAGGGCAACCTTGTGCATAGCGTTGTTGCTCACACCACACGCACTTGTGTACCCAGCCAGGCTCACCAAATTGGCACAACTCTCGGCATATCTGGGAAGGAGGACACTCGGGGAAGACCATTGATTGGGTAACATCAGTGCTGTGTCGCTCCTCCCACCCTGTAGTAAGGTGTGGTAGAATAACTTCCGGGCTTATCCTTCCATGTCGGCTCGTACACACGCATAGGTTTGGGCTTACCACGACAACGCAGAGGTATCAAGTATGCTGGCGTGTACCAGCAAGGCCATTCGCCAACCGACAGCCGGACGAGCGGAGGCGACGGGATCACCACCGCTGTGCCACCCCAACATGGCTCTGTCACCTCCACCTCCTCCTCCACATTTGCTATGAGGAGGCCGGCGCTCACGGATGTAGTCACTCCTGCTGGGCCATACATAGTGCCGCGCCGCCATTGCGAGCAGACCAACTCACATGCACAAGACCATGGCGTACAGCCTAAGGCATAAGGAGATGTGGTTATCTGCATGCTCGGGCACCCGGGCTCAGAATGTACATTTGCAAGTGGATATCGAGCATCAGCATACACGATGGCTATCAGCATGACACTATGGTATGGGCAAGCTGCATTGCCATCAGCTTGCTCCCCATGCATACTCCGTGTCCCGCCCTCGGTGTACAAAAGATGCAAGAGGGAGTTCACACATGCAAACCTATGTGCGAGGCCGAGCAGTGTCTTTGCCGTTGTTGTTTTGTCGCTTTACATTCATCACAATCTTGTAGACTACGTACTACCTACATATGATACCTAGCATATAGCATATACATACCATTGGCGGCATGCAGTACGCGTAGTCGTTATTGCATAGCTGCAAATGTCTCAACGTGGTCAGCAGCTTGTTCAACAGTTGGACGTTATTGCTGCATGGCTTCAATCAAGTCCGTCATGGCCGTGCGAAAGTGCGTTTTGTAGGTGCACATGTGTGCAAGGGGTAACGAATGCGTGTTGTGAGTCCATGACACGCAACGGCATTGCGCACGGGGTGTTTGAAGCTACTAGCCTCTGCTGAGCAACAACGCACGATGCCGTGGTGTGATATTGTGATATGTCGTCCAGAGGACGGCGGGCTTTATTTGTGCAGTTTGGTATAAATTCCGTTGTTTCTCTGTTAGGAACACCTCAAATTTGTTTGATTCTCATTATGAAATGATTTTAAAATAGAAGCACAGCATCCATATTTGTTCGTGCCACGGTGAGGATGTTCTGAGAAAATATAGGCCTCCGTCGGGCAAATATGAGCCTATGTATGACAGCTTCTCAAGGTCTTGTGCATCGACGACAAATATCATCAATGTAACGCAAGACGCCGCGCGTGCACTGTTGCAACATCTGTACATGTCCTTGTTGACGCGGATGCTGCATGCAAGTCAAACTTTAACTCATATGCTAACCAAAGTAATCATTGGCCAAATGCCCCCGGCATTGTTGCCCTTGGGGATGCCTTGCTATGTGAACATCTTATATGATGCTACTCGTACATAGAAGGTTTTCAGTAAAACACTCCAACAGTTGTATAAAAGTGGCATGCTGCTATGCTTGACATGCGCACAATAGTTGGACATGCATGACACGGACAGCAGCATACCAATCAGCATGCAAGCACGCTAGTATACACCACCACAAGGCTATATACACGGTTCATTCACACCAAACTCACTACGCTACTCTAGACCTCCCTGTTAGACATGCATGCATGTTGGTGGTGAATTGCCTGCCCACATGGGCTGTATGCACCACAACCTCCATATACAAGCAACTACTGCACTTTCACATGAACTTGTATGCCGCGAAGCTTATGTACATGAGAAGCATCATCGGCACTTTGCGAGCACCAGTCCTGCGGAAATAACAACGTCACCAGCGTTTGGTGGTGCAAACACTTGCTGCATTGTACATTAGTTAAGCATGATGATCGGTCACACATGCTCTCAACTAAGCATGTGTAGTATGATGGGTTGGTTCCCTCCTCAGGCAGCTAAGGCGCTGCAGAGAGTGCTTGCCTGATTACTATAACCAACCTGCGTGCAGTTATGTTGTGATCATCTTAGACACCGTCAGCGTGAATGACGATGCTGCACACGCACGTCGCGCACACGCACGCACGCACATTGCGTTGTGTGTGTGCATGCTGGCGCACCCAAGGACATTTGCTTTAGTAGTGACATTGGAGCTAAGACAGACGCCAACACAGAAATGCAAACGCCAGAGACCCAACACCTCAGCGCACCCAAACAAGGGTCGTGTACTCTCACCTGACTTAGCGTTTATTGGTGACGGCATGGTTCATATTCTCGAAGCTCTGTTTGCCTTCCTGCTGATGCATCAGACAGGCTTCGTTCCTGCGTGGGTTCAATGCGCGTACAGCCACTCTGTTTGGGCAGCAAAAACAATGCATTGGTTAGCACCATGTCATGTGTGTATGACCGATGTCTCGCCCCCTTCTGTGAGACAGGTGGCGGCTTCGACGGCACCAATGCCGTTGGCATGTTACTGACAAGCTCGTCACACAAACGCACCTCCCAGGCCAGATCGCCAGAGGTGGCCGGCACTTTGCGAGGGAGGTCAGACGCTGTATACATTTGTATGTGAGAGAGAGTGAGAGAAAATAATTAGTAATAAAGTGCTTTTACGCAACGCACCTTCTGCACCTTCTTGTCGCTCTTCTGCCTTGTTACATCCAACGCCACATTGCCCAAACTCCTCTGGCTCTTCCTGCTTTACTACAAATTCTTTATCCGCCTCATTTTCCTCCTCTTCATCCATGTGTACGCGTGTCTTTGTCGAGTGCACACCCGCCCTTGCCTTATAGATGCGATCCAACGTGATTGGCAGACCGAGCGCAAGCTCCCTCTCAGCGCGGTCCACCACCCGCACGGCTTCCTCGTGTGTGAGGCAACAGCCGACATACAACGGCTTCTTGTTGATGTAGATCTGCACTTGCCATCTGTGATAGTTCTTCTGCCACGTCACGCCAACCCGGCGTGGAGGCGCCTCCTCCGCCCTGCCCTCAGTCCCTCCTCCTCCCCGCAGTGTTGTGGTGTTTGCTTTTGACATGCACGTGGCTGCAGACTGCTTTCCCTTGTCGGCAGTGCCTCGGTGACCTGCAAGCACAAAGACGTCCCAATCACGCAGTGGGGATCTTGTGCCACAATGCCACATTCAAACGCTGACTCAGCGTTTGACATTCACTTCATTGGATGAAGTGAATCTGATGCAGGGAATGGTTAAATGCAACGACATTTTGAAACGGAACACACCTTGTTCCTGTGCTTCGGCATCCTGCTCTTGCTCATCCTCAGCCTTCTCCTCGTCTTCCTCACCTCCTTGTCTCCCTGCCGTGCTGACCCCATGTGCTGGCCTGGCAGCATTCCCATCCTTCTTATGCCTCTTCATGGTGGGCGTGGCTGAAAGGTGTTTGCGCTTCCGTGCATTGGCTTTGCCATCTGCATGGCATCTAGCTTAGAAGCATGTTGCATCCAGTCCAGCATTTCTGCACATCTGCATGCACGCGCTGCTGCACGCACGCGTGCACCCACACCGACCCACCCACTCACCCCTCAAACACAGATGCGCACGCAGACACGCTCTCAAGCATGCACTGCCGCGCACAGAATATGGCAAGCTTATACAAAGGACAATGTACCCTACTACATACCATACCACAACGCGATACCCTACTTGCACCACAGCTGTGCCATATGCACGCACGTGCATATCGCACCTTCGTGCGAAGCGTGCATACGCACTGTAGTTGTACGATCCATGTTGTCCATCTGTGGCAGAATGCGTGCCTCTGCAGTGCTCCGCTCCTTGTCGCCAATAAGGGTTGCTTTATCACACTGATGGCCGTCTGCAGAGAAAGGTCTATATGTTGGAAAGGTGTATACACATACGCGCGCTCCCCCCCCAGAGAGAGAGAGAGAGAGAGAGAGAGAGAGAGAGAGAGAGAGAGAGAGAGAGAGAGAGAGAGAGAGAGAGAGAGAGGACTTGCATCAGAGTGGCACAACTTAAGGCACCTTCTTCATCCTCTTCTGTCTCTCCAAGTTCAGTACCACAACGCCCAAGTTCATCCTGCTCTTCACTCTTCACCACCACTTCGTCCTCTTCCTCCGTCGCCTCCTCGTCATCCAAGTGTATGCATGTTTTGGCTGGCTTAACCGCCCTTGCGTATCGATCCAACGTGATGGGCAGGCCGAGTGCTGCCTCCCTCATGGCACGGTCCATTGCGCGTGCGGCCTCCTCGTGTGCATGGTATCTGCCAACATACAGGTTCTTGCCATTGACGTTTATGTGCGCTCGCCATATGTGATCCCTCTTGTTCCATGTCACGCCCATCCGTCGGGTAGGCGCCTCCGTTTTTGCGCCGTCCGTCCTTCCTCGCAGTCTTGTTGTGCTGGCTTTTGATGTGCACGTGGCTGCGATCTGTTGTTTGCGCTTGCTGCGCGCACTGGTGCGGCAACCTGCACAGACATCCCAGTCATATATTGTTGGAGCAGTGCAGCCCGCGTGTAACATCACAGCCAGTAGCAGTCGCAATGCGTGCAAATGGTCTGGAGTGGAACACACCTTGTTCTTTTGCTTGGGCTTTCATGCTGGAAGGACAACGATCTGCTACGTGTGGTAGTCCAAGCACGGCCTCCTCCTCCTCGTCCTCCTCTTCCTCCTCCGAGGAGTCCTGCTCCTCGGCTTCACTGTCTTCCTCCTCACTCTGACCAAGTTTTGCTCTAGCCTTTGCTGCTTTGTGCCTTCGCTCTTGCGTAATCGGCAGGCCGAGCAGTTTTTCCCTCTCAGCGCGCTCTCTCGCGCAGACAGCCTCCTCAAATGTATGGTAGGCTCCAACGTACACATACTGGCGGTTCGCACTGATTTGCACTTGATAGCAGCCAGCTCTAAACCTTACGCCAGCTCGGTGGTGGCGAGGAGCCGTTCCGCCCTCTGCGGGTGGCATCCATGAGTTGCTTGTCGTTCTTGCGTTTGTTGAATGTGGTGCCTAAATGCGCACCTATGTAAGCGTGTGCATGCAGGCACGCCTGAGCACCCATATATGCTTACACGCAACAGCATGGGCACATGCAAACGCTTGTACCCGTATGCACAAGCATTACGCACACAAATGCACGCACATACGCTCGTACGTGCATGCCTATGCAGACACACGCATGCACACCCCGGCCTGAGCGCACACACACCTTTTCCCTCGTCTTCCTCTTCCTCCACTTCTTCGTCCGATGCGGGCTCAGATTGGATAATATGCTGAAGTATTCGTAGCTTGAGCTCCTCCTCCTCCTGCTCTTCCTCCTCCTCTGCCTCACCTCCCCGCCTGCCTGGCGTGTTGACTATGCGTGCCAGCCTGGCAACCTTCCCATCCTTCTTGAAAGCCCGGTCCAACGTGATCTTCACGCCAAGTGCTCGTTCCTTCTCAGCTCGTTCCCTCGCCCGCACGGCTTCTTCGTATGTCACGTAGCGCCCCACATACAATCGCTCGTTATTGGCTCTGATGTGCACGCGGTAACGGTAGCTTTTCTTGCACCACGTCACACCCAACCGGCTTCTAGACAACTCCCGCCCTCTCCACCTCATACCAGCGCCTTTTGCTGGAGGAAGCACCTCACGCTGAGTGCGCTTGGGTAAATTGTTGCCAGCATCTATGCGCACGAACTATTCAGTGCCACAAGTGATAGGTATTACCACTATACGATGACATGCACACACTGTACCGTGTTCTGCTTTGCAATCTTCATCATCATCTTCAGAACTAGAACTCAAAAGGCTTGCAGCTGCTTGCAGTACAGCTTGCTTCTCCTCCTCCTCATCGTCATCATCTTCATCCTCCTTCTCTTCCTCACTTCCGTTGACACAATGTTTTTCTGCTCTTTCTGTTCTCGTCGCCAGTGGTGCTGTCTGCCCCTTCTCTGTGTTGCGCGCACAATCGAGTGTGATGCTGAGTCCACGCTTGCGCCTTCTCTCCGCACGCTCTCCCGCAAGCACGGCCTCCGCATGCTTGCGGTAGCAGCCGACCAGCAGCTGCTTGCCGCTTACATAGATGTGTGTGCAGAACATGCGTGATGTCTTCGACCACGTCACGCCAAATCGGTGGTGGTGCGGAGGAGGGCGCAACGCAGCCTTTGCCTTGATCTTGGTTCCTCCTCGCTCTTGCAAGACTTGCCCCCGCCTGTCCGTGGTGTTGGCTCGCCGAACGATGGTGGGCGTGGCTGGAAGGTGTTTGCGCTTGCGTAGGTTGGCTTCGTCATCTGCACAGACACGCATGCACAAGGTTGCTGTAGACTATGCCGAAAGAGGTGGTCAATGCATGCACTCTTTCGCATTCACTTTGAAAGCATGTGCACGTACATAGAACGCTGCATTGCATACGCTTACATGCGCTTGCAGGCACATGCTCTCAATGCAGTTGCATGACACGCAATTGCACACGCATGCGCATGCATACACGCACGGGTGCCTCAGAGTTTGACGTTGCTCACATGGTATACCACACCATACCACGTCATACCATACCCGCACCACACATCAACGCCATATGCCATTACTTGTGAACTGCTCACCTTCACGCAATGCCTGCATTCGCACAGCAGTGGTACCGGCTGTGGTGTCCCTCAGTGGTGTAATGATAATGTGTGCCTCTGCAGCGCTCTGCTTCTTGTCGCCGCACAGGGTTGCATTGACACACTCATAGCCGTCTGCAGACCAGGGGCTACGTCAACAAGGTGTACACACACACACTCACGCATGCACACGAAGAGGGCGGAAGAGGGAGAGCGAGCGAGCGAAGTAGAGCGCGAGCACGTGCGTGTGAGAAAGAAAGTGGTTGTACACAATGCACCTTCTTCGTGTTCCGCTTCTCTCTGGTTGCATCTCACGCCACAACACCCAATTCCCTCGTGCTCATCCTTCACCACAACTTTCTCATCTTCCTCCACCTCCTGACTATCCTCCTCTTCGTCCATAAGTACGTGTCTCTTCACGTGCGCACCACCCCTTGCCTTGGATGGACCCACTGTGACGGGCAGGCCAAGCGCGTGCTGCCTCTCTGCGCGGTCCATCACGCGCGCGGCCTCCTCGTGCGTGCAGTAGCTGCCGAGGTACAGCAGCTTGCTGCCACTGATGCCAATCTTCACTTGCCAAAAGCACTTCCTCTTGTTCCATGTCACGCCGACCCGGCGGGGAGGCTCCTCCTCCCGGCCGTCCTCTCCGCCCACCTTCTCACCTCCTCCTGCACGCAGTCTTGTTGTGTTTGCTTTTGATGCAAGAGTCGCCGCTTGTACTTGACCGTGGTGCCTTGGCAACCCGAAACATATACAAGAAGTCGGATCATGCAAGTATGACACAGTTGTGAAAAGTTGTGCAGTTGCATACAGACAATTATGAGAGTGCAGTGAACGGTATTGTGGGACGGTTTTCAAGCTTGGGAAGTGCAATATCAACCCAGTAGCAGGCGCGACTCTGGGCAATGCATGAAACAGTTTGCAACGGAACATACCTTGTCCCTTTCCATGGGCTGTCAGCTTGGAAGGATGTCTGTGAGCACTTTTTGAATATGTGATGTTTGCCGCTTCCTCCTCCTGCTCATCTTCTCTACTGTCGTCCTCCTCACTCTGACCAACCTTTGCTGCTTTGTGAGCTCGCTCTTGTGTGATCGGCAGGCCGAGCAATCTCACCCTCTCGGCGCGCTCCCGCGCAGGCAGCCTCCTCAAACGTGCTGTAGGCTCCAATGTACACTTGCTGGCGGCATGCCGTAATTTGCACTTGATGGCAGCCACCTCTTCGCCTTACGCCGGCTCGGTGGCGAGGCGCTTTCCCGCCCTCTGCGGGTGGCATCCATGAGTTGCCTGATATTGTGTCTGCGTGTGGTTGGTTTTGTGCCTACATGCGCATATACACACGCATGTATGCTCAATCGCACAACGCGCATGCACACACAGACACACATGCACACGCAAGGGTACGGGCACGCACGCTTGCCCGCATAAGCAACTGCGTGCCCACACACCTTCTCCCTTTTCCTCTAATGTGGGCCTGGAGGCAATAAAGCGCCTCAGTTTTTGTCGCTTGGGCTCCTCTGCGGCCTGCTCTTCCTCCTCGTACTCGTCGTCGTCCTCCTCGTCTTCTTCACCTCCCCACCTCCCTGGCGTATTGACTACATGCGTCGGCCTTGCAACATCATGACTCCCGTCCTTCGTGTATCTTCGGTCCAGCGTAATCTCCAGGCCGAGCGCGCGTTCCTTCTCAGCTCGTTCCCTTGCGCGCACAGCTTCGTCAAATGCCACATAGCCTCCCACGTACAAGCACTTGCCGTTTGCTCTAATGTGCACGCGGTAACGGTAGGTTTTCTTGCACCACGTCACACCCAAGCGGCCCTGAGATGACTCCCGCCCTCTTCGTCTCACACCGGCTCGCTTTACTAGAGGAAGCACCTCACGCCGGGTGCACTTGCGTGAGTTGTAGCCCACATCTACGCGCATGGATCGTTCAGTGCCAAGTGGTAGGGGTTATCACTACACGTTGACATGCACACACTTTACCGTGTTCTGCCTCCCAATCTTCATCATCGTCTTCAGAACTTGAACTCATAGATACCGCGGCCTCTTGCAGTACAACTTGCTGCTGCGCCTCCTCCTCCTCCTCCTCCTCCTGCTCATCATCATCTTCCACCTCCTCTTCCTCTTCATCTCCCTCGAGACAACTTCTCATGGATCCGCCTGCTCTCGTCACCAGCGGTGCTCTCTGCTTGTCCTTCGTGTTGTACACGCGATCCAGTGTTATGTCGAGTCCATGCTCATGCTCCCTCTCCGCGCGCTCCCGCGCGAGCATAGCCTCCTCGTGCGTATGGTAGCAGCCCACTAACAGCTGCTTGCCGCTCACATTGATGTGTGTGCAGAACTTGCGCGCTGTCTTCGCCCACGTTACACCAATGCGGTGGTGGCGAGGAGGAGGACGCGTTGAAGCCTTTGCCTTGCCGTAGGTTCCTCCTCGCTCTTGCGGAACGCGCCCCCGCCTCTTTGAGCTTGCATTGATTCTCCGCGCATGCAGGAGGGCGTTGCGCATGGCGAGAAGGTGTTTGCGCTTCCACGCGTTGGCTTTGCCATCTGCATAGACACGCTTGCTCAGTTTATCGGTTGCCATGCTGAGCGGATGTACTACATGTCGTTTTAGCATTGAACGTGCAAGGATGCTGTATGCAGTCCAGCGTCTACATATCAGCAGGCACGCATCCGTATTCACACATGCACACATGCACAAGCAAGCACATAGAATGTGCACGCAGTCACGTTCTTCAGCAGGCACATGCACACGTGCACAAGCACGCGCACAGAGTTCAGCAAACAAACGCAAGCATAGTGTACCACAGCAAACCATGCCGTACCGTACCCGCACCACGCATCCATGCTATGAGCACGCACCTGTGTATTGCGCACCTTCACGCAACTCCTGCATTGGTACAGCAGTGGTGCGGTGTGTGATGTCCGTCCACGGCAGGACGCGTGCCTTTGCAGCGCTCTGCTTGTCTCCGTGAAGGGTTGCATTGACACACTGATAACCATCTGCAGAAAAGAGGCTATGTTTGACAGGCGTACACGCGAGAGAGAGAGAGAGAGAGAGAGAGAGAGAGAGAGAGAGAGAGAGAGAGAGAGAGAGAGAGAGAGAGAGAGAGAGANGAGAGAGAGAGAGAGAGAGAGAGAGAGAGAGAGAGAGAGAGAGAGAGAGAGAGAGAGAGAGAGAGAGAGCGCTTGCAACACTGAGTGTTTGTACATGGCGCACCTTTGTTATCTTCTGGTCTTTCTCCTACCTCGTTGCATTCAACGCCACATTGCCCAAACTCCTGAGGCTCTTCCTTCCTTTCGACAACTGCATCTTTCGCCTCACCTTGTTCTTCATCCATGTGTGTGCGTGTCTTCAAGCGCACACCACCGCTTGCCTTTCTTCGATCCAACGTGATGGGCAGGCCAAGGGCGTGCTCCCTCTCTGCGCGGTCCATCACGCGCGCGGCCTCCTCGTGCGTGCGGTAACTGCCGAGGTACAGCGGCTTGCTGCCGCTGATGCCAATCTTCACTTGCCAACTGCATTTCCTCTTGTGCCATGTCACCCCCTGGCGGGGAGGCGCCTCCTCCCTGCCCTTTGTTTTGTTTGCTGTTGCTGCATCAGTGGCCGCGGGCTCCTTGCCTGCGGTGGTCAAGCGCTGTGTTGTGGTGTGGTGTGTGTGTGTGTGTGGTGGTGGTGGTGTGTGTGTGTGTGTGGGGGGGGATGCGGTCTGAACTGCTGGTTGTGTGTGTTTGACAGTG
>RHPI01003491.1:123872-156614 GCA_009103225.1 Chlorokybus atmophyticus
GTGAGAGAGAGAGACATGAAGACACTTTCCTCTTGTCTGCAAAGTAGCACCTCTGACACTGTTCCCCACCTGCAAGCTGCTGTCTTGGTTGTGTCTGCCAATGTCGAGCTGATACGGCATGAACAGAATGCACGTCCAGATCTGCGTTATCATCATTGCATGTTGGCGAAAGCAGGCTGGCAGTCCCAATCTCACTTTCGTCCAATGCACTCTGACTCAGGACCCCTGCACAAGAACAGAAGAACAGCCATGAACACGCACACACACAAGCGCTCATGCGTGCACACACACGCACGCTCGTGCACACACACTCCAAAAAGCAAGCAAGGTAAAGCTCGCTTGCAACGACTTGCAAGCGAGCTTCACCTTGTAAGCAGTGGAAGTACTCCGCGCGCACCGAGGCGGGCAAGTTATCGTCGCAATCGTTGGCAACCAGCTCTCCGCTCACAGCTATGTGCTAATGCAACCCAGTGCATTGCATGCATGTGCATGTTGTAAGGCCACAACATAAGAGCACACAGGTGACTGCAGGACTGCATAACATCCACCAGCACGAAGTGTACAGGGGTTCAAAACAACAGGTTACACTACCTCCAACAGCTTGGCCATGCACAGCTTCCCCTGCCTTTCTGGGCGAGGAAAATGCCTCATGCCTCATGCTCTTTTGTGCGGTCATCATGCAGTCATCTGCTTTGACAGAAACAAGTTGTAGTAACCAAGTTCAAAAGAACGGCAAGCACCAACAGCTCCAGTTCTTTGCAAGTACAATTGCTGCTTTGCTTGTGAGGGCATGGGCAGCAGGAAGGTAGCTGTTCACCCAATGATTGTCAACGCTGCTTACAACATGGCAAAGGCAGAAAGTCGCACTGCTTACGTGTGAAACAATTCGTGTTGAAGGACACAATGTGGCTACCTTGCAAGCGCAGACATGTCGCCGCCGCTGGCGGTGATCTTGCAGTAAGCTCTGGGCGAACAGACGTGCTGCTTGCAAAACACACCGCTTGCCGCTGTATAGGCATGAATTAATTGAGCCTGACCAGTGATATAGGCCTGAACCACGAGCACACATCATCAAAATGCACATTTCCCTGGCACCAAACTTCATGACGTACACAAACATAACAAGCTGCATGGATGGGTCGTGGGCTAGATTGGCGGTTACATGCATGATGTGGACAATTGATGCGAAACAAACGTGTGGCTCACTTGGTGCATACGTGGAAGTTGTGGAAGGTTGAAATAGAGGCTTAGATACACTTGATGACAGCGGTCATTAGAATGGGGTATTGAATAATGCATGACATTCTGTGCCGCTTGCATTAAGTACCCCCTTAACTTTAACTTTAAAATCTTGTACATGTGGTCTTACAGCTTGTTGTTCAATAGATTATACTATATGTCACAACTTGTTATTATACATGTGGTCTACGATCACCGCAAACATACCATACCACCAAATGCCGTACATTATACAAACCTTAATTAAGCGCCGTTACAAATGATTTATCTTACGGGCCATCATGTCGTAATAAAGTGGCGCTGTTGGAACTTATGCTAGTTATGGCGACGCATCATGACTTGTAACGCATAAGATTACATGACGTCATGTGACGATTCTAAGGATGATGTTTGTGATGTTTTAGGCTGATTTGATCTCAAGGACGTTCACAGTAACCGAGGCTATTGTGTGGCAGTCCGAGACATTACCAAGGTCCGAGGCTAGTGTGTGGCAGCCCCGACGCAAGTATGATGGTCAATGCAGCAGTGCCAACGCATGTAGTTTTGGAGATTTGTGTTCTAAGTCGGGGAGCAGCAAGGGGGAGTATATATGAGCGTCCCAACACGTGTTGGGGCAACTCTTGAGGTGCATGCTTCACTCTTGTGCGTGGGGTGCCTAGTCTAGTTATTCAAGGGGCTCTCCCTCTCATCCCTAGTGGGTTGTGATGTTTGTAGCAGCCCTACACGTATGTGGGAAGTGTGATTGCGTGTATGAGTGCTAAAGCTAATCATGAGTGGAGAGGTTGGCGTCCATCCTCTCCTTCCTAGGTGCGGTGCTATGATTTCCCTGCAAGGTGCTGCACCAGTGGTGTTGATAGAGCTTTTATTTATAAGTCCTTACGCTTGCGCATGAGTTTGCCAAGCCAACCCCTAAGTAAGTGAGTTGTGCACGTCGCATTTGGCATTAACAAACCATGCAACATAATAGATTCTGTGTTATGAGAGCAATGCATATCAATTCATTCAGCACTTAATAGGTTATCGTGTGCTTGAACCCAAGTTGAAACCAATTGCAAGTAAACTTGAATATCGGCTAATGCAAGCATCACAAAAGCAAGCATGAAATTATATAGAGGCTGATAGGTAATGTGATACACTTAGCTAACGCGGTCATTGAAGCCTTCTTAAGACTTGGCGGTACTACTCGCATGCAGCAGCAAGAAAGGCTTGCCAATTGCAATCGACAACGTATAGTAAAGACAACCTGTAGAGCGCAAGTTCATGGTGGAGGCCAAGCGCAGCTTTGTAGCAGCATGCGGCATGCACACTTAACACACATGACACCAAGACAGCTCGACCCGCGCCACGTAATGTACATTTCCAAAGGTACCATCATGTTACACATCACACAAGATGCTCTCTACCACAAGCTTGTCATAAGTACACCACACCTATTTAAACACCTATATAGGGTATATCATGGAGGTAAGTAAAGCACAGCACAATAGCGAGCAATAGCATGAGTCAACACAAACATGTTGCCAACACCTACACAACATGCAACCTCGACATACCAAACGGCATTGGCACAGCATGCAACATCGATAGCAGTCACATAATAGTGTGACAGCGCTCATGGACTTGCCGCACTGAGCGCCTCTAACGGCAGCTGTTTAGCTGCTGAGGCTGAGCACAGTTGGAAGACGATCCATAGTGAACGACACTGTAACAATGCTTGTGCTCACATGCACATCACACAAGTCATACAGCACGTGTGCACAAGTAAGCACAGTGTTCACACCGGAACCTTGCATTCCTCCGCGCACGCACACACGCACGCACGCACGTGTCTAGCGCACACACGCACACGAACACTACTACTTCTCATGCCAAGTAAGAACGCCTAGTGTGCCTTGGATCACGACTCTCTCAAGCATACAATAGCATACCCACAGCAAAGAGCAGAAAGCAAAGCTGGTTGTATTACACAGGGTTTTCCTACTTATATCAGCACCAAAACTAAGTAGGTTAATAACCAGGCATTTTGTTCATGATTTACCAAAATTTAAGGACTGTATAAGTGCAGGCTGCTGCCCCTCGCGTTGGGTACCTTTCACGCGGCAGCTAACTGTGCACCCTGCGTCGTAAGGTATTGCACAGCGGAAGCTGACGAAGTCCGCAGTGCCTAGCTAGGTGTAATGTCACATGCGGCGGCAGTCACGTCGCTACTGGCTCGGCAAGCACGTTGCAGGCGAAGGCGAAGTTGCGCGCTGCAGTAGAGCCGGCGCCAGAAGGGCCTAATAAAGCCTTTGAAAACTCGTTATTAAGCCAAAAAAGGGGGCAAAACACATATTATACATGCAGTAAAAAATGGAAAAGGGTCTAGGCTATTACAGACATGGTGGTGGCGGAGAAGAAGGAGGGAGAGGCGCAGGGGGGAGTCCGATCGGGCTATATGTGCGTATAAGAGAGTAGTATGATAGGTTGGTAGCACGCATGCTGTCCAGCACATGCATGAAGGCTTTGGGTGACCCTCATTTATTGCTGCGCTTTGCACCATGCATTGTGCGACATGTTGACGACTTGTTTGTTGCAGGCATATCCAAGTTCCAGCAAGCGCTGTATTTGTCACTTGATGCTCATGGTCACTCAGTTAACAGCAGGCAACGCAGTGCCGTTCTTAGACTTACGTGTTCCAGACCAAGGAAGTTCGTGTGTGCACGAAGGTCTACAACAAGCGATTGCAAGCGGCATATGAGGGTGTGCTAGTATGAAGGGCCCCCCACCCGCCTTCCAACATAGCAAGATCAACCAAAGAGGGAGTTATCGTGTCACAGTGCATTCGTACTCTCCGCATTTGCACTTACCGCTCGCATTTTTTGTCGAAAATGGTGGTGCTGCTGAATGCTATGTATGCTTATGGACACAATCAACGACATTCGTTGCGGAGGTTGCGGGGAAAGCTATGGAGCATGCAAGGACGAGCTTATGACACGGTCTACAAACAATTGTATAACATGGTGCTACAACGGTTTGGGACCGGTGCAAGCAAAACAAGTAAGTTATATGTAAGTTGAGGGTAAGTGCGGTGTGGGGAGCAGATACGCTGCCCGCATACATGAGATCACTGCCTGCTAGACTTGCCGCTGCTCACTTGGGATGCTACTGCTATGCTGGCTGTACATGTCACACACCAACTCAGCACACCGCATTCAGCATGCTTTACATATAACACCACCGGGCTATACTCTGCGCTACTCACGCAGCACACGCACAGCACTGCGAAAAGGGAGTGCGACGTGCTGTGCGTATGCATGCTGCGCGCTAATGGGCGCAAACCCTAACGACGCAGCCACAGCAGGGTGTATGACGCAGTTGTGGGTGGAGGTGGTCATTTGGGCGGAGGAGGAGGGGGAGTCCGTTGGGTCTGCTGCTGCTGCTGCTGCTTCGGCTAAGACTGGGCCGCTAACCAACGGCTGTTGTGCAGGTGAACGCATATGCATGTGCATGCTTACATGGCTAACGGGGTGGTAGGGATTGCGCAGCGTGTGAGGTAGTAAATGAACCCGATGATCAACCTGACAATGGTGTTGTTGGTATGCGCTATGTCGCTCTGCATGCTGCTGACTGTGCATGCCACTATGCATGTGCATTGCCGTTTCGCATTGTATGTACATACCTCGCTAGACATGCATGGCAATCACACTGTCTTTACCTACACGCATGTGCAGCTAGGTGGTCTTTAGCGTCTTTGCAGCAGCTTGAACAGCAGGCATACTCCCACTCCCACTCTTCTTTGTCCACACCCATCCTTGTATCCTATATTTTATACACCCTTTCTCCCGCCATCCCCTAGCAGTTCTGCTGCGTCAAACCCGCGTCCAAGGCCCCTCTGCCCTGCCCCTCTGCCCCACCCCTTCGGCAGCAGTGGTGCTGGCGAGTCATAAGGTCACGTTTGTACAAAAATGCAAGTGATGCATGCGGTTAAGCATGGTGCAGCACTGACAGCGAACACTGACATGTCAATAATGACTGAGGGAGCGAGTTGTGCTTGGAGCAGGATAAATGTCCTACGACGTGGGGTGCAGCATAATCACGCGCAAAGCACATCAGATTAGTAATACATCACTGTTTTGTCAAGGTGGAACTGGAACAATAGTAAATATCAAAGATTGCAGCAATAGATAGGACACTAGCGTGCTGTTTCACATGCTAAGTGTACTGCAAAAGCAAAACAGTACACATTTACAGAACTAGCAAGTATCGCAGTTAGTCAAAAACTAAACTCCGCCCGCGCAATGCTTAAAGCTGGGACTCTAAACAGCGGAGAGTTCCTTCGCCTGCTCAATGGTGGAGCTGCAGGACAAGCTCCGCGTGAGGTCCAGAAGCATAGTTCTTACATGAGGTGGTGGCTATGCAACAGCGTGACCTATAGTGGAAATAAACAACCCCAGAGCCACACTAACTTGGTGGGAACTTACTTCCAGTTGTTGGCGACAATGTCAGCGAGGTCAACAACACGTTGGCTGTAGCCCCACTCGTTGTCGTACCTGAACAACACACAGACATGAGCACCACGAAGCAGCACACACTGCATGCTCAAATGATATTTGACAAAATAAACTGACACTTACCATGCAACAACCTTGACCATGTCATCCCCCATGACCATGGTGAGGGATGAATCAATGGTGGATGACACGTCTGTGCAGCGGAAATCAACAGACACCAGGGGCTCGTCACACACGGCGAGGATGCCTTTGAGGGGTCCATTGGCGGCCTCGCGGAAGGCGGCGTTGACCTCCTCAGCGAAGGTCTTCTTCTCGGTTTGGATGACCAGATCCACAATGGACACGTTGGGGGTGGGGACGCGCAGGGCAATGCCGTTGAGCTTGCCCTTGAGCTGGGGCAGGACCAGGGCCACGGCCTTGGCGGCACCGGTGGAGGTGGGCACAATGTTGAGGGCAGCGGCGCGGGCGCGGCGCAGATCGCGGTGGGAAGCATCCAGCAGGCGCTGCACACAGAATGTGAGCACAATCCACATGCAGCACTCATATGCAAGCAGTCACACATACAGTTCACTCACCTGGTCACCGGTGTAGGAGTGGGTAGTGGTCATGGTGCCCTTAACAATGCCGAACTTGTCTGAGAGAATCTTGACGAAGGGTGCCAGGCAGTTGGTTGTGCAGGAAGCGTTGCTGATGATGGGGGCAGAGGGGTCATAGTCCTTGTCGTTGACACCAACGACATAGGTAGGGATGTCGCTGCCCTTGGCAGGGGCGGTAATGAGCACCTGCACAATGAGAACTAGTGAACAACCATTACAGAAATAAGTACAAATGCCAGATGCCACACAACTAAGCATATGACTGACACAACATGCACCTTCTTGGCACCAGCCTCAATGTGCTTGCCAGCACCGGCAGAGTCAACGAACACACCGGTACCCTCAATGACCAAGTCAATGTCAAGCTCCTTCCATGGGAGATCCAGGGGGTTGCGGCTTGACACAACCATAAATTCCTTGCCGTCAACGGAGATCTTGTTGTCGCCAACAGCCTTCACATCGGGGGCGAATGTGCCGAGCATGGAGTCGTACTTGAGCAGGTGAGAGGCCTGCTTGACACCTCCAGTGTCGTTGATGGCAATGAGTTCCAGAGGAGAATCCTCACGACCGTACCAGCACCTGAGGAAGTTGCGACCAATGCGCCCAAATCCATTGATGGCAACGCGGATCTTCATCTCTGTGACCTTCTTGGTGGAGGTGCCTGCCGACTGTAACAGGAAGCCCACATTCACTTTGGAGCAGGGTATAGCAGGCACTGCTGCCGTGACTATGCCAAATGAGCATTCTAGCAGACACACTGGCAACAACACATGAAGCAACTTTTGCCAGCATCAAATGGGAGTTGCCATGGGCTGCAACACCCATAGGGCAGACATCGGTCTGGAAGCTTACCCTGGCGAGCACCACGCGCGAGTGGAGATCGTCGGACCTCTTGGAGGCGAAGAGAGTGTGGCTCCGGCCGAGGCCATTGCAGTCTGCGAAGTCAGCGCGCGCTGCCTGTGCAATAGCATGAGCAGTCAGCAGAAAGCTTGCGGAAGCACCAACCACCAGACAATGACCACAAAGCTGCTAGGGTCGACTGCCTCCAGCCCATCGCTTTGACAGGGCATTGCCATGGTAAGCTACGTACTAGGTGTCAGACCGACGGCTAGACTGCTAGCATAGTGGCACATTGCGTGAGGCTCGGCTACTTGCATGCGGACCAGCGACTGCCATGCCCAAATCTAAACACGACGCGTATAACACGACAACTTCACCACTATTCAGCACTCAGAACCCTGGACTAACACACAGGTTGCACAAAGCAAAGCGCCGATACGACCCGGCTCCACCCAAACCAAACCCAAGCCCCAGCACAGCCCCAAGCCGAGCACCCTCTTCCCACCTTCGGTGCACGCCTGGAAGCGGCGGCGAATGAGACGGACGACGACGACAGCGCGGCGGCGGCCATGGTGGCGACGGCGACAGACCCTCTCCGCAAGCTTGCCTTCCGCTACACCCACAATATCACTTACACCTCCGCTTTGCTTGATGCTCACGCAACTCACTCACTCACTTGGGTTGTGGCTGTCACTGGCTGTGGTTGGCTGGCCCAGACAGGCTGGCCGCGCGGCGCCAGTGCAAAACAGCAGGATAAGGCCTCCGCATCACATGGGTCGCGTGATGGACTCTTTGGATTGCGACGGACTGCGCCGGTCAAGCAAGCCGGAGTTCCATCAGCGACCGCCATAATAACTTGTCAAAGGGGTCTGACTTTTCGTCAAAGAGTATTTGAGGCTTGAATCATCCATGCCGGATGAAGTTGACGGATGTCATCCGGCAAGGTGTAAACTACCAGCGACGATGCTGACAGCAAGCGGCGCTCGGCCGCCGGCGTTGCGGTACGTATAACGCCAGCAGCATGACAATTGATTTGTGCTTCACATGGGTAAATGTGGGATGGTCAAATGACACACTGAATGTGCTTCACATGATATTTTAGGGCACGGGAGTCCATGATACCTTATAGTAATGATTTATGACAAGCGCACAACAATGCACTCACATCACTACACATTTTATTTTAGCACCACCATCACCACCTCAGTCTACATGGATTTCATGCTACGTAATAAAAATGTAAAAGCATGGGCAGGGCAGGCAAAATGGAGCAGCGGGGTAACGCGCAGCAGTGGACTTGTATAATTAGCACGCATGAACGTACACGATCTGTTTGTATTCCAAAACAAAAAAGGCATATATATGCGAAGAGCAAAACAAAGACTTACTTACAGAGTTTGCAAAAATTGTTTAAATTACCTCGATGTATCCAATTCACAATACAATATATTATGTTTATTCATTTACGGAGTATTAGGAGTTCATCGGTAAGTTTATTATTAAAGTTTATTTAAAAGGTAATAAGGAGTAAAATGCATTTGTATTCATGTTTAACATTATGTAACATGACATGAATTATTGCATTTGCAATAGCACGTCTTCAGGTACGGAGGTTGCAATCATATATTTGCTGAAAAAGTCAACATACATTAACATAATGAGTGACATCACAGTCAAATCCATGCATGATGCCACACATGCTGATATAAGCCGCTGCAATAAGTGCAAAAATTGTCAGGCTGTTGCTTCATTGATCATTCTGCTGTATTGGATTCATACTCTATTAAGCACATGAAAGCATTGGAGGTGGGGGAGCATACAAACCATGGCATTCATGCATTGTGTAACATGGCGCCTTACCCCTTGAATAGTAAAAGTCGCTAAGGTAGCACATGTCTCATAATCATATATGTATAAGGTGTAATAAAGTATGCACCCTAGCTGCCCAGCTATGACACATGCAGTGTATAATAATAAAAATATACATCATATAGACTACCCATACCTATATTCACCCACATGGCTGTATTATAACAACACGGCTCCATTAATGCAGTGCCATATAAGCAGCCGCGCAGGTGCTGTACAACAATTTAGAGGGGCTCAGTCAGTCAGCGTCGTTGTCATGCACTGTCATGCGCGAGCATGTAGTGTCATGTGCATGATGCCCTCGGGGCTGGCGACATGGATGGACCTTGGGATTTTGGCTCTCATAGCCATTTTACATGGTTTATGTGTTGGGTTTTCATTGGGAACTCATGTTTGGGTCCTCATGGACGTGAGGGAGGTGTGTTCGAGGCGTATCCACAGTCAGATACGGAGCTGACAGCATATTTGGGTCACTATGGTATCTCGCACAGCTGTTTCGGAGTTGTGACTTTAAGAAGCCGTAACTTACAGTTGGAGTGGCGGTTTGGCCATGGGTTGGCGTCAAAAGATACGTCTTGAAGTGTACTTGAAGAGGATGAGCTTGGATAAGCCTTTCCTACCTGTTTACCGTTACTTATCAACGCCACCATGACTGTTACTATGCTGGTGCAGATTGACAGTTAGGGTAGTTGGAGAGTTGGTTGGGCTTGAGCTCAACGGTGGTATATAAGGCTTTGCTAGCTTGTTTCCTAGTTTGGTTGGATGCAAGTTGGCCTACTGGAGTGCAAGCAACACCTTTGGGAAGAGGTTCTTGGCTGAGCGGATGCGTGTGCACATGCTTGCATGTATGGCGTGTGTGCACGTGTTCGTTGCTGTGCGTTGCTGTGCATGAAGGGGTGTGTGTCACTGTTGCGACTTTGATGCACCGTATGGGCTGCCTTAGCATGTACTTTGAGTGAGGATTGAGTTGGGACTGCTCTACACAAGTGAACGGCTGATTGCAAGTCAAGTTGTGGTCTACTTGCCTACCTTTTGCAAGGGGACACGCATCTTTCACTTGCATCCAACCCATCAGCTGAGTTTGCTCGAGGTAGAAGCGAGTTGCAGGCGTGTTCATGCCTTTGAGATCTGGTGAGGACTGGCACGAGAGACCCACGAAGGCGGCTTTGAAGAGAAGAGCGCCGAGAGGGACGATCACTCCGGTGGTGGAGGGCGTCGCCGAAGAGGTGGAGTTGTCGAGTGACGAGGAGTCCGACATCGAGGACAAGGGTGGAGAGATGCCTGATTCAGCTTCAATCATGGATAGCACACCGAGATTCAGTTAGTGGGAGGCCCGGCACGGCGGACCTACGCGACTTCATCGACCGCCTCGACTCCGAGATGGTCAAGTGGGAGTATCGGGACAAGTCGGGGTGGGACGAGCACAAAGCCTTCAAGATGTTGCCTCTATACCTCAAAGATGAAGCCCTTGGCACGTGGAGAGAGTTCAAGGAGCAGCTGGAGGTGAGGGAGAGGGCGTTGCGGCTCGGTGCACCGGCTGCGTTTGAAGCGGAGTGGAAGAAGGAGCAGCCCGTGACTGAGTTCAAGGCGCTCTTGGGGAAGACCTACCCACAATCAACACCCGCCAAGGTTCGTGAGCTGAGTTTCTTCAAGCGCAACGCCGGGGAGACGGCGAGGATGATGTATACGCGCATGCTCAAGCTCTTGACGGACACGGACTACAAGGTGATGACGGATCAGACCGCGGCGGTTGTGTACCTTCAACAACTAGAGGCGGACTTGAGGCTGAAGGTGGAGACCATGTTGACCACTCAGTCCGAGTTTGGCACATACACGCTTGCGGATGTCTTCAAGGTGGCCGAGACGGCAGAAATTCAGCATGAGTACCTCAAAAACATTGACCGACAGCGTCGGGGGTTGAAGTTGCTTGAGATTTTGGAGGAGAAGAGCTCTTCCAAGCCCGCGGCAACATCGGCGGCAAGCAAGGCAGCTGGTGGGAAGCCAAAGGAGTTCAAGCATGCCAACAACGCGGTTGTGGAAGGTGTGTCGGGTGCCAAATGCTGGTCGTGTGGAGAGCAAGGCCATATTGCAAGGGATTGTGGGAAAGGCAAGAAGGTGGTGTGCTCTCATTGCAAGAAGGGTGGGCATGTTGATGCCAAGTGTTGGAGTAAGCATCCAGAGCTGCGTCCACAACAAGGAGCGGCAGTCGGAGCTCACTCGAGTGTGAGAGCGGAGCCATCAATGTCGGAGGTGACAAGGGCATTGGCGGCAATGCAATCGGAGTATGCATCGTTGAAGAGCATGCTCGAGCGAGGGAAATGGCCCGAGAGAGGAGCGGAGGATAAGCCAAGCAGCTCCGGAGGTTACCTCGCGTATAGTGCGCTCTCCGGAGGCACTAAGGTGGCAGCGGTTGCGACGACGAGAGCGTCGGCACGCCGAAACGCTGCCCCAGCTCCCCCGACTAGGATGGTTGAGGAGGAGGCCGCGCCCGTCCGCGAGGAGGGTGTGGATCATGATAGGATGCGGGCACCAGCTGCACGCATGCCTATGTCATTTAAGTTGCTGCCAACAACCCCGTTGGAGCAAGAGAGTTCGCGCTCGGAGGGTGCGAAAGTGCAGCCGACTGCTACGGCAACGGCGCGACATGATGTCGGCATCGGTGGCGGTGGTGAGCACAAGAGAGTGGAGGAGCTGCTACAGATGTGTAAAGCTTCTCGAGGGTGCCAAGATGCTTTCCCAACAGCCCGCAACTCAAGCCAATGAAGAAAACTTGGAGTTGACGGCGCCGTTGGAGAGCGTTGCGGCGGAGCTGGTCGGGCAGCCGCTTGTTTGCTTGAAGGACCTTGGAGTCAGCAAGGAACACGTGATGGAGCTGTTGCAAAGTGCTCTAGACACCACTAGGACTGCCTCGACAAAGTCTCATGACCATATGAGCAAGTCTCATGAAGATATGGTGGCGCAAGCAGGCCGTATGGTTGCGCGCGCGGAGCTGGCGGCGCCCGAGGGGTCCGCGTCGGCGTCGAGTTCTCTCACTCAGCTTGAAGACAAGCTGGAGGAAGGTGTGGGGAGTGTAGGAGGGATGTTGGCAATGCTTCCCGCCACTCGGCCGGCCTTGAGAGAGAAGATATCGCCGAATGTGGCGATGGTGGACAACCGTGGGGGGCACATCAGCCTAGACGGCTTCGTGCCAGATGTTGGCTTGGTGGATACAGGTGCACAACCTGTCAATATGGGTGCTAGAGCTGTCAAGGGGATGGGACTCAGCCCCAAGGAGTGGGAGCCATGCCCGGTCATGATCAATACCTCGGCGGGGACCGTAGAGGCCGTGTGCGGCATAACGGTGCAGCCGGTGGACATATGCTTGACTGCGGTGGGAGGTGCTACCACGTCCTTCAAGGTTCGATGCCTCATCACGGATGCGAAGGGGTACGATGTGCTGCTCGGACAAGACTTCTTGTTCCCCGTCGGCGGCGGCGTTGACAATTGGATCGAACAAGGGTTCTTTCGGCCGCGTTGGCGTGTGGGTGGAGGTGAGAAGGCCTATTTTCCGTTGAGCATCACACAAGGGGGTCTTGAGAGGTCTCCAACCTCTGCATCTGCTGTGTGGGCGTGCTTGAGTCGCCGTTCAGTCAAGGGATGGCTTGGTGACAGCACCGACATGTACTATGACCATGTGGAGGAGGGGGAGAGTGTCCTCGCACACATGGAGGAGGGGAGACCTCCGGAGCTGGTCTATATGGCGCAAACTCAGTCACAAGAGCTGGAGTTGGCTTCACAACATCGTGCTCAGCGGCAACAAGAGGCTCAAGACAAGGTTAGCCAAGCATGGATGAAGGATGTGATGGCATTGGAGCCGCCATTAATGCCCGAGGGTGTGAGAGCTGTTCATCCGCCTATCAACTACAGCACCGTCGAGTGGAAGGTCCCCGAGGAGGGTGTTGTGATGGTAGAGCTATTTGATGGCATTGCAAGTGGGCTTGCGGCCGCGTTGAACGCCGGCATCAAGGTGCGGCGCTATATCTATGTGGACCCTTCGCCAACGGCGCAACAAGGTGCACAACATCATGTGAGGATGTTGTTGAAGAAGTATCCAGATCTGCTACATGAGGATGCGGTGAAGGGCTTTCAAAGCACATGGCCGCAAGACATTTGCTTGATAGGGCCACATCAACTTGCAGCTATCGGCCATGTGGATTTGCTTGTAGCCGGGTGGGAATGCCAAGGGCATTCACGGGCTGGTCATGGCAAAGGATTGATGGATGCGCGCTCGTCATTGTTTTGGGAGTTAGTGCGCATCATCAACATGATTCAGCAAGGACAAGAGCAGCCCATGGCGTACATCGTCGAGAATGTACCAGCTGAAGATGACAAGCGCAAGCGCGTGCGAGAAGACTATCAGCTGGTGAGACATGTGCTAGGCCATGAGCTGGTCATGGATGCGGCACGGCATGGTTCGCGCGCGCATCGGCTGCGTGTGAAGTGGACAAACCTCGCGCCGGTTGAGTTGCTTCGCACGGTGCAGCAAGAGTACTCTAGACCGCAAGGTTTGACAGTCAACCAGGTGCTGGAGCATGGGCGCACAGCACAACAGGTCAGCAAGGCTGATCGGCCGCCTCAAGAGGTGGTGAACCAGGTCGGGCACGACATGGCGGCGCTGCCGACATTGGTGACATACCCAGGCTCTTATGCATTCCGCAAGGGAGGGCCAGGGCTGGTGTGGGACTCACAGAACAGCAGGTTGGAAGAGCCAACAGCTGGTGAGCGCGAGCGTGCGATGGGGTTCTTGTCCGGTGCGACAGCGGCGCCGGGACTGAGTGAACAACAGCGTCGAGTGCTGCTAGGGCAAGCCATGGACCAGAATAGCATGGTGTGGCTTATGGTTGTCTGCCTGGCGGCACAGGAGTTAGTAGCAAGCATCATGCCGATGCGACAGCAAGCACGTCGGGAGCCTGCGCCTCTGTCGAGGGGGTGGGAGCATTGTGTACATAATGAGGAGAGTAAGGGGGTGTCTTTTTCGCCTGTGACAGCTGCAAGTGGCAAGAAAGCGGCTGTAGATGGTGCCTTGAAGCAGGAGAAGGCCACTGACCAGACCATGGAGTGGTGTATAGGCGAGCATGTGACACCGCATGAGCGTGAGTGGCTCGAGGCATTGTTGGCGCGCAAGCGTGACTGCTTTGCCTACTCTACCAAGGAGTTGGGAGTCTGCAACTTCTACACAATGGACATTGAGTTGACCTCTCCGGAGCCCATCTTTCGTCGGCAGTATCGGCTGAGCAAGGTGGAGAAGGAGTTTGTGGCAGAAAAGTGTGTTGACTTGTTGGAGGCTGGACTCATTGAGGAGTCAACCTCGGACTTCGCGCCGACAGTGTTGCCGTTGAAGAAGGATGCACAGGGAAATTGGACCTCAAGGAGGATGTGTGGTGACTATCGGCCATTGAATGAGAAGACCAAGGCTGATCGGTACCCTATGCCTATCCCTGAGGCTATCTTTGATGACATCGGTGATGCAAAGGTGTTCTCCATCGTGGACTTGAGGCAGGGCTTCAACCAGATCGCCATCAAGCCCGAGGATCGTGGCAAGACAGCGTTTTGGGGAGTGGACTAGCTCTACCAATGGAAGGTCATGCCGTTCGGCTTGAAGAATGCGCCTGTGAAGTTTCAGCGTGTGATGGACCGTGTGCTTCGTGGTCTACCCTTCGCAAGGTGCTACATAGATGACATCTTGGTGTTTAGCCACACGATGGAGGAGCATCTCGTGCACTTGGAGCGCGTGTTCGAGCGCGTGCGCGAGAGCGGCATGAGGTGTCACCCGGAGAAGTGCTTGTTTGGAGCTGATCGCATCCCGTATCTCGGCCATGAGATAGTGCCGGATGGCGTCCGTGTGCAGCAAGCAAAGGTGGATGCCTTGGTGCAAGTGCCCGCACCGACGGACATTAGCCGGCTTCGAGCGTTTCTCGGCTTGGCGAACTACTATCGGAGGTTCGTGGAGGGGTATAGCAAGATTGCAAAGCCCTTAAATGAGTTGTTGAAGAAGGACAAGGCCTGGTGCTGGTCGGAGGAGTGCCAACGTGCCTTTGAGCTTCTCAAGGAGAAGCTATGCACCGCGCCGGTGTTGAGACGGGCGGACTACAACCGTCCCTTCATCCTACACACGGATTGGAGCCGTTTGGGCATTGGGGCCGTGTTGTGTCAAAAGGATGATGATGGGAAGGAGTATGTGGTCGCGTATGGCAGCCGAAGCAACAATAACGCTGAGGCAAACTACAGCTCCTATGAGGGGGAGTGTTTGGCAGTAGTTTGGGCCATAGTTCACTTCAGACCGTTCCTCTATGGCCGTCCCTTCACACTCATCACCGACCACCAGCCCTTGAAGTGGTTGATGACCAATGACAAGCTCACGGGGAAGCATGCCAGGTGGGCGCTCATACTGCAAGAGTATGAGTTTGAGATTGAGCACCGAGCTGGTGTTGACAACATGGACGCGGATGGGCTGAGTAGGAACCCAAACCCTTCATCGTTGGATGAGAGTGAGGCGAGGCATGACTATGGCATGCCCGTGGCTGGGTTTTTGGCCTACCGTGTGGCTTCTTTGCTGGTGTTGGCGGGTTCGGTGGAAGCATGCGCATCCATGCGCGCAAACGCAGCTGGAGATAGCGACAACAATGGTGTAATGCCGCCTTTGGAGGCTGCACCAGCCCCAACGGTCAATGACATTGAAGGGGAGGAAGCCGAGGCTTCAAAGGACATTTGGAGGGATGAGCAAGTGCTTGCTCACCTCAAAACCGGGCTGTTCCAAGCTGGTTGCAGCACGGCGACGCGAGATCGCGTGTGGCAACGCGCGCAACGCTATCGATGGGAGGGAAACCACCTTGTGCGCTTGATGCCGGATGGAGGTGTGAGGATTGTGCCTCAACCACATGAGAGGAAGCCGCTTGTGGAGCTGCTTCATGAGAGGATGGGCCACTTTGGTGTCAAGAGGACACTTGGGCTCGTGCAATCAGCATATTGGTGGGCTGGCATGAAGTCTACCGTGGCGGAAGTTGTTGCAAGCTGTGTGGAGTGCGACAGAGTGAAGGCAAGCTTCAATGCCAAGCACCCACAGCTGCACCCTCTACCTATTCAAGGACTTTTCTATCGGTGGAGCCTAGACCTGGCCGGAGATCTACCAGTCAGCAAGAGAGGCAACCGCTACGTGCTCGTGATGATAGAGCACTTCTCCAAGTGGGTCGAGGTCGTGGCGCTGCCATCGAAGGAGAGCAAGCTTGTGGCTGAGGCTTTCCTTGATCAAGTCCTTAGCAGATTCGGTGCTTGTGCTGAGGTTCTCACTGACCAAGGCACCGAGTTTCGTGGCCAGTTCGATGACTTGTTGGCGCAAGCCTTTATCGACCATCGAAGGACTTCTCGTGACCATCCTCAAGCCGATGGGCTTGCTGAGCGAATGGTACAGGTGGTGAAGAAAGGGCTTCGCAAGTACTTTCTCAACCACAACAAGAGAGACTGGGACTTGGCGTTGCCATGGTTGGCAATGGGCTATCGCATGACGCGGCAGGCTGCGTTGAGCTCATACAGCCCCTATTTTTTGTTGTATGGGAGAGAGCCCATATTGCCAACATCAATCCGGAGACAGGTTGAGCAGGAGCTTGACTTGGAGGATCCCAATGTGTGGGAGAAGGAGATGGCAAAGCGTGCGGAGCTGTTCCGGTGTGTGATGCCGATTGCACTTGGCAACTTGCAAGTGGCACAACACCGCGACACGCTGCGCTATGCCAGGGTGAGGAGTGGCTTCTACAAGCCAAGACTGCAGAAGTTTCAGCCCGGAGACTTTGTCTACCTGCAGAGAAAGACCAAGGACACGTTGGATACGAGTGCGAGCCGCACCATCCTTCGTGTGAAGAAGCTTCTCAACAACGGTGTGTTGTTGTTAGAGGGAGCTGATGCCAGGACCACTAAGGAGCACATGAAGAGCTGCGCTCCTTGCCATCTGCCAAACGTGGATGACAGTGTGGATCCGGCTCTGGCAATACCAGATGTGGGCCACCGTTGTGAGCGGTGTGGCCGAGCGGAAGGCTGGGACACCATGCTGCTGTGCGACGGGTGTGTTGCCGGTTGGCACATGGAGTGCCTTCGTCCACCAGTTGAGGAGATCCCTGATGGGACATGGTATTGTCCAGCGTGTACGAGGACTTGAGTAGCGTGTGAGTCAGCTGAAGGCGCACGAGGGCGTTGACGCTCAGCTGCAGGGGGTGGTGACACGCATCTTTCATGCGTGTGTCAACTTCATGTGATGAGAGATGGTGCATGAGGCAGCATGACATGGTCTCATGGTGTATAATAGCATGCGTACATGCATGGCAAGGAGGTTTACGATGAGTTCGAGTCACGATGCGGGAAGGCACGACAGCTGTCATGCGCGAGCATGTAGTGTCATGTGCATGATGCCCTCGGGGATGGCGACATGGATGGACCTTGGGATTTTGGCTGTCATAGCCATTTTACAGGGTTTATGTGTTGGGTTTTCATTGGGAACTCATGTTTGGGTCCTCATGGACGTGAGGGAGGTGTGTTCGAGGCGTATCTACAGTCAGATACGGAGCTGACAGCATNCGCATCTTGGTGACACGCATCTTTCATGCGTGTGTCAACTTCATGTGATGAGAGATGGTGCATGAGGCAGCATGACATGGTCTCATGGTGTATAATAGCATGCGTACATGCATGGCAAGGAGGTTTACGATGAGTTCGAGTCACGATGCGGGAAGGCACGACAGCACAACATCGTCGTCATGGTCTGCTCTTGCTCCTGCCAAGCCCTGACGCACACACCTTTGCGCAGGTGGTGCTCCCTACCCTATGCCCAGCTCTGCCCTACGCTCTACTGTTCAGTCTTGTGTTGTATTGGTGTAGCACTGCTCTGGGCCCCTCTGGTTTGTTTGCTTGCTTGTGTGTTGTGTTGTTACTCAGTGTGGAGTTAGCTTGTGTTGTTACTTGGCGTGTGTTGCACAACATTGCACATTGCATTTAAGCTTTATATACGGGTGTCATGCTATATTGTCTTGCATTCTCAACTATCATCTTCATATACATGCTGCTGCCGCCTGCTGCTCGAGACTTGCATATCATTGCACACACGAAATGTGTGCTGTAGTATAGGTGGTGAAGGCCCCAAGTGTAGAAATTGTGTTGGTGTTGTTGGTTTGTTCATGTGTGCTAGCTGCTTGCAAATGAGCATGTTTGTGGGATGACTACGATGCATACCCTATACATAGTCTAAGCCCCATTCTGTGGCTCAACTGTTTGCCTGCTGCTCCTGGTGCTTGCTTGCGTGCATATGCTCTGCTCTGCACGGGTTGCGGAGTGTTCTACTACATTTGCACCAACTCATCAGCCCATCCACCGTCATACATTGACGTTTGAAATCAACATTTTTATATGTATTCTTTACAACATACTCACTCTGTTTCAGCTTATACGTTGTTGAGCAATAGCGAGAAGAGAGTCAACATGTTATGAGTTGATACCAAGCAATTCGAGTGTTAACATGGCAACTTGCGCAAGAGGCGCAAGCATAAGGCATTTAATCAATTCGCAAATCATGCGCACATACGCATAGTGTGCCAGCAGCAGCAAGCAAGCCAAGAACCCAAGCACAATTTATAGTAAACCCCGGGGCCTATGCTTTTCCTACACCAGCGCTGTTATGTGCGTGCAGTGTGTGGCCAAGCGGCAGTGACTCTCTGTGACCAACCTGAGGATCATTGAGGCAAGCATGCGTGTCAATATAAGTGCACACGGATACATGCGCAAAGTTAGCATGAGTGCCACAACTGCCATTAAAATATTACAAACCCTGGGTCAAAGACGGCTCCCGCCACCATACTTCCCACCCTTCTTGCACCTCTTGCTATCAATTCCGTTCTGACTTCCATATCACCACTAAGCACTGCCGCCCAGCTCGACCTTCTTCATTGTGATCATGTCAATGCAGGGTAAAGTCGCTGAACGCAGCTAGCGCCAATGCAGCGCATCTTTGAAGTCCACGGCTGCAAATGTTTCTTAGCAACTGAGCTAGGCGACAACACCACCTGGGCTCAATTGTTGACAAACGCTTGCAGCCACGCTCGTGGCAACACGAATCAACATACACCTATACGCTTATTTACATGCGGCATCATCTCTCAAGACCTTCCACTTTCCTCCTGGCGCAGACTGTCCTCAGGCAAGAACTCGCGTAGCGTTTGGATGAGTGTCGCAGCTTTGTATGAGAAAAAGCCCAGCAGCATTGGGACCAACACGAGGTGAATGCCAGTCTCTGGCGCATACAACCTGCACGAAGAGTGCACATTGTGCTTAACAACCAGCACTCTTGGAACAGAGAAAGCGGGCCGTGGTATCACATAATATGGCATACTGATACAGGCCATGCACAGACTGTGCTCAAAAGATGGGTGCACATGGAACACGGCAAACTAAATAGCGGGTATGGTGATTGCAGCTGGCCCAAGCCGATTGCATGGCGATGTCACACAGTGACACGCGCAGCATGATGTGCGAAATAGCAACCAGCAATGACTGGATGTGGATCAATGCAAAGCTTATGAACACACAATCACAACTTACGTGTTCCAGCGGTTGAAGAGCATCACGAGCGCGACAGGGACGAGGAGGCGCGGCTGGACACCGCCAAACCCGCCACCTCCAATTGACTGCACGCTGCGGGCCAGCATGTTCAAATACGCCACGCTACCCGCCGCTCCAATGGCGTAGCTGAGACACAACACCGAGAGCAAATGTTTGTTGCTACTTGCAAAGGTTATCGTGAAAAAAGAAGAACAGAAAACATGTGTGCGCGCATGCGTGTGTGTGCGCATGTGTGCGTGTGTGCGCTCGTGCACGTGTCAATACCCACCTTCCTGCCACTTCCGGTGTGTAAAGTAGGAACGCAGCGCCTGTCCCCGCGAGTCCGCACCCCATTGTCAGTAGCTTTAACTCCAGTTTCAGCTGCGCCCAGTTGCATAATGTCATACCACACTGCATGCTTGAACACCGCGGACTTGTCTTCAATGATGCTGGCTTAATCGCATGCAACGAGAGCTTGCCTGGTCAAACCGCGCCTGTTCGCGTTGTCGTATCAATCTGACCTCTTCCGCGTCACCACTCGCCAGAGTAGACTTATGCGGCTTGAAAGGCAGCTGCAGACGCACAACTCAGTAACAAGTAATGCGCACAATACCATCAATCACACTGACAAAGACAGACAAGCACACGTGCACATGCACCCGCAGATGCGCGCACCCACCCACACGTGCGCGCGCCCACGCCCACCCATCTACGCACCCTTGCGCGTAAACACACGCGCGCACAGCCTCCATCCCTCTCATGTGCTAAGTCTCACCTGCGTGTCTGCATACTTGGCATCGCGCTCCCAACGCCTTTGCTCACCTCGTGTGGGCACAAAGAAGTACCTGCACACGCGATATGTGAACCTTACAGCACTCCAACAGATGTTCATGCGCCGAGTCATACTCTACATTAGAGAGCAAACAGCCACGACCATGACAGGACACCACCCACCTTTGTCTCGTGCGCTTCAACTGCAGCTTGCGGGCAACCTCTGCTTCGCGCTCCATAGCGGCAATCTTGGCAGGTGGCGGCTTGAGAAGCTCTTGCGACAAGTCCACATCAAGACTGCAGAAAAGTAAGAGGTTGGTGGCCTCTATGTAATCTGGTTTTTTGGACATGAACATGGTCACTGCAGCTGTAACATGTCGCATGCATGGCATGTTAAAATGTATTACCTGTCAAGTGACAACGAGCGCCCGAGGCTCAAAAATCCAGATGGGGCTTCCTCTTTCTTCTGTACGAACATGATGCATTCTCTATTAGCAGCTACCAACAGAACAAACCTCGCATCTACGTTGTTGGCCCAGCAACCGATGTAGGTACTGGATATAAGGAAACCTTCTTCAACAGTAATCTATTTGTCCACTATTATACCTCTCGCAGCTGCTTTTGCCGCTCTTCCTCCCTTTGAAGCCCGTCCAGCTGCTTCTGCCAGTCGACATTCCACATATACTCTGAAGTCTCTGTAATGGACGGCGCCTGCAGCAGATAGACAGAGTCTATGATGACAGTGCACATCAGTGACATAACACCTCTTTCACAGACGTGTTTCTCGCTTAGTTTGTGACCGCACAAGTTTGACTATTGTTTGAGTGCTATTGGTAACAATGCCAAGCTTTACTGGTAGACAAACATACTGGAACAATGTGCAGCTGGTCATTGGTCATGTGTTGTTAACTAGTTGATTGGTTGATTGTGGAATGTGCACACAGTCCATCAGCAACGACCTGTGGATTTATATGTGGATATATAGTGCATGATTAGCAAGTGACGACACAATTAGCTTTCGCATTGACGTGCTCAGTAAACCCAGGCAGAAGGGACACTGACTGTTGCTGCAGCACTTGCCGCGATGAACACCAAGTAGCTTCGATTCTGGTTAACTTCAACAAGTTGAGATTGCACTACTTGAAGCTTTTTTTGGTCGACCACAGTTGTTAACATGAGATGCAAACAGTGAAGAGTATGTTGAGATTGTACTTACTACCATGAAACTGAATGCAGATTTAATAAGCACTGCAGTGCTTCTTCTTGCCAACCGGCCAACACAAGCAACTGTCCATCATTCAGCCACATTACTGTCAGTGTAGTTAACCATGCCAACAGCTACAAGGCACGTCACAGTACCATCCTCCATGCCATGCCATGCCATGCCATGTGAGAGCCGCACCTTCTTAGCAGCCCGCGGCTGCGGTCGGCTGCTGCTGGGCAGGCCCGGCTTGGCTGCGCCAGCGGAACCAGCATCCGGCTGGCTCCCGCTCGGCCGGGCGGCCGTCGCGGTGACCCGCAGAGCACACACGACGCTCGCCATCGACACCGCTGACGACACCACCGCCGCCGCCGCCTACGTGGCAGGCTACAATACTGAGCCAGGCTTTAATCTGGATTGAGCTATCGGAGGTTCGCATCCGGTTTCATTGACCAGGGTCCGTCAAACTTGAACCTTCTTCGATTAGGGTTGGACTGAGACATCTGCAATCCGGGTTGATGACTGCTCACAGCACGTGTCTCAATTAGGGCGTTGTGTAACACACACAAGTGCTTGCCTGTTCATCTGCGCCCATCGCATCCTGAATGCAGTACACATTTGGGAGGCTGTTGCAGTGTCAGTGTGTACAGTAGTACTAAGAGAAAGGCGTCTTGCAATTACTGCAAGTGGAAATTGTTTCGTTTTGGGTTGTCACTTGTGCGTGAATTGGGTGGTGGCGTCTTGGAGTAAAGCTGGACAAGGAGGCCCGGCTATCTTCAGGTATGTTACAGATTTCACTTCGCCTTGCAACGTCGGGATTTGTTACAACTTCAACACATGGTTTTGAGTTGTCTTGCGATTGTTGAAAATCAAAGCAAAGCAAATCGCATCCTGGCGATTACTAACAGGCAAGGCATTGATTGTTGGCTGTCATTTTCTTTCCCTGCACTTTCTGTGTTTGGTTTTGCTCATGTGCGTATTACAGTGCATAAGTTCACAAACACACGGCACTCTACGCTTGTTTGGGTAAATAGTAAAACACAAGGTTGTTCTTTCTGCGATGTTCCTTACTGTACTTGTGTCAAACAAAACAATGTTTGTACTCTTTTCCCAGTGTTTAACCCCTATTCCGCGGCACAGTTTCTTTCATGCCACTTCTACTTACTGTTTTCTATGAGTCCCTCTGTTTACTCTTGTACTTTTGTCGCTTTTCTTCACTGGTCATTGTGCGCACATATAGCTAATAGCATGGGTGGTTGTGCGAAGCAATTTCAAACTGTCATCAACAAGCCCTGAGAACAGAGCGAGCTTCTTACGTGCTGCGACGCATGCAGTTGACATATGCTAAGATCTTCTTGCTTGTGGAATTGTTTCTGTACTGTATTTATGCTATGGTGTCATGCTTTCGGAATATGTGACGATGAGCTTAGGACGGCTGCACATTTGCAGTTGGGTTGCAGTTCATTGCGAGGTGAATGGGCTCAAGAGCATGTGGGCAAGAGCTTGGAGCGTAGCGTGAGAGCGCAGAAAACACAAGGAACCACAACAGCAACAACACCGGCAACAACAAGAACGCTACTACTGATGACCCGAGCCACATGATACCCCCACCACTGCCGCCAAGGTAAAAGGGCTGTAATAGTGCGTATGCGTGCGCGCGCACACATGCACACACACATATGAGCGTGTTCTCATGTTGTCTAATTTCAGACGATCTGCTTGTGTGGTGCAATATTTGTTCCATCAGGTCGGTGCGGCAAACAGCCACAGGCTACGCAGCAAGCAACAACAACCCGACCACCAACATCGCACGCGCATCACAACAACAACCACAACAAAAGGGCTACCAGCACAACCCTTACCCTCCCACCCAACAACAACAACAACAACAACAACAACAACAACAACAACAACAACAACAACAACAGCAACAGTACTACCACAACCAACAGCAGCAACAGCAGCAACATCCTCAAGGCAGCTACGCGCAAATCCACGCCATCGAGCAGCAGCAACAACAACATCCACAACCACCATACCAACATCAACAGCATCCACAACACCAACACTACCATCAGCAACATCATCAAGAAGAGGCGTCCACTTCGGGCTTTCACAATGACACTGCCGAGACGAATCAAAGCGAGTCAGGTGAGTTCATAAGCGTGTGAGTGAGTGAGTGAGTGAGTGAGTTGTGTGCGTGGCTGTGTGTGTGTCATATGTGGACATGTTGTGTAGGGAGGATCCGGGTTGCCGTGCGTGTGCGTCCGCTGTCGGACACCGAGCGCGCCCGCAAGGAGAACCCCAACGTGCTGCGCGCCCTCCCCGACAAAACAACATTGCAGGCATGCGCACAATCACATATGCACACACGTGCACGCTCGCTTGCGTGCGTGCGTGCGTGCACGCGCACTTTCACGTACGCGCGCATGCAAGTGCACGCGCGTGTGGCAGCCTGCCTGTGTGTGTATGTTGATGTTGTCGTCGTCGTCGTCGTCGTCGTTGTTGTCGTTGTTACTGAGGCAGCGCTGCATTTACTCAGGTTATCCAGCCTAATGCCCCCGCTAACATGCTCCCAAGAACCTTTCAGGTACACTATTGTTGTTGTTGTTGTTGTTGTTGTTGTTGTTGTCGTTGTTGTTGTTGTTGTTGTCCATTGACAATGGTGTAACAAACATACAGTTTGACGCGTGCGTGGCGCCGGAAGTGCCGAACAGCCTCTTTCCCGAGGCGGTAGACGCGTATCGCCTTGTCGACGCCGCTCTTGAGGCAAGCACGCATGCGTGTATACTCACAACAACAACAACAACAACAACAACCACGACCACAACCACAACCACAACAATAACTACTACCATTACTACAACAGGGGTATGCTTGCACTGTGCTGGTGTATGGGCAGACCGGCTCGGGCAAGACCTTCACGATGTTTGGTCGCGAAGAGGTAAGCACACACGTGTGTGTAAGGGTGTATGTGCGTGTGCGCACGTATTGTGTGTCTGCACATGCACGCACGGGTGTCCTTGTCCATGCGTGCGCTCGTGGGCATGCATGTGCATGCGTGTACATGAGTGCGCGTGCCGGCATGTGTGCTTGCGTGTGCACATGAGTGCGTTGCTGCTACGAGCTGCGTGCGCGTGCACCCCGCACGCACACGCACACGCATATGACCCCACCTCACACCCCCGTCCTTCCCCTCAGGCCATCGACTCCGCCCAGTACGCGGGTCACCCCGACGACGGCCTCGTGGTCCGCTGCATGTCGCGCCTGTTCGAGCGCGTCGCAGCGGCCAGCAGCAGCGGGGCAGGGAGTGGCGTAAGTAAAGCCCCGCGCAGTAAGGGGAGGCCGGAGAGGGAGGTGGAGTATGGCGTACGGGCAACGTACTTGGAAGTGTACAACGAACAGGTAGGCAAAATTATGCAGGTATGCCGTGACGCGCGTGTGCGTGGCTGTGTGCACATATGGAAAAGCTCGTTTCCATGCGCGCGTGCGTGTGTGTGCGTGTGCGCGCGCGCTCGTGTACATGCGTTTTCACAAGCGGTAAGGCCCCTGCACACGTGGTTGGCTGTGTTGGGTACGAGCTGTTTGCGTAAACATGTGAGAGGGAATTGGGTGTGCGTGTGGATAGATGTACGTGCATAGGCAAGCGCACCCACGCACCCACCCACCCACACACAGGTGAACGACCTGTTGCGGCTGACCAACCCCTCACGCGCGGTGAAGTTCGCGCCGCCGTCGCGTGCGGGGGAAGGGGGGGGACACTTCTACGTGGAGAACCCGCTGGAGGTGAGGTGTGAGGGCGTGGCGGACGTGTGGAGCGTACTAGCCGAGGGAGCGCGCAACCGCAAGGCAAGTACACACACATGTACGAGGAGTATGCTTGGCTAGTGTCAGGGTAGCGTAGACTTGTTGTAGTTGAATCTTGTATCAGCAGCATGCCTGCTAATCTGACATCAGTACAACGTTACCCTGCAAGGGTAGAACTGTACACACAAACATAGGTTGTGGATAGCTTTTACGCTTCCACATATTGTGTGCCAGACTTACCTGTTGCGTGTGTCGAGTAGGTGGGGGCGCACGCGTTGAACAAGGACAGCTCCCGCTCGCACACGCTGCTTCAAGTGCACATCGACATCGTGACCAAGGGGGATGTCGACGCCGGCAACAGCAGCAACAACAACAACAACAGCCATCATCAACAACAGCAAAGCACGCGAAGGATAGGAAAGCTCACCTTCGTGGACCTCGCGGGTATGTACTTATTGAGTACTGAATGCTTGGCATATTGAGTGGTATGCATGTCGGATTTGTTGATCTGAGTTGTTGTTCCGTGCATGTGTGCGTGTGTGTAGGGAGTGAGAGGCTGAAGCAGAGTTTGAGTAGTGGGGACATGGTAAAGGAGACCGGCAACATAAACCGCAGCTTGTTCGCGCTCGGCCAGGTGGGGATTGCAATGTGGTCAAGTACAAGCCCCACACACCATTATTACGCATGCAACCTCGATGATACTGTGTTTATTTATTTATGCGGGCTACAATTGTCTCTCTCAGGTGATATCTGCTCTGGGCGATACAAAGTCCGCTCGAAGCACAGCCCACATTCCATACAGAGACTCCAAACTCACGTGCCTGCTATCGGACTCTTTGGGCGGGTCCGGCTTAACTCTGATGGTGGCGTGCCTGAGGTGAGAGTTGAGAAGTGAATTGGTTGATCGAGTGCAGTCATTGCGGGTGTCGGGTCGTATTGTGAATGATCTGACTGGTGTGTGCGGTTAGCCCGACCGCAGCGTCTGCGGAGGAAACGCTGGGGACTTTGTTTTACGCGAGCCGAGCGCGGAACATACACAACACACCTGTCGTGCACATGGATCCCGAACAACAGGTGCACACCTACCCACGCACACATACATGCGCTTGCACACACATGCAAGCGCACCTGCACGCGCAGCGGCACACACGCTTAACCGCATATGCAGTACACATGATGTCCTTCTATCAAGTCAAACCTACCTGCATTGCCTGCAAATAGGTTGACCTGATAAAGCGACTTCACGCATAGCTTGATGAAACCGTAAAACAGTCATCTTCACACCAGAGTGCTGATTATACAAATTTGACAATGACAGGAGATGGCGGCATTGAGAGCAGAGTTGGCGTTGATGAAAAAGGAGAATGCTCGCTTACGCACGCAGCTGAAAGAGAGGGAGGGCGGGGTCAATAACCGCCCGATGCTACAACAACAACAACAACCACAGCAACACTCGCACCAACAACAACTGCATCAAAATAACCGTACCGACTCCCCGCCCACTCCGATGGTACACATGCACAACGTTTGCACCTTATGTGGTTGTTATGCTGTATGACAAGTTCTCATGAACACGCTCAGGTGGCATTGCTAGTATGGCTCATGTGGCATCTATATGTTTCATGACAGAGCGATAGTGCTGCCATGCGGCATGCGCGCGATGTGGATGAGGCCGAGGAGCAGCCAACAACATCGTACGCGTATCACAATAATGTCCAAAGTCATCATCATGACAACGCAAGGCGCCAGCACGCCGACTCGGCACCCTCAAGTGCTGGAAGGTGAGTATAACAACTTGGTACATAGTGCGTGCGTACATGCGTGGTAATATACGCCAATGTGCAGGTCTGTTTTGCCGCTGATACACAAGCCGCGTGTGAACGATCGGAAGCAACACCAACCCAATGGAATGCAAGCGAGTACGCACAACAACAACAACAACAAGCTGCAGCGTGACAGTCAGCGCCGCGCAGCCAATGTGAATAGCAGCTTCAATAATGGTAGTGTTAGCAGTGTTAGCAACCATAACAACTATGTCAATAGAGATAGCAGTCCCACTAGCAACAGTACTCAGAGCTACGGTAGCAACAGGAGTAGTGCAAATAGAGTGAGAAATAGTGTGATCAATCATAACAATAGCAATGGTCAGTACGCCCGCAAATCCTCCCCCCAACGACACATAGAGGTAAGAGCCCACATGATTCTTGTTTATGTTTGTATCAGTGAACCAATTGTTGTTGTGATGATGTGTGGTGGTTTCAGCCCTTAACCGTGATCGAGACAGCCCTCTCGCCTCCCACAAGTCAGTCTCCGTTGAGCCCGAAGATAACTCAGAGCTACGAGCAGCGCATGGCTGGTGTAGCCAGTCCCAAAAAGGACCACGTGGAGGTGAGTGTGGTTTATTGCTAGATGGAGAGATACGTGTGTTGACACACACGCAAGCGTACATGCGCACAGACACATGCGTGCACGTGTACGCACGCACTCTCACGCACGTGCGCACATGCGCGTGTGTGCATCCTTTGTTCGTGTATTCGCAAGCGCATGCAATTAAGACAATGCCCTATCTATGCCCATACTGGCACACACACGCAAGCACACATCCATACTTATACTCAAGCGCATGCGTGCACGCACACACACATCTGAGCACGCACACATTGGCAGCTACATCATCTCCGGATGGCGAACGCGAAGCTTGTGAAGGCGATCGAGGCGTTGCTGGCGCGGGAGCAAGCGAGGGAGCAGCAGCAGCACTTAACGGAGCTGCAGCAGTCTCATCTGCTGTCTGCTGTTAGCGCAAGCCAACCTATAAGACAGTTCGCCCCATTATGACATACCGGATGCATGCGCTTTGCACTTGTTAAGCAGAAACAGCGGCATGGGCACGCAGGGGTGCCAAGCGTGTGTGCGAGTTCGCTGGTGCATGCATGTGTCACACGCCAACAGCCGGCCCTTGCGCAAATGCGCAATAATCTCAGCAGCAGTGTACTGTACGTAGATAACTCCTTCCCAAATTTCGAAATGTTGCTCTCGGCCTAGATTCTGCACGGAACTAATGTGAAGGCACCCATAATGCTGTCGGTCTAGGACTCATGGCAGCATTTTTCTACACGCCACGCAATGGTATCCAGTGCACAGTTACAACATGAGAACAACACAGCATAACATTGTCGTCTTGAGTAACCATACAGATAGGACAGGCAACGAGACTGGCACAGGCAAAGTCAGCATGACACAAACATGACAGTCACACTGACTTGTTTGCACATGTGCTGCTGTATGTTGAGTGCAATAACACTCCATGACAATTCAACCTGGATCGGCCCCGCCTTGCCCCCTTTCCTTAATTCCACGCATATAGCACATAGCCTGCACTGCAGCATTCTTCAACTTAGGTTGAACGCTACTTGCAAGCTACTACTTGTTTTCTACAGATGCCTGTCGTGTGCCGCCAGCGCAACAACACATAATGCCACTATAATAGGTAGTCCGACACACTAACATTCGCTAACATCATCATCGCATCCTTGTCATCATCCCGGGATGTGCCGGCGAAGCGCGCTCAACACAATGCCGGGAGCGCTCATGTGCGGGATGTGTCCTCGCGTGGGGAGTATCTCATACATGCATTTTGGCAACCTTGTCGCCATATACTGCGTGACCTGCATGCAACAATCACACTTATGAGAGTTGTACAATGAATAAACCCTCTCTTAACCTCAAGCGACTGCATAAACAAGACAATACATGATGCACACAATACATGATGCACACAATAATGGTTGTCAATACGCTTTGAACATTGAGATGCGTGCTCTTGGACTGGTGCTAGCTGTGGCGCAAAATGTACAAGGGCGTTGTACTGTACAGCATGCTTGTATCATGTACTGTCAGTTAGTCCTGCTATGTGTTTGTAAAACAGCAGTTCAGCCAACATGCTCATGCTGGACTGTAATGCTTTGCAGTGGCAGGCAAAACCCACCTCTTCGGGGACAGCGAGGTCTTCTCGGCCTTGAAGCAACACGCACGGTATCTCCACCATGCTTAAAGCATCCCTGAAATCAGTCTGCCAAGGAGAGACAGACATTTGAGCTCGTTCCTCCATTTGAATGTGTTGCACGATGCACAGCAAATGAAGTGCACATACCAGGAAAGCGGTGCGGCTGACGCTGATAGCCACATCAGGACGCATGGAGATAAGGTGGCGAGAGAACTCCTCGATTGCCTCGCTATTGTCCTCGCACACCACTCTCGGAGCAAAACCTGCCCAGAAACTCCGATGAGTGCGTGTCTTTCATCATACGCATAAGCACATACCAGATGTACAAGTATCCCCACTCACCTGCCACCCAAGCCAGGTAGTTCTCGTGCATGCTTGCAAACACGCGCTCCAAGTCTTCCAGGCTGGTGTTTTTGGTGTGAACAGGAAACGACAATCAGGAAACGTGACTTTGTGAGATATTCTGGTTGATGATTGACAATGTTACTCACGTGAATGGGCCATGGAAGTTCTCTTCGGGCAGGTTTACATAGCCAGGAGCCCCACAAATGGCAATCAGCTTCTTAAACCTGTAGGGTTGCTCTATGGAGGCCAGCATGCCGGCGTTGGCCGACAGACTCGCACCAACGTACACGCAATTCTGGACGTCGATCTCAGCAAACAACTCCAACACATCCTCGGCGTAACTGCATAACACAACATTAGCACAATGATGTGAGCCTTGCACACAGAGCCACTACTCCCTCCCACGAACAGTGCCACTACAAGCTTGTTCTTGGCTTGCGTGAACAAGCTTAGCGGTCGTTGGACAGCTAGCCATACACATATCAATCTAGTTGAGCCTTGGTTTGTTGAAACGTCAGCAGAAAAAAGACCATGCCACTGAAGGCGTGCTACCATACACATTATTTGTTGTCCCTAGAAGTTGCGAGTATTGGTAGAAACAGATGAGTATTGTGTTAAGGATGAAAGCTTACCCGTGAAGATCCGCATAGCGACGGAAGTCATACTCCTCATCATTGGTCACTGCGGGAAGCCAAAATTATGTCATTGTCTAGCAAAAGTCGGACAGTGACAACTGCAGACCCTGTGTGCCTTGCATAAAGCGTAAAAGTCATACTTACGAGAACAAGCGGCATCAAAAACCAACACGCGGTAGTCTTCAATGAGGCCTGGCAGTATCCTCTGCCACGAAGACTGATCCGCCCCCAGCCCGTGAGCCAGGACCTGACAGAGACAAAGACTGCTTGAGCAATGACTGCAGCGATAAGTGACACAGACAGGCAAGGTTTCAGTTCTTTTGGTTCGTCTGTAGGTGAATAACACTTTACTTCCAAAAACATGAAAGTGCAGTGTATAGTAATTGAAGCATTGCCTCACTAAGAGGTATTGGTCAACTGTTGCACGCGGAATGGCGCATTCCAGCTGCAGTAGTTCTGTAACTTAATGTAAACTAGACAGGTTGCTACACAACTGCACTGTGTAGCAACTTGGTTGCACAAACCCTGACGGGCACTGCCTGAGACATGTGGTTGCACATGTGTGATTGTGCGATACAATGTGTTATTACCAGTGGTTGCACTCAAGTTGGTTGAGCTCAAGCAGCCATGTTTCAGCTGCAGCAATGAACACTCAAGATTTCACTTTAAAAGTCGGACACTGCTAATGGCTATGTGTTAAGGTCAATGAGGGGATGGGGTTCATGGAGCTGGTCTGTTTGTTGCATTCAGTGCCCATCACCAATACTACATTATGCTGCAACTGAGTGAGCACACGGACGCTACACAAACCATCCATCTTGCGATAAACTTGAAACCTACCACAAGCGTCTCGCCTCGGCCGTAGAGCTTGGCTTTGTGGCGTCTGGCCAACGGGCCAGACAGGTCTAGATGGCGCTTGTTGTTCTTGTCCGGCAAGACGCTGCCACGGATGAGCTCCGGAGCATACATGTCACGAGACCAGACCAGATCGGAGCAGAGCAGACCACAGGAGAGGAGCAGAGAAGAGCAGACCAATTGCTGACAATCCAACCCCAAGTGTTGCTCTTCTAGGCACTAAGAGCTCTCCCCGTGGTTCTACCCCTGTGGATAATGCACCATCGCAAACTACCTTACACGAGGCGCTAAGCAGGAGGGGACACAGCCGTGTGGACGACGTCACCGCCGCCCACACCGACACCGCTGCCAATGCCGCCCACAATGTGGATATGTGCTTGATTTATGTGTGAGTTACAGTGAATGAAGCGCTGCGAGTGAACTAATCTTAGTTCACCTGTTCATGTAACTTCTTGCTCGCGAACCGGTGCGACCGGTGCAGAAAAAGTCTTCGTTCGGACAAGATATATGCCAGATATTCGTATCCGGCCTTGCTGTACCTGCTTTCGGTTACAACCGCACGGAATCGCACGAAAATCGGGCTAATCGGCATGACAAAGGTTGTGCAAGCAGCAAAATAGACCCTTTCTTGCGTTCCACAATACATCACAATCGCGGAATCTTTCGGGTTATAATTTTACGCTTGGCACTGACAAGTTGTCAGCGACAACCGTACGGTACTGTAACGTGCCCTGACTGTCAGGCCGCCAACCAATGTGTCGACACATGCACAGCCTCACCTGGCTGCAAGCATAACGGGTAGCGGCATATCCTGGATGCAAATCTCTGACATAAACCACCTTCCCACCACTAGGCCACCACTGGTGGGCCACCAGCGAAATGTGCTTGATACAATCAGTGCTGTACACATGCACATTGCCAAGCTTGGCAAGCTTTTCAGCTTGCATCATTATGATGTGTTACTGGCTATTCTAGTTGTTAGCATAAGAGTATCGGGTATGGTCATCTTTACAAGACTTCAACATGAGAGAATGAACATGGTATTCATTATTGTGTAGTTTGCGTTTTGCTGTACTATTTCGTGTAAGCATGCTAATTGCCATGCAGAGTTTATATACTTATGATATCACATACGTTTGCAAAACTTTTGTTGCAATCGTCACATTGTCATGATAACAATTGTTGATTTATTGCGTAGCAATCAGCGCGCGCAGCTGAGCATCATGACCATCATGAAAAAAACGTGTTAAAGCTAATATTGTTGCCGGCACACATATTGCAACATATTGCAAAGCAAATGAAGCTTGCTCTTCATGTCAGTACATTGGTTTGCATTTAAAGGTCGGTAAGGGTGGGGTTGCGAGGTGTATTATTCATGCATACCCCGTTTAATTCAATTCAAGTTGAGCATGATTGTGCACAGTGTTCATGTTCATGTCGACCATAATTCCCCTGCTTCAAGCCCCCCCCCCTC
>RHPI01003491.1:156782-177174 GCA_009103225.1 Chlorokybus atmophyticus
GTGTGTGTGTGTGTGTGTGTGTGTGTGTGTGTGTGTGTGTGTGTGTGTGTGTGTGTGCTTCCCAACACGGTGCCTCTTGAGTCATTGCTTGCGGCACGTAACTGTTACTTGCAATCACGAAAGTTCATCGTCGCCAAGTTGACTACACATACCTTCTGACGTATTTTTACTTATATATCATCAGTACATATGTGCGTCTGCTGTGTACCTTGCTATGATAAACGGCGCCTCCGTTATTGCAAGCTGTGTTACACAGTACACGCTATAATTTCTTATGATTTCCTCCGTACTCACGCACAAGTTCCACTCTATCAACATTGCACATAGCCGACTAGGTCGCACGAACATGCAATGACTACATACAACCTTAAAGTACAAAAGGTCTTTTAACCACGACGGTCAGTATGAACCATGGCTTTGATGGTTTAGTTGAGATGCACATGCGGATGGTGCAGGCCAATTGTGCCAGGTTTGCTTTGCTAGCACATCAACTTTACACCGGAGCTCAAGTCTTTCACGCACAATGACCGCATCATCAATTCGTATGCAATGATCACGCTTTGCTATACTTAACTCTGCCATGGTTTGCTATAACAATGTGCGACTACGATTTACGCTGCATGCACTACAACCGCATCAATGTACTCACACCCTACCTATAGAAGTTTGGGCCAACCTCCTACGTCGTGATTGTTGGCGTCGATGTGGTCGTGAACGACTGCTTGCTTGTGTCTAGCCTAACGAGCTTTGTGGGAACTCCCTGCTTGTGTATGAGTGCTTGAGTGCAGGGCATGGCATGGTGCATAGCACAACACAGGAGTTTATCTCTGTTTTGACATATACTACAGAGTGCTTATTCTCAGCTGTGTCCGCAACCTGTTAAACTTTGTATCCTTAGCCAGTCATCACCCACCAACCCTCTACCCAACAACTGTTCAATGCGAATCCCCTGCAGATGCCCTGAGCCAGGCGCTTGCACAGGCAGCTGCAACTTCATGCCTGGAGTTGGAAGCTCGATCTCGGTAAGACGAATGCAGGCAGCTGCTATCATTTGAAACACATTTGATTTCACTTCATCACACCCCGACACATTTAGACTCTGCAACCTTTGCAGCCGGCTCAAAGGCACCCCGCGCACGCCTTTGCAACACGCCAGTGATAAATGTTCAAGACCTTTGCAATGGTGGACCATACTGTTCAAGCTGATGTCGGTCAAGCCGAAACAGCCCGCGAGCGATAGCTTACGCAAGTCAGGGTTGGATGCAGCAATCAACTCAATGTCGTCATCACGCAAGAAGGGTCTTCGCACCACTGATAAAGATGTCAAGCCAGAGAAGTGGCAGAGAGCTTTGTCGGTCCAGTTTGTAACTGAGCCGCCAATGCGCACATCGCGCAGATGTCGGCAGCTGGCAATGTCCCTGATGCCGATATCGCTCAAACCCCGACACGCCACAAGTGATATCCGCTCAATGCGTGGGCACGCTGTCGCTATCAGCTGCGCAATGTCGTCGGCTACATGGCATTGGTCGAGGCAAAGCTCCCTTATGGTCTTGCCAGAAGCAGCCAGCAAAGCTTTCAGGAAAGGTTGTGCGGATGCATAGCGGAGTGCAGACACATCCGCAACTGATACCGCCGTGAGGTTCATCCATAAACCTCGCGACAATCTATGGGAGGCAACATCCAAAGCCAACTCGCTCACATTTCGGCATCCGGCAAGGGAAAGCCGTCGCAGGCGCGGAAAATGTGTCACGAACAGACACAAAGCCTGGTCGCCAATGTTGCAGCCCGAAACATCCAACTCCTCCAGTGGAAAAGACAACAAGTTGTCTTTGATGGAGGCATCAGCAACGCTCGCCAAAGCATACTCTTTGTTACCCTCTATAGTCTCTTCTCCAACACGGGAGCGCACGCCTCGCAGGTCACTGTGTTGGCCAGAAGCCAACGTAATGCTCTTGCCGTGCCAGTAATCGTTCAAGCTCTGGAATGTTTGATCGGTCAATCGCAGAAGGCCGGAGATGTTGAGTGAGACCAGTTTCAGCGCCAAGTTGATGAGAAGGAAAGTGATAGTGTAGGGTCCAATCTGCGAACAGTTGCTCAGGTTGAGGCGTGTAAGAGACACGGCTGTTCTGGACATTACGATGATGTCGGCTTCGCTCACAGCTGTGCCAGACACATCCAACTCCTCCAAGAAAGCCAACTGCTTCACTACGGGTGTAATCCATTGCACAGCCCTGATAACAAGCGCGCGCACAACACGCACCCACAGCTTGTGTCAATGATGTATCAACTTGTATGGGTACAATGCATACAAGTGCACATGCTGCTCAAGCAACAGGCTCAAGAGCGCGTATGCACATCACAACAACATGAGAGTCTCACCTGCAGCCAGCAATGCGCAAAACACGCAGAGTGCGCCATAGCTTGTGTGCGATGACAGTTAAGCCGTCATTTGTGATCTGTGATAGACCGCGCAGCGACAGCGTGTCCAACTGCGCAGACATATGTTGCCATGTCAGTCAAGAAAGATACGGCGCAACAAACAGCACGCAACATCCCAGCATGCTATGAGATGCTCATGCATCTTGTCTCGGTGTTATAAGAACAAGGTAGCTGGTAGATGCGTGCATTGGTACATGCGTGAGGGTGTGCGCATGCATATACGCACACATACACGACTGCAACACTGGTAATAATTTTCACAAATTATAACAACCAAATGTAGCAACCAAGTGCACGTGTAATGCACTAAATTCACAAGCAACACCCAGCTCACCTCACAGCAGTACTCTGCAATATGCATAAGTGCAACATTCGTGACTGCACTGCATTGATCGAGCACAAGCGTGCGCAGACTCCCACACGCTTTCGCCATGGCGCAGGCTGATAAGTCCGTCAAAGGAGCTGAGGAAAGGTCTAGAAAGGTGATGTCCTTGCCAGCTGGCACTATGACTTGCCTAACAAGCTGGTCCATATCTATGTTCCAAAGCCCTCGCAGGCATAGCTGTCTGAGATTCATGCATTTGGAAAGAGGAAACAACAGTGAAGTGTCCAGCCAAGTGCACCCCGCAAAGCAGCAACATTGAATGCCCGCCTGTGCTGCAGCCCACTCGACCGCAGCGCGTGTTGCCGGAGAGTACTTGCTTACTGTTAGCTCTTGCGCTTGCGGCCACCTACCTGTTAACACCAGTCTGTTCCATTGACTGCATACCTGCGCAAACACTCGTCAATCGGCGATCACAAGATTGAGCACTTGTCTACTCAGGACGAATTGCACGAACACCCATCACCGGTAAAGTTGTCCAGTTGCACACACACATGCTTTATGTCATAACAGCAGAACATTTTCTCAATTGCTTGGCAGTACTCCCAAACAGCAAAGCTTCAGGTTGAGTTCAAGCTTGCTGTTGGTTCACATAGCTCCTTGATGGGAAAACGGGCCAGATCCCGACACCTGGATTGTGCTCTTTTTCTAAGAAGTACAAAGCGAAGCAAAGGAAGCACCACATATTACTGAGAAGCAAAGCAAGTATAGCATAGATTGGATAGCAGCAACAACAAAATCTGACAAACAGCAACCAAACGTTAAGTATGATCCACCTTTTGACTTCAAGTGTGTGTGGAGCTCAGAAAACAGTACCGTTGTGCAAGCTGGACCATCAATTTGACATGATTCAGCTTTTCTAATAGTGCAAATATGATACCCAACTCCACAACAGGTGAACCCCCTCGTGGTGGTCTCTGTGAACGGGGTGTGGGAGGACAGGCGAAACCTCAATCCACCAAACTCTCATGTGTCCGCTGCAACTTACCAGCCTGGCTCTGGCAAGGTCTGCCACATCCTCCAAGCGGTCCAGCACCGCCCTCACGACGTCGTCAGCCACAGGCACTTCGCCTCCCACCTCCACCTCCACCTCGGCATCCACCTTCCCTTTCGCCTTCTCCTCATCCGCCGCCGCCGCCGCCATGTTGTCCATGTTAATGATCATGTCGACGTCGTCGGCGGAGGTGTTTGGGGGCGAGGCGGCGGTGAGGCGGTTTGCCTCCGGGTGGGCGGCATGCGGTATGCCTGAGGGCGAGTGGGTTTGGAGGGCGGCGGCGAGGAGGGGCGCAGAGGCAACAGCAAGCGGCTCGGTAAGGACGGTGCTGAGGCTTCCAGCATGATTGAGTTTCGTCCTTTTGGTTGAATTCATTGCTCGTAGTTTCCCGAAAGTGACATTGTTCATTGCACAATTGTGTACTTTGGCGTGCTTGCTTGCTTATTGCTTCATGGCGAGACAAACCAAGCTAAGCAAGCTTGCTTGGCAAGTTGCATTTGCTGGCTTTTCTTCAACAATGACGGCTATGTGCTGGGCTACCTAGCAAGCTTCGCTTGCTTGTCTGCTTGCTCGCTCACTTGCTTGCTGATTTGCTTGCTTGCATGTCAGCTTGCCTCCTTGGCATGCATGCGTGCATACACATGCTTAGTTAAGAGCCAGCGATCATACTGCACAGGGTGGTTGCAAGCTTTCGTGCATGGACATTACCTGTCACAAACAATTTGCTCTATCCCTTTCAAGTCATGTGCACTGCAAGCCTTGGTCAAGCGTCACCCAGTGTTTTTGCATTCAGTCGTACACGAGTCTGGAGTCAGCTCGGTTTTGCATTTTTGCATCTCCAACTCCTATCAACTCCCCATTCTGCTTAGCGTCGTGCCACGACATGCGTACCAGGCGTCAGGCTATCTCGTGCTAGAAGGTGTACCACGCAAAGCGGACACAACGCAGTCGCATACAGATGACGATGAACAAAGCAGTCCGGTTGGCGACATGGAAGATCATGACTATGACACGCTTGTTGCACAGGTAGCTGAAGTTGTGTAGAATACATTGCGTTGGTACTTGGCATGTAAATCAAGATGTGAGCGTGTGTTCTACGCTTCTGATGCAGCTGCTCACTGTGCAGAGTGCGGAAGAAGACTGCGTGTACCACATGTTAGAGTTCCACATTGTTTGGAATGAGATATACTGCGTGCCGCATCTACTCTTCACGGGCAAAACCCTTGGTGGGTACCCAATGGTTGCAAGAGTTGCACTTCAGCATGCTTACATGCAGATTACACCGACGCGGTTTGAGAAAAGGTGTCTGATGTTGGGTTTGTTGCATTTCCTTCCTTTTGCAGAGGGGAGGCCTTTGACTTCAGACGAGTTGTTGGCTTGTTTACCACAAGCAGGACGTGACCTCGCCAACCCTGACGCGCACGATGGATGGACTTTCATCACGCAACAGGTGTATACCACTGTACGCCAGATGGAAAGAGCTTTGGCCAGTAGTCTACGGCATTGTCACCACAACTTGGATATGCGTGCAGGATCACCCACACACAGGAAGGCCATGGTATGCACTTCACCCATGCGGCACACCCGCTCGCATGGCAGTTCTGCTTGATCAGGCTCGCCAGGTGAAACTTTACTCTATTTGCAATGTATGGTGCACTGTACGTTGCATTGTATGCTGTTTTTGAAATTGCAGTTGTTTAATCGTAGGTGACTGATGCGGGTCCAACAAATTGCGATAATTATTTGCTGTCGTGGTTCAGTCTGGTCGGCCCCGTTGTTGGGTTGTCACCGCCACTCAAAGCTTATGAGCTGGCAGGTTGAAAGGTTATGCAAAGGTATGTCAAGTGTGTAAGGATATGGGTTCCCGTTGAATGGCGTGCGTTGTGCGATGAGACGTGTACCTCTCTCACCCAACATAACTGACCAATGGCCTTGGCAGTCATTGCTTCAAACATTGAGCTGCCATGTGCGCTGCTGCTTGTACCACAATGTCATTACCATTAGCTCCATGATTACATTTCCATACCCATGCAGCTGCAACGATGAGGTGAGTTTCAGGTTGAGACGGCCATACGCATGACGTGCACCACTGTATCTGCATGCCTATCTGTGAGTTTACAGCACAGCCTTCACAGTGGTCCTTGTGAAGGGGAACGGTTTGTGCCATTTGCGCCCACACCATGGCGGCTGGCAGGATGAGTGGGATTGCATATGCATGACGACCATGCTATGGAGCTCATCGCTTACAACGGTAGGAGCACAGAGCCGCCGTATGTTGTGTATGTCGTGCAGTTGTCATGGCACCCAATCCGTCGACAATACCTTTTCTTGAATTGTTGTTGCTTGTCATGTATGCTGCAGACTGGACTCATTTCTGTGTTTATGGCCGCAGAAGCGTCTCATGCAGCGGCATCACTTTCGGTGATCGCCCTGGCTATGCAGCAGTTACGGTGCTTTGCTCGTGGCGATATCTACTGGCGGGATCATCTGCTTGCATGGTCTGCGGTTTGCTAGCACAGTCAATCCTCTTGCATTCGTCTTCGACAACCAATGTCAGCTGCTGCACCCTTGCCATGCCGCTAACATACTTGCAGTGTACAAAAGGGGTGTGCTACTATGTGCATAAAGTATGCAAGGAGGGGATGTACAAACAATGTGCACGGGATATGCATATGCACAGCGACAACCACCACCATCATAGGCTTATGCCACAAGCATTGATACTGTCACACGCTTCACCACCGGGCTACTACTCAATTTTGCTTAAGTCACTGCCTGCACAGTGTGTGTCATTGTGTATCATAGGTATATGCGGTTATGTGACTGTCTGGTGTTAGTGGTTGTGTTGCAGCTGGTTGTGTCATGTTCTTGCTCCTGTCCTTACATGTGCAATGGAGACCGTGACTGGTTGCGCAACAAGACAGAAAGACTGCAATTGCCACTTGCACTGCGGCTGCTGTCTAGACTCAACCCTGTCAGACATCCCAAGTGCTGAGGAATTGACATGATGGCATGGATAATGTGATATGTCTGAACAATCAACAGCGCAAGTTGCCACCATACCGTTCTTACTTGCCCTTTTGGTTTTGCAGTGCTTCCTTCCTGCCATACTGTACGCGATACCACTAGTACTACAGGGTATGATGGCCCCAAGGGTGCACAGTATAATAGGGCTTATGTGCTTGCAGGCTTGGCATTGGCATGGCAACTGCAAGTAGCTGCACATCAAATAAACTGCACAATTGACACCGACGCTTAGTACAAACATTTACAGATTGCTTACACTGCCCGCAGCCAGGCTAACAGTCAACTCTAATGACACCACCACCAAACACACGCTTTCCCTCTGCTACCATGTACCAGGATTGCCTGATGATGGGTTTTCAAACGCCTGTAGCCATTCACACATATCAATTGCTGCAAGTAACCTCCTAGCAATTCACCAGTACAGCTCCATGCAGGGCAACATGTGACAGTACCTTGAAGCTCCAATCCGTTTGAATTGCAAACGGCTCTGAGATCTTGACGCCCTGCGCCGTAACTTTGGCGATTTGAATCTGCAGACATAGACGGTTAACACTGCAGGGTCCAGTCATTGCCTCATCAATGACGTCAATGACTTGCAGCTGAGGGCAGAACTTATCAGACCAAAATAGCGTACAGCTACTAACACTTGCAAAGCAAAAGACCGCTGTGCAGTTAGTAAGCACTCACCTTGTTGATGGTCTGCTTGTCTCTGTAGTACAGCACTCTCATGCACTTTTCTAGCAACGCCCTGGCCTCAACCTGCGATAGATGCACTTATTAGTGCTTGGCTGCTTGCGGCAACACTACTTGCAAGGGTTTCATCAATACCAGAAGTGACAACCACCTCATCCAAGTCATCCCGATGCTCCGCGCGGAAGATGGGTCGGGCTAGATGGTTGCCAAAACCAGTGGCCGCATGCGCATCAACGTAATGAAGGCCGATCATGTTGACCATGCCCAAGAAGCTGCACAGTTGTAACATCATCACAACATGGTAGTGCGATTCCTGCAAAATGCACAAGACTGCCCAACTAAACCCCTCAATGCTTGACAGAGCACGCATCATGCAGTACCTTTCACCATCTTCGACACCACCAATGATGAGGTTGTTCCATAGGGGGTTGAACTTGTTTCTCCTGTTGCGACGAACATGTTGAAGTGTTCAAGTAGCCAAAACGTGCGGAATATTCGAGTGCAACAACTTGTACATCAGGTTGCTTGTGTATAAAACCCACCTATTGTACAATACGCGGCTGAGGTAGTTGTATACCTCCTTTGGACTCAGCGTAATGTTGTCGTCATAGGCAAAATCGCGCGTGCTGCACATATGTTAATGCGGGTTACAAACACAATCGGTGTCGATGTTGAAACAACAAAAAGCCTCTCTGTATTATGCATTGCGCTTACTTCAGCTCATCCAGCAGCGTCAAGATGTAGTCGAAATCGCTGTATTCTCCACTGTAGCCGATCACCGTGTGTGCGCCAATCTGACGCAGCCTCTGCACCGACTTGTACCGCTTGGTCGACCCATATGAAGCTGGTGGCACGAATGGTATCAGTAAACACAACAACTGAGCACTCCACAAACAGGATTTCTTCAAACAGACCGTGCATGCAGTGCTTCGCATGTGCACAAGCAACATGGCCAATCAGTTCATGCACCTAGAGTGTCTGAGGCCAGCATGACGCCATCTCTGTACTTGATTCCCAGCACGGATGTGCCGGTGACATAAGGCGTCCTGCGCACAAGCGTAACTTAAATCTGCTCAACGTTATAGTATTTCAGCGTTCATCGGACTCGAGTCGTTGGGCAAGTATGCTTCAACAGCGAGACTGCCTGCGCAATTGAGCTGCATACAGCATGCAGCCGTGATCAACTTGATGCACGCACAGACATGAATGTATAGTATAGACAGGGAGGGCAGGTTGTCTTTGACACAATAGTCAACACGACGCCACGTGTATTGCAGCTTGCTTAATCAAGTGGTGCAGTCACTGCATGAAACCCATCTCACAGCATAACATAGGCCAACCCTGCCCATGCGCGTTAATGCTTGGAGCAATGTGGTCCGCAAATTTAATAGTACAACACAACTTACAGCCCCGACGCCTTGCAATTGCATGTTCAATCAGCTCATTAGCAGGAGCAAAAGAGCTACTTACGTGGTAGCCGTCAACGGGCCGTCCAGCGGAACAGTTACAAGCTTGCTTGTTTGCGTTGCAGCCATGCCTCGCACAGCTGATGTCAGACACCTTCCCAGCAGCCCCAAACCCACAACCACAACGTCAACAACAACACTGCCGCCGCAGCCAAGCACAAGCTTCAAGCCTTAGCCCAGTGGCCTGAGCCCACAGCTATTGTTCAGGGTTTGTTTGGCACACAGTCTGCAAACTTTCCCGCACGCAGCTAGATTAACTGTGACAAAGGCATTTAGCCGCATTTACCTGAGACTGTTGGCGCGCGCTTGGTTCACTTGTGCGGTTTGTGTAACCAGTAAGGGGTTAGTGTTCTATTCTACAGGTAACCAGACGGTAGTTAGGGCGTCAGTAAACCAAATTGGCAATAGGCCATGACACGTGGCAGTGCTGAGCATCTCGATTGGGTTTAAGGCGGCGGCAACTGCGGTGTCGTTGGCGTGGTGTCGTGCTGTTTGTGTATGAGAGTATATTAGTTTGCCTCTGAGAGCTGAAAACACCCTCCTTGGCTGCGCGAACCACTTCAGCGACCCGTTGCTTGAGCAGTCAGCGACCACCTGCTGGTGCTGGTGAACTTGCCTGTGTAAGTCAGCTTAAGGATCAAAGGGCAGCAGTTGTCACGCATTCTTTTTCTGCACCCCTTCTTGTTGTTTACTCTGCTCCAATGGTTCAGCTAGGCTTTCCCCAGCGTTCGCTGCGTCAAGTTGGTCCTTGGTAGCAGCTGGCGAGACTTGCAATCCTGCGACTTGCAGTGGCACAAGGTTGCTAATCAGGGTTTAGACTTGTTGGAAAAGTGAGACGTTACATACATTTCATTCAAGCCATCAGTTTTGTACTACTTGTTTGAAATGGAGCTGCTCACTGTTTTTATCGGTGTCGAGTTGCTAGTGCAGTGCGATTCGTTCTTGCGAAGCGACCTGCTCGCATAGCTACGCAATGTTATAGGCAGTTGTGTTGAATTTGAGGTTTTTGAGTCATGCACTGTGTGTCTTGGTCTTGCTGGGTTACATCTCTGACGAAGGCTGTCACAGCATTGCAACGTGTAAAGCTGTCGTGTGCCTTTCAGTAATGTCAAAGTCGGTAGCGCTGCTTGTTATTTGATTACCATTACAGCTGCGTTTTGAGGCGTCTGTGCTATTGGTGCAGATTTGCGCCTTATCAACTTTCATGTTGAGCAATATGCTGAAACTTGTTGTTTGTCACGCATGCTGCAGGCACATCTGCTACTTACTACCAGCTGCAAGCTTGGTAACTGGGCGTTGTGCACAGGCACCATGGCTGATGAGTTAGCCAGCAAAGCCGACGGCTTTGCATCCAAAGCGGACAAGAAGCTCAAGTCTCTCGGCTGGTTCGGCAATAAGTATGAAGAAGCAGTGGAGTTGCTGGACAAAGCCGCAAACAACTACAAGCTTGCAAAAAAGTGTAAGTGTTGCGTTCTGTGTGATCGAGTAAAGCTTGTCTTGTTGGCTCGTGCGCTTACAGCCTGAGCTGGACTGAAGGCGCATGGCAAACATGAAGTAACCGGTTGATTCTGTGTGTCATGCTTCAAAGTTGTTGACATGTTCTTGTTCTGTGCAGGGAGGGAAGCTGGCCAACAGTACGAGAAGCTTGTAGTGTGTCATCAAAAGGTTGGAGTCCACATCTGCATGTCGTCGCGTATGGCATGGAGTGTGGCTGTATGGCAGTTTGCGTTTGTACAACTACTTAGCAGCTAGCATCAATGGTGCCTGAGGCATTGCATTCCATGCAGCTGGACAGCAAGCATGAAGCAGCGTCAGCGTGGGTGGATGCAGCAAATGCGTACAAGAAAGTCAGCAATGATGAGGCTGTGCGATGCCTGAAATGTGCAGTGGATATCTTCACCGATATGGGGCGCTTGTCAATGGCAGCAAAGCATTACAAGGTACAACAGTTGCCCGGATGATGCCTGTGGTGTGCGTGTTTATGAAGTTGACCGCAGGCTTTATTGCATATGTATTGGTTGAGAGTGCATATTACGTTCCTGTCAGGAAATTGCAGAGCTGTATGAGAAGGACGAGCGATGGGAAGACTGCATTATCTATTACAGTCAGGCTGCGGACTTCTTTGGTGGTGAAGAAGTGAACAGCTCAAGCAATCAGTGCAAGCTGAAGGTCGCGCAGTACTCTGCACAGCTTGAGAACTACAAGAAGGCCATTGAACTGTATGAGGAGGTCGCGAAGAAGTCCATGGACAACAATTTGCTGCGATACAGTGTCAAGGGCTATTTGCTATGCGCTGGCATTTGCCACTTGGGGAAGGGCGACCTGAATGGGGCGTCCAACGCTCTTGATAAATATCAGGTGAGCATGCCAGATTGCCAAACAGCACACCCACCTGTCTATGTGGGCTTTGTACACATACATCAGTGCATTGTAAATAGAAGCACTGAATGATGCGCGCATATTTGAAAATCACCTGTACACGACTGATGCTCTACTGCGCTCAAGGCATGCTCTTATATTCTGTTGACTTCCAAAGCCTGTATCCCAGCTGCCTGATTCTATCAACCTGGCTGCAGGACTTGGACAGCACCTTCACCGGCTCGCGTGAATGCAAATTTCTCCAGGATCTTCTGGGTGCTTTGGAAGAGGGAGACGTGCAGAAGTTCTCCACAGTTGTCTACGAGTTTGACAACATGACCCGATTGGTAAACAAGCTGCTCACTTGCAATGCCCAACATGTCACCCTTGTTGCAAGCAGATCAGTGCACTGAAGTTGCTCCATGCAGGATCCATGGAAGACTACGATGCTGCTGCGCATCAAGAAACAGATCAGTTCAAAGGAGACCGAGGAAGTAGACTTGACATAGATTGAGAGACAAGCGGCTCACCTTGTGTTGGCAACTAGCTGGCATTCCGGCCTGTTGGGACAACAGCGACCTCGTTTGGCAATTGCTTTGACTTGCACTGTAGCATTTCTCGCGGGTGTCTTCATATCTCGGTATGTTCATTCGGCAGCAGTGCGTTGCTGGCAATGGCCACGTGTCCATGTACCAATTCACATGTCAGCTTGTCTGAATACGCGCAGTCATATGCTGTGGCTGTTGCGTGAAATCATTGGTCATCAAGAGGTGTCGAATTTCCAGCACAGGATAATTAGTTCAGGCAAGCTGCCAAGCAATGTGGTGTGAATCCACAGGACACACTGTAAACTGAACGCTCTTATAACAGTGCAACAGGCGACTGGAACTGTTTGTGACTGGAACTACACAGCAAGTTGCAATTTGCAGGCCACCAACAAAGGGAAGCAGATGACGCAGAATGATGTGCAGTACGTGCAATCCCTTATTCATGCTACTTACAACTCACTTGTGAGCAAAACACACTGGGAATGTATCCGTGTATAAAATCTGTCTTTGCCTATGCTCATGTATAGGCTTTCCGGTAACAAGGCAAGTGTCACACACATGCATGTACGCTAGTTGTCGCCTGCGCTGGCACACTGTCCATACCTACTACTCCATGCTGGATCTCACGGCACTCTTACATGCAGGTAGCTGAGCCACTGCTGCTACAACTCCGTAACATCCTTGCTGGCCATCACACGCACATAGCAAGCACATAGGTCCAGGCCCGCATAGTTGTGCTAAGCTAGCTGTGCCTTTATTGCTTTGATGATGAATGCAATGCGGGTGTTGTGTGTTGTGTTATGCTGATGGCCCCATTGCTATACCATATGCAACAGTGGCAATTGATGTACAACAGCAGCAGTAACAAGCACGGCGTCGATAGCACCAGCTACAGTAGCAGAGTCGGCAGCATGTTACGGACGGACTGGGGCCCTACATACCCGCAAATTCAATGCGCCCACTACCCAGTCGCAACTGCTGTCCAGCGTAACGTTGCGGACACCACATGGCGACGCAAGCACAAGCACCCTTTCTCTGGTATGATACGCATGTTAGTGTTAGTTTGTCATCAACCACCATCTCTTTTACTCGATTGTTTGCAAAGGATAAGTGCGAGACTGCTATAAGCATGCGCGCAACAGCCGCATGTAGAATACCAATGCACAGAGACCAAAGGCTTGCTACTGCATGTCTGATGTCAACCCATCATCATACCAGTTTGAGACGCAAATCATTGTGTTAAACCTACTTTGCTAAACTACACAAGCCTGACAACAGCTAGACATAGCCAGCCTGACATAGCCAGCCTTGGGCACTACCGCCACCATCAAACATCAAACATGCCTCCCAGCACCGCAAACAACTGTACAGTAGTGTTGGCGCGCACATCGCGCAACACGTTGCGCAGCGGGCAACACTATTATTGAAGCTCATGAACAGCACCTAAGCTGAAAACGACTTTCCGCAGCCGCAGCTGCTAGTGGCATTGGGATTCTGGAAAGCAAAACCACCCCCGATGAGTGCGTCGCTGTAGTCCAACTGCATTCCAAACAGGTACAAGAGGCTCTTGGGGTCGCACACTGCACACACCAGTCAATATACAGCTCAAAACAAGCGGTTGCCAATGACAAGCTGTGTAATGAATCGTCTACAATGCACATGCATCTTACATCAGGAAACACCAACTGTACAATACACTTGTCTTAATCTTACACCCTTACCCATGCGGAAGCCACCTTCATGCTCAATGAGGGAATCATCATCTCTTACATTTGCCGGGTCCTCAAAGTCCATGACCTGTATGTCACACTTGTGTCAACGAAAACAACAGTATAACAAAAAGCAGGCTACAGCAACCTGTGCGCCGCTTACGTATGACATGCCGGAGCAGCCGCCTTGCCGCACGCCCACTCGCAACAACAAATCGGAGCTCTTTCCATCCCTCAATCTCTTCAGATGGTTGAGAGCAGCATCCGAAAGCGTGATAGCAGGTTTTGGAGGAGTGTATGGTGCTGGGGAATAGGCAGCTAATTGTATAACTATGCATGCTAATGGCAAGCATATTAGACAATAAAAAACTATAAAGGGAACAACATTGTGCAACAATCTGCTGAACAAACTTTCACCAAGTTGACCATGGTTACAATAAAACAGACGTTAAAAGCTGCAAGGCACACTCAGATTTCCAGAGCACGTGCAGCAAACGGAATTGTATAAGCGCTAGATAATTGCACGTACAATGCACAGAAGTAAGCAGCGAATATGGCAATATCAATGCAACCATAACAGCTGCAGACAATGCGCTCGACTCCTCAGGGGCACAGCTTGCACCAGTGCTACAGTGCATGCTGCTAAATAGTTGACGCTGAGACATGATAGTGCTGCAAATCGGTGTTGGACACATTCACAAGTAAAAAAGAACTTCAGCAAATACCTGCGCCTGTCGCCGTGCAAGAAACACGTGTCGAGCTGCGTCCAGAGCTGCGTGCAAGTGGACGGCTGTACACCAGATACAAGATGTAAGCAACATTGTGCAATGTCATTTTGTGGTTGCACTTCTACCGCTGCCATAGCAAGCACGCAGGTGGCCGCGGCCATCGGAGTTGATCTCACAACATGCCCACAGTCATGACCTCAATCATGCACTTACGCAGATCTTTGACGACGGCTGAGCGTCAATGTTGCACCAGCTGATCGAGACGCCGGCGACACCACCGCTCCCGCCGCCGCCGCCGCCGCCGCCGCCATTGTCTCTTGATGTGCACAGCTGGCACTGCCACCAAACCCTAAGTTGGCCGAGGCACAAATATCCTGCTAAGACCTGCCTGCCTCGAGATGACGTTAAGTTAACCCCGCGACGTGCGCACCTAGGTGTAGAGCCGGAACAGTAGCAGCTGGTCACTGTTAACTGACCGCAACCGGATATCCCTGACCTTACCGCGATAACTTATCTCCTCGTAGCTGCATGCAGGTAGGGTAAAGGTGCCTAACTTCGGAACATGCCCTAATTTCGGAAATGCTAGTTTTTGAGCTGCTGACGGCGCATCTCAATCCCGATCAACGTGAAACTTACAGGCAATCAACTAAGTATCAATCGGGTTCTGATGAGCCAAAATTCAGTTGAAACGGCCAAGTATGGCGGCCAATTCAAATTTTCAAAGGGGGGGTTTGTAAGACCCTTTGGCCGTGTGCATGAACCCTAAACTTTGTCTGGTCATAAATTGGTCAATTCTTTATCAATTCGAATGAAACCTAGTGCAATAGAGAGCTCTTACTGTGCTCTATTTATCTACCAAGTTTCATTGCATATGACGCGGTTATGCAAAAGTTACAATGTTGGGGGTGGGGGGGTGTTGCGTAGCGCATGGAGTGAGGTGGGGCAGATGTAGTATGTAGCCTAAAGCTTTGAAAACGAGGTTGGCGCCTTGTGTCAACGTGCTTAGGTGTTTGAAATGGGTATATAGTGTTCAGAATGCAACTTGGGAGCTGTTAGCGCTCTGGTTGGGTGTGAGTGCAGGTGAGTGCAGTCCGGACCAAGTTGCATGTGTGAGTGCTAGGACAGGCCATTGGCAAGTGCGGGTGAGTGGCAAGCTTGTGGCAGTCAAGGAGGTGTTGATAAGATTGTGGGCAGCTCAAGCAAGTGTACAACTCATACATGGGGCTACAACTACTTCAATCTATGCCAAGCACAAAGGGCACTAGGGTGGGTGATGTGTGCTTTCGCACCGCATCTGCATCCTTGTGGCTTGCTTCCACTCAGACCACCCCTGTCTTACATGTGCTTGTGTGTGTGGGAGCAGGGCAGCAAGCGTGTGAGAGCCAAGACCCCCAAAAGACCTGGAGGCAGAGGGCAATACATGCGTCACCAAGATCACCTGCATGACATAAGCCGTGTGGTCAGTGCTGTCAAGTCTGGCTGCATGGCAGTTAGCACGGCACTGACGGAGCTGGACATCCCATACTCCACCCTGTGGGACTACTGCACACACCCCGAGAAGTTAGACAACTACAGGTAACCCACATAGTTAGTGTAGAGTGCAAAACCTGTGTGTGTATGTGTGTGTGTGTGTGTGTGTGTGTGTGTGTGTGTGTGTGTGTGTGTGTGTGTGTGTGTGTGTGAGAGAGAGAGAGAGAGAGAGAGCTGACTTGGCTATGTGCATGTAGGGGGGCAGGTGCACCAACACTGTTAACTTCTGAAGAGGAGGCTGATCTAGCTGAATTTGTGAATGCACGCAATCAAGTGGGACGAGCAATGACATGGACTGAAATCGTGCTGGAAGTGGGCAAACAATTGACTAAGGATCCTCGTGCAAACAACTGGAAGCATGGCGTACCTACCAAGAAGTGGTTTGATGCATTTGCAGCAAGGAACAAGCTATCCTCGCGCAAGGCAGAGCCACTGGACCGCTCCAGGAGGGTGGGACTCAGCCGGCCTGTTGTTGAACATTACTTCAACCTGTTGGAGCAAGTGGTGACTGAGTTGGGAGTTGGGCCCGCAAGGATCATCTCAGCAGATGAGATTGGGGTTGAACCGGACACTGCAATGCAAAACCAAAGAGTGATAGTGGCAAGGTAACACTCACCTTGCACCTATCACTCTTTGGTTTTGCATTGCAGTGTCCGGTTCAACCCCAATCTCATCTGCTGGAGTGTTATTGTTGCAACTACCAATGCATGCCCCTGTCAGTGCATGTGGGTCAACGTCATGTGGTTGTAGCAGCAAGTAGCAAAAGCATGCGCAGAGTGTGCTAATGCTTGTATGTGTTGGCAGTGGATCGAAATGGGCACAAGCTGCAACCACTGGAAGCCGCGAACACATTACCTTGATGTGTGCCGTGACTGGTGCTGGGTATGCCCTTCCCCCCCTGGTCATTTTGAAGGGCAAAAGGCTCAATGACGACTACAGAGACTTCGGGAAGAAGGTGCCAGATGCCCGGTTCAAGGCTCAAGACAACGCGTGGATGACAACGGAAATCTTTCAAGAGTGGGTGAAGATGTTGGTGGACCACATCCCTGGCGGCGTGTCGCTTGACAAACCTGCACTGCTTGTCATAGATGGGCATGTTAGCCGCTACAACCCAGTCATGATTGAGTACGCCAAGGAGAAGGGTTTGCACATTCTGATACTTCCTCCTCACACCACACATAGGCTGCAAGTTCTTGATGTGGCATGCTTTCACCCCTTCAAAGAGAGCTACCGGAAGCAATACCAACAGAGGCAGAGGACACGCTTCAACTACCACCTGCACAGAAAGGAGTTTTTGAGCATGCTTGTGGAGCCATTCTTTGCAGGGCTGTCATCAACCAACATCATCAGCGGCTTTCGTGCTTGTGGCCTATGGCCAATTAACAAGCATGCAGTGGACAAGTACCTACCCCCTGTTCTGCCAGCTGGTCACTTGGGAGCCCTGCTGCAAGCCATTGATGTTGATGATGCCACAGCCCAGGCTGACGCCAACCCAGAGGTGGAGGTGGAAGACTGTGCCTTGCATACAGAAGCACCTAAGAAAAGGAGGGGGGTTACCACTGCACACCTCCTCACCAGCGACGAGCTGCACGCAATGCTGGTGGCTCAAGACGAAGAGAAGGAGCAGAAGAGACAGGCAAAGCTACGCAGGCAAGAAGAACAAGCAAACAAGAAGGAGGCAGCAGCAATGGCAGCAGCTCATAAGGCAACAGCAAGAGCAGCCAAGAAGGCTGCTAGTGAGAGGAAGAAGATGTTGGAACAAGCAGAGAAGGGTGAAAGACGTGCTGCAAGGGAGGACAAGCAAGCAGAGGCAGCAAGGCAGAAGGCGGAAGCAGAGGAGGCAACTCGCCTTGAGAAAGAGCAGAGGGACAAGACCAGGGATGAGGCGCTGGCTATCCTTTGCCGCTACGAATGGGATCCTGTGTTGTGTTGCAACCAGCAAGGAGATCCGTTCGGTGACGTAGCAGAGGACTACGCCAACACACGCTTCAGGCCCAACCCTAAAGCGCGAGCAGCAGGCGCACGCTGGCGAGCAAAGCAGCGAGCTGCAACACAGCAACCAGCGTCAGCGTCATGCATGCTGCAGCTTAGGTAGGCCTGTAGCAGGGCAGATGCAACTTGTAAATAGACATAACTTGTACATAGACACACACAGCAACAACAGCCTCCACAACAACAACAACAACTCCAACAAGAAAGCAACCAGATCACCTTGGCTTGCCTTGCTTGCAAGATGGATTGCCTTGCACTCCGCCTTGCATAGCGATACAACTGATTCGGCCAGGTTGCAAGTAGGATCACATAGCAAGCCAAGGCAATCAGCAAGCCAAGCCAACACTTATGCACAGCAGGAGTGGTAGAACACCAGAGATTACAACCACACACGTCTCAGCCTCACAGCGCAGGCCCAAGACAGGCGCGCTCAGCTCAGTATGTGATACACCCAATGTCTACTCCTTCCCACCAGCAGTTTGCATGCCGCCGCTCAACCATCAACTCCTAGGCCTTGGCACCACACTCTGTGCGCTCACACCCCTGTGCACGCCTCCTGCACAGCGCCGCCGGCGCCAACCCTAACTTGCAGCACAACTACCTGCTTGGCGCCAACATGGCGGCGTAGCTTAGCGCCAAAAAATAGCTGCATTAATTGGCTGCAAGACAAGCCTGTGATAGGCTGGCGCAGCACTGGGCCTATTACAGGCTTGATAAGCTGCCAAGACAGCAAGGCTAACCCCGCCAACCCCTCACACCCTTCACAAGCGATAAGTGCTGCTAGCGCGCTGACAGCGCGTTCTGACCTTCCGAAATTAGGGGCAACTCACTTTTGAGGAGAGCCTCAAAATACCCCTATTTTGGCGTGCTGTATCTGGCGCGATACTGCGCCAAAAAATGCAAAAAAATAACCACTGTGTAGCCCTAAGCCTCAGCTACAATTCCTAGATATACATCACCGCCAAAACACGTACTTATTAGCCGCCACAACCTTAAAACCTCAAAAACCTCCGAAATTAGGCACTCTTACCCTAATATACAGCTGATACGAGCGGTTGCCTGTGTCAATACATGGGCATTGGACGTCGCACAGTGGTGACGTGTCGTCCACGCAGGCACGACGCCACGCGCGCGCCGACCGACCGCCACGTCTGATTGGCTGGCACGCTGAAAACGGCTGGACTGGGTCTGTTACGGTTTCTTCAAACCGGGTTCACTCCGTGGAGTGGATGTTCTGCCAACATGTCGTGTAGACTGCATGATGTAGTGTACTCTTATTCTTTTGCCCAAGGTTAGGGTAACAATTTTTTTTTTGGGTGTTGCATTGCCATCGTCAGCACGCAACATTCACAAGGTATCAGGTGTGTGTTGGTAGAGAAGATAATGAATGCATTGGTAAAATGGGTACGCGAGCACATGTGTTACTGTCGCTCATTGTGCCAGGAGCGAGCAACCGAAGTAAGCCCCCCTGCCCCCCACCCCCCCTCTGCATTAAAATCATGTACGATAGCCATCAATTGATCATAAACCAAGCGAATGCACAACCTTCAGCGACTTTTACAATTGGTTGCAACTTGTTTTCGGATGCGGTTGAACCATGTCGCATCCGAAAACCCCTCCCCACTCCCTTGGGAACGGGGCGGGGGAGCATGATAAGGCCAATCAGGCCACACGCATTGTAGCTAATGATGTGCGTGTGTGGTAGTGAAGGTGGTCATGGTGCACCGTTCAATATTTCTGTACATATGCACGTGCGTGTTGCTTGCTCTAAAAGCATGGCGCCCCCCCTATCAATGCACGTAATGCTGATGATGGTGTCGTTACGTTACATGTATGTGGCACTATTTTGTTGATGCAGCTATCAACCCGTGGTTGGTCAATAACCAATTGCCACTTGTATGCCTTAAAGCATAATCGTCATGCATGATGTGTGCCGCGTGTGCACAACTATGTGCGCGTGCACACAGTTATGTATGTCGTGCCTTATGAGCTTGTGCGTTATGATGTCGGACCCCTTCGTCCTTACATGCTATGCATCTTTTGAGTGTATAGCTATGTGGGTGTAACAGTCACCCTGACCTTCGAACCTTACGCACTTGCATTTGCAAATGGCAGAAATATGGTTCTTGCTCTGTGACTCATAACAAAGACTGTATGTATCATAGCCTTCTCATAAGTAAATGAGAATTAATAAGCTGAATGCAATTTGAAAGGATGTGTCACTTATGCCAGCATGTAAACTGCATAAGAGAGACAATGGCATGCGCACACTGAAGAATGAGAAATAACAACTGATGCAGCTAAGGGATCAATTGCATAGCGCAAGCAGTTAAGCACAAGTACATACAGCACTGATGCACATGTGCGTGAATACACTCAAGCAAAGCCAACATGTATACGCAAGCACAAAAGATCAGTTTCGCGGTATGGCAAAAAGCTGAGTTACTCCGGTTTTTACTTGAACACTTGCTGTCTCACTAAGGAAGTGTACAGCTGCACATAAAATATATATATATATATATATAT
>RHPI01003491.1:199862-223717 GCA_009103225.1 Chlorokybus atmophyticus
GGGGGGGTTGTCTTGGAGCCGATCGTCTTGGTGGTTTGATTAGCAGCACACAGGTTGTGTCGCCATCATAAAGAATGTACACACACACACACACACAACTATAAAGCATCGGCAGTGGTGTTTGCATCAGTATCAGTACCATAGCATCGTATTGTATCAGCGTTGTCTCAGCGCAGATCGATCAGAACACTTGTTGAAATCATGGCTGGGGTTACCGCTGCCATGTTGGGTGTGGGTGTGGGTGTGGGTAATCTCTCTGCTGTGGGTAGTGTGGGTCTAGGGTGCAGGGCCAGAGCCAGATTGACGCAGAAAAGGGTAGTGGCCACAAAGGGCAGAGGCTTTGCATTCCGTGTGCAAGCCAACAGCAACGACAACGACAACAACAACAACAACAACAACAACGGTATCAATGGCATTGATGGGACGAAGGACGTGTATGCGTGGAGCAGGGCGGCCGCCGCGGCTGAGGAGGCCCAGACCCTCGGTGACAACAACCACAACAACCATGCTACGAATTCCAGCAACTGGCCAGGGTGAGGCACCGTCGGTTGACAGTTATGCGCGGGTGCTCGCGTGCGTGGGTATTCCTCTGTGTGCACGCACAGAGACCGAGCGCGTGCGTGCGTGCGTGCGCGTGCATGAACGTATGCGCGTGCGCGTGTTGTGTTGCGCTCGCACTCGCCCAGACACACCCACACCCACAACACACACACACTCCTCCTCCAGTATCTTGCCCGAAGTCCGCGGCCGCGTGGCCCTCGTCCTCCCCGACCCCTCCCTGGCCGCGTCCGACTTCGCGCTGCTGTGGACCGAACAGGACAGGAGGGACTTCTCGGAGGTGGCGCAGGCCGTGGGAAGACTCGAGGGAGTGGAGGAGGTAATATGGTTATCATCTTGGTGCGGACGTTGTTGTTGTTGCTTGTTTGTACCGAAACATGTATCTCTCAGGTTGTGGAGCTTGATAACCATGCGATCCTGGTGCAAGAGTTACTCGACAACCCTCCCGTCCTCGCATTCAACTGCCTCCAAGTGAGTTGCTGTGGTTGTTGTGGTGTATGCCCACACAACAACAACAACCAACAATCACACGCACACACACACACACTTCCCTAGGAGGGTTGGCGTAACCGCGAGTCGATGGAGCTCCACGTCCCCGCTCTGCTAGATACGTTGGCCGTGCCGTACACGGGCAGCGGGGCCGACAGCATCGTCATCACGCAGAACAAGGGACTGGCCAGGGGAGCACTGGAACAGGTGTGTGTGTGTGTGTGCGCGCGCGAGTCACAACATGTCAGATTGTTTAAACTCACCAGCCACATGGCACACGTACGCAGGTTGGTGTGCCGGTGCCATTTGAGATCTACATTGCTCCTGGCGAGGACATTGACGACGCCATCCCGCGGGTGAGTGTTGTAATACAATTCTCTCCCCACTATGTGTTTCTTATGTGTTGACCAACCAGCAATGACACGTGCAACCCGACAACAACAACCACCCAACAATAACACCTCAACAGAGTGGAATTCCCTATCCGGCGTTTGCCAAGTACAGCAATGCGAGCAACAGCCTCGGCATCAGCGAAGCCAACATCGCAGGTGGAGCACGTTAGGCCATGTTGTTGTGTTAGTAGTGTGTCGGCACAACATCAACGACAGGTGGTGTGTGCAGTTGACCGCCACGCTGCTATCGCTGTGCTGAAGCAACTGCGCGAGCGCGAGCCCAACCGGCCCCTTTTGTTGCAAGTGAGTGCATGGTGCACACAACACGACAACTACAGCACTCTCACCATGTGTGGTACATGGACGTGTGTGTTGATGTGCACAATCTGCAGGAGTATCTGACTGGGAGGGAAGTGACTGTGGCATTCATAGGCAACGAGTCCACTGGCAACTTCAGGTACAAACGATGACAGCAACATTTGTGGCAACATGTGTGTGAAGTAGTAAAGCACATGCATACGCGTACACACACGCACGCGCACATACACGTAAGAGCGTGTGCGTGCGTGCGCGCCCCACGCTCTTACGCACTCACTATCACACACAAGCACACATACACCAACACACACGTACACACACGTACACACGCGCAGGATGTTGCCTCCCCTCGAGTTGGACTTCTCGGCGCTCGACTCCTCGTGGGGTCCGCTCCAGCTTGAGAGAGTCAAGAACAGACCCGAGCTGTCCTTCTGGGAACAGGCATGTGTTGTTGTTGTTGTTGTTGTGTACAACCTGATACACGTGTCACACACCCACACGTTCTTATCAGTTGAATGCTTATGTGTATTGTTTATATGTGTGCAGACCAAAGAAGTGCCGGCTGCCATGAGCGCGGAGGAGATGGAAGAGCTTGAGAGCATGATGAAACGCATCGTTGCAAGGCAAGTGTTAGTATTGTTGTTGCTGTTGCTGTTGTGGCGGTGGTTGTTGTTGTTGTTGTTGTTGGTGGTGGTGGTTGTGACACTTCATTCACTTCAAACAGGTGTAACCTGAAGGATTATGCGAGGATTGACTTCCGTGCGGACAGCACAGGCAGGCTCAAGGTGCAGTGTTGTGCGTTTGTAATTGGATTGAGAAGGAAACCGACATCCGATTGTGACGCATCGCGTGTGTGCATATACGTTGTTGTGTATGGCAAGTGCGCATGTGTTTGTGCGCGCAAGCGTACAGGTGTACACACGCGCGCGCAAGCACCCACGCGCATACACATTCTTATTCAGGTGATGGACGTCAATGCTAACTGCTGGCTGGGCGGCAAGTTCCGCAAGATGGCCGAGTGGGGAGGCCTATCCTGGGAACAGGTGCACATACACACCTTATACAACACTAACACTATCCCTCATATATTGCAAACTTGTGTGTGTTTCTCCTGCATTTGCACTAACTGTTGTTGGTATTGCCACACATGCAGGCGCTCGACACCATTGCGCGCAGTGCACTCGCCCGCGCCAACCTTGACAGCTCTTTCCAGGTAAGCAGCAGTAACTATCATAGCTGTTGTCATGTTGTGATGTGGTGTTATGGTAGTGATAGTGATGCAAGCATCTGTGTGTGTGTTGGTCACACAGAGGAGGGAAGATGGCAAGAAGCTTGCTGAGCTGTCGGCAAAGAGGCGTCTGGCCATGACTGCCATCATCGAAGAACGCGAGGTGAGACTCCTTTTGGTAACACCTTTTGCATCTTTTGGTACGCATGAGATACATCATAACACAACACCCACACATGCAATGTCGTGTGTGTGTGCAGAAACGAGAGGGTGCCAAGAAAAAGGCGGAGATGGTAGCGAGGCGCCGCGTGGCCGTGGCGGCGCTGTTCGAGGCGCGCAAACACAACAAGGACGTGACCGAGTTGCCGATACCATTGGATGAGAGCAAGCAGCCACCAACACCCCAACAACAACCACCCCAACAACAACATGTGGAAGAGATCACCCAAAGTACACCCGCAACCACGCCCACACAGAAGAAGTACAAGGACGATGCCGAGCTCGTGGCGGCGAGGCGCATCGCCACCACGAAAATAATCATGGAGATGAGGCAGCAAGCGGCACAGAAGAAATGAACTGTCGTGTGACACTGGTTTGTTGTAGCATGTGTGAATTGTTGCGGCATGCGTAGTGCTCTACACGTCACACGAAAGTTGCATAAAGTAAGCTAAGGGCAAAACGTGTGTGCAAGTATGCCAGAAGGCCTTAAGCGCACTCACAAGCGCACTCACAAGTTCAACATACGCAAGACTGTGGCAAGACTCGCCAAGCCACAAACTGTCAATCTGACAATCATAACCACACCTACAGTAACAGGATACAGTAGCTCAAAGTAAGCCAAAAGGTTGAGACTACTGGTAGGGATATTGAGTGTGGTGGTCAGTCTAACTCAGTGTTAGCGCAAAGCAAGCAAACACAAGAGCAGTAGCAGTGTGTGACTTGTTGTTATATGCGCATCTCCAAGCTGCTTGCCTACTTCCAATCCGCCCTCGGCGGTCCCTTCATCAAGCGTTGCCGCAACTAAGTAAATCAAGCCGGGGTGTTGGTGCAATGCAGTGCTTGAACCATTTAAGCTAAGCCACCAACGCTAGACTCTAGGACTCTAGGACCCCTCAAGCAGCACGTAACAACGAGGTAGAACAGGGGTAGGCAGCAGATGACCACAAAGGGTGACAACCTGCAAGTATCGGTGTGGTGGCTGGTTGCTTACTTTGCCATCAGGCAGCTTCTGTGATGATAGCAACAATGGAGATAAGATCAGATGCCAAGGCTATGTTGTTGTGTGACGAGCGAGACGCTTCTTGTCAACGACTGCTGTCTGCTGCAGACGGGGGCACCGGCGTGGGAGGCGGATGCTGGTTAGTTGTTGTGTGCGTGGAGTTGTGGCGTGCAGCAGTTCGATAGCGTGGGCAGTGCTGGTGCTAGGCATGGTCAGACTGTTTGCGAACCCTTGCGTGCCATTATACCGTAAGTGTTGAAGCTGCAGCAGCGGCATATGGCATTGAGATGACGCTCAAAGTTCACCACTTACTGTGTAAGAGCATATATCTGTCAATGTGCATGGGTGCGGCTGCGAGTGCATTGAGGGAACGAGATGAGAAATATAGAGGCCAGAACACTATGGCGTGCCCACAGCTGGTTGGCCTAGTGCATGTGCATGTTTGTGTGTGCATGCACTAAATGCAAGAGTGTATACCAACACAATGGCATGCACCTATAACTGCATGGTGGGACACAAGCAAACAAACAATGAGTGCTGAGAAACCAAAATTTGACCGCAACTGCAATGTGCGTTACCACTGCTGTATCGCAACACTGCCGTCACAACCGATTGTCAAGATCATTGACCTTGTAGATCCGGACAATCCAGTTCCCCGTCGTGTAAGCCTCCTCTAAGTACTCCAACTCAAAATCCTTGAGACCAATGTCCGTTTGCCGCACACGATCATACCTGCTACATCGACAACAATGAGTCTGTGTTTAACTCAGTGCTATTTGTTGACTGCATAGTGACTTATAACTGCATGCGCATAAACCAGAACTTGCGATGTCACTTGTTCAGTAGGTTACCCTTGGGGCTTGCTATACTCTGTCATCACATTCCCAAAACGGTAGTAGCATAGTTTGTACCTGCAGCAACAACCAGGAGGAGATCAATCAACCAATTTGATTCCGATGCGTGAAAGCAGAACATGTGCAACCGGCTGTGTAGAGCGCGTGCGTCTGGAGGGCACTTACATGAGTGAATTCAGCAATGCTGGAGCGGCCTGCGCGTCTACCCGATAGTCGCCTTCATTGAGATAGTCCTCCTCTTTGATCACGGGGAACACACCTCCACCAATGCGCACCATCCATAAGAACCTGACCACATAAATTGCATCAACTCTCTGATGCTTGAAAGCAAGGATACACGTGTGCGCACAAAGCTAGCTGTTAGGAGAACAAGCATATGTGTGCACACATGCATACCTGCGTGCACACACATGTGCCCATGCGCATACGCGCACTTGTGAACAAGCACGTGCGCACACACGTGTGCTTTTGTAATACCGCTTGTCTACATGGACGTGTGAAAAGCAGGCCCATTGCATGCTTACATCAAGACACCAGCGCTCACTTATTGATGTCATCCGATGCATAGCCCGTTAGCCCGCCGAAGATGACCAGCACATAGTCCACGTCGAGCTTCCTCATGATTTGGTACGCGTCCTTCTCCGAGGACGCCATAGCACGTCCGACGGTGGCGATGTGGGTGTTGTTCCAGGTGTTGTTATCGACGAGGACGGTGCGGTTGGCCATGGCGGTGATCTGGTAGCCGTAGTCCCACCACGACATCACGCGCGCGTCCGGAGGGGTGTTGCTGCGAAGCCAACTGTACGCCTCGCGGAAGTCGTCGAAGATGATGCGGCTACCATCAGACTGCTTCGCCGCGAGCACGATCGAAGGAGAAGAGTACGCCTCCGACGTCACCCACGTGCAGTGCCCCGCGAAGAATATCAGAAGGATGCAGCAACCTGTCATCAGGAGACCAGTAAGCACTCCCTTTCATTATCTTCATGCATGAGCAATATTGAATCAAAACAACATCATTAGCATGAACGTATCAACAATAATTCAACAAGCATGCGCACACCAACACAACACAAGCGCAAGCGCAAGCGCAAGCGCAAGCGCAAACGCCTAACTGTGTCCAAGTGCAAGCGCTATGCGTGCACGTAAACACACATATACACGTGCGCGCGCATGTGCATGCTTGGAGACACACGTGCATGTACACCCACATACGTACGCATAATCATTCTTGTTACACACTGAAAGACGTTGGCCAAGAACCATTTTCCAGAGTACTCACTGGCGAGGGCGAAGAATGAGACCTCCTTATTGTAAGGCAGACCCTTCTGGTCCGCAGCAGCCTTTTTGGAAGAGACCTTTTCAGCCTTCTCCGCAGCAGGCTTCTCGGGCTTCTCTCTCAGTTGCGTGGCGTACGATTTGAGAGTGGAGGACATGCCTATGGCCGACAACAAGCACGCCGCGGGTGCCGCCACGAGCATGAGCCTCACCATCACGCCCGCAAAGTACACGCTGGTCATGCCGTACATCACGACGAATATGTTGGCGTCAGTGAGCTTCTTGAAGCAGAAGTACAGTCCAGCTGGCATGAGAAAGGCAAGAATGTGGAGGTCGAAGAAAAAGGATGCCCATGTGGTGGGCTGATGCTCGGAGACCGACGCAATGATGGGGATGTGGAGCTTCGCGTATGTTGGGTCCAACAGCGAGTAGAACCGGCCAGTCCATGGAGAGATGTAACCCGTGGCGAGACCCAACACCACAGCCGCGGCTGCCACCGCCCCCGCTGCTGTGAAGATCAGCCTGAAGAAAGTCTTGAACAGCTTCGGGTCCACCAGCTTGGACTTGATGTACAACACCAAATAGTACACCTGTTCACAAGAAAACGAGGGCCTTGTTGGTTACACACACATGAGACCTGTCTTGTGTACAAAGCTGTGCAGAGAGCACACGCACAGTGTGCACGTGCGCTTGCAGATGTGTTTGCATACATGTTCATGTGCATGTGTGCATGCTTGTGTGTGACATGTCATGGGTACAACCAGCGTATACACACCTGCAAGAGGGCAAACACTCCCATAGCAGCCATGTGTTCCCCAGACTGGACGTGTTGGAAGCCCACGAAGCGGATCTGCATGGCGAGCAGCGTGCCAAGGATGTACACAGTGCTGTAGGCAATGTACAGCCGCATGGAGTACCGCCCGGAGATGAGCAGCACCAGCACATACAGCGGAAGGAGGTTGATGATGAAAATGTACCCGCCCCACGCCGACACCATGTAGAAGTAGGCAAATGAGGCCGCAAGAGACCAGGCTAGAGAGCCCGTGTTAACAGCCTGCAATGGTAATGTACCGGTCAACGCTATTCAGCAATGCTACTCATTGATTGCTACCCATACTTATATGCCGCACAAACCCACAGTGACATACCAGTGTGACAGACACATGGTTCATGTGTCTGTCACGCTCGTCTCCTGAGAATGATGTGTGAAGCAAAGCGACACATTTGCACCATGCTTTGTGATGATCACACACTAGTGATGCAAGTAATGAACTTGATGCTGAGATGATACACGCACACATGCGCGCACGCACACGCGCATGCGAACGCATGCACACATACACTTTCACGTTCACACTCTGCAATATTGCCACTTGCCTTGACAAACAGGTAGAAGGTCAACAACAGGGCAAAGATGGCCACACCCTCGTTGTCAAAAGAGCCCGCAACAGAGCGTGAAATGTAGCCCGGCACGATGGCTATGAAGGCGGCGGCGAGCAACCCCGTGCTGGAGTCTTTCACCTCTTTGCCAAAAAAGTACGTGACCATCGCCGTGTTGGACGCGAAGAATGGTGCAGTGAGCACGCAAACCTCGCGGATGTGCACCGGCAAGGACAGCGCTCGCAGGATCCAATAAATGATTGCCGAAGTCCACATCAACCCTGCAGTTAACAAAGTGAGCGCAGGTGCAGGAATTGATACATTACAATGTTACATGCTTAAATACGCTGTGCAGAGGGCTTGTCTTTATGTTATGACATGACGATTGGTGTGGTGCTTGCATCAATGTGTTTACACCAACCACCACTCATAAGCAATAACTCGCAACGCACAACACTGACACCAACAGCTGCATGCCACTGTTCCAAGATGATGTATGCATACGTTGATGTATCATAGATACTGTGACACTGGTGCATGCATGTGTGTGCATGCACACCTACACAACGCAAACATACCTGGGTAAATGGTAAAGCCGATGATGCGTCCGAGGGGGTACCACGACTCATAGTCGAACCAGTTCCAGAATTCATAGAACCCTTTCTCCACCAGCTGGATGGTGCTGCGATAGTTGAAGTACGGGTCGAACTCGTGAATGACAGACTCAAATCGAAGCACGCTGAAGAGGCGGATCGCGAAGGCCAACACGTATATGCAACACAGCGCGGCGATGCGAACGAGCATCTCCTGCTGCCGCGTGCCCATCTTAAAGGACATCAAGCTCTCTTTAATACCCATTTTGTGTGTGTCAAAGATGGCTCCTTCAGGCAAGAAGTACTCTCAACAACAAGAACTACAACAATAGCAGCACGTGTTGCTAATCTGCTGCTGCTGTAGGGTCAACAACAAACCATGGCTACGCCTGCCATAAGCTTCAAGCTCAAGGCTTGCGTGACCTGGGAATAAAAAGAGACATATGTCAGCTGACTGAGAAGATACGCAACGTGACTGACAGTTGCTTGTAGAGCAAGTGCAACTAGCTATTGAAGCTGAGACCACGAAGATGTCTTTGTTACGTTAGGCTTCTGTTTGTTGATGTGTATGCATGTGGAAAGCACAAGCACGTCATTGTCAATGCTGTACTATGCTTGGATGGCTGCTTAATACACTCCAGCAAGCGATCGCATTGTTCGCTGGAGTGGGGTTGGGAGTAGTCTGCCGCATGTAACTGGCATGCAGCCGACAAGCTGCATTATAAAGCTGCAAGCTGAACCATGTACAATGCGCATGGCAGCTACAACCGCTTGCAGGCCGTTGAAACTAGCAGCATTACCTCGACGAGCACCACAGCATCGACCTGCTCAACCACAATGCATGCAAATCCACAAACGCAGAACAGGTGACAGCGACCCGCCAGACAAACCTGAAAAAAAAGCTTCCGCCTTCGCTGTCTCCACGGTCTGCTCCGGCTCCTCCTCCTCCTCCTCCGTCGCCGCCGCTGCCGCCGCGGCGAACTGCGACGCTGAGCAAAACCGTTACAAGCAGAAGAAACCCTAGAAGCGGAAAGTTAGCGACTCTCAACAGCACCTCCCACGCAAAGAACGGTCGCTAACGATCGCTAATGATCGCTAGTGAATTTGACTTCTGCGGTAACCCAGCAGAAGCGGCAAGCTACTGTTGCATGCATGTTGTCAGCCATGCAGGCGGCAGCGGCGGCGGTGGTGGCGTGGCCGTTGGCGGCGCCCTCCAGGCCGAGGTGCTTGCGACTGAGGCATACACGAAGGCGTGGAGCTCCCGCTCTGACGCGCAGCGCGGTCGTTGCGGCCGCCGCACAGGAAGGTGGCACCATCGTTAGGGAGGTAAGCAGGAGATGAGCGGGCCGCAGCTGTTTTTGTTGTATTGCGTTCATGCTATAACTTGCGTGCCATCTGATGTATTGCGTTTTAAACATGGAGTGTACTGTGTAAAAACATGCTCACATGCTGCAGTCCTGATGTTTCGAACAGTATGACCGCAGCATGTCTTTGCAGGAAGTCCTTAGATGTCAGGATAAGTCAGGCAGTGCTCATTATGCATGCAAGTAATGTACGTGCATGAACATGCATACGCTTCTTGGGTCTGGCATGACATAGACTGCAACAACCCCTTCCCGCGCACTCAAAGCAGCAGTGTGCGCTGCTTTGAGGGCGCGTGAGTGTTGAAGGCATTCTTTGTGCACGCATTGCCGCAGGTCGTTTGTAAGTTGAGGTGACATCTACTCGTGTAAGCTTTACTCAATTACTTTTATGTGCTTTAGGTGTTGACGAGAGAGCAGCGCCAAAAGCTCAACACTCTCAGCGACAGAGACTTCTACGGCTCCCCACGTATTGTAAGCCTTATGCTCAACGCAGGGTCTGTTTCCTGTATACCACCAGCCTGTTTCAACATCTCACATGCAACACTCGTGTTAGGTCACACACGTGGACGATGCTTTCATCGCAAACCTCACCGAGCTGTACCGGCGGAGAGTGCCCGCCGGAGGGCGTGTATTTGACATGATGAGCAGTTGGGTGAGTCATCTACCTCCCGAAGTGGAGTATGCAGAAGTCATCGGCCATGGGATGAACGCCTCAGAGCTAACAAAAAACCAACGTTTGGATAAATGGTTCGTGCGGGACCTCAACGCAGACCCTGGTTTTGAGTTGGCGGACCAGAGTGTAAATGCCGTGTTGTGCGCCGTGAGCGTGCAGTACTTGCAGCAGCCTGAGAAGGTGTTTGCGGAGATATACCGCGTGCTGAAGCCGGGAGGCGTGTGCATCATGTCGTTCAGCAACAGGATGTTCTACGATAAGGCCATCGCGGCATGGCGGGAAGGCACGGGGTACTCACGTGTGCAACTGGTGAAGAGTTATTTCCTATCAGTCAGGGGGTTCACGCAGCCTGAAGTGATTACAGAGTTGGAAAACCCACCTGCGCAGAGGCGGGACTTCATCTCTACTCTGGTGAAGCTCTTTCAGCGCTCTTCTAGTGACCCGTTCTATGCTGTAGTCAGTTATCGCAATTTTAAACCTGAAGATGCCGGAGAAACCATGTAGTGTAGTTGTTGCTCTTTCGTTGGGAAGAGTTGTATGATACATACAGTGTATAGTTCGCGAGCTTAGGTTAGTGTTGTAGTGATTGTAAACCAAGCAAACCAGCTACCATCGCAGATTCCGAGGGTTTGCCAGCATGCAGCAGCTATGTTATGCCATACCTATTGCCACAGGCAAGTAGCTCCAACAAACTTGCATACCAAGTATCAAGAAGGCAATCAACCATAGTAACACAATTTGCACATTTGCACTACGCATTGTGACAATGGCGATCTACGACAACTGCGTGTGCACATTGCATGATCTAACACTGTCATTCCCTGCTATGTTGGTGTGCGCATATCGCCACAGTGCGCGGGGCGGAGCCACGGCGCCTGGAGGGCTTCATCCGCATCTGCCGTCAGCGTGTGGCATGCACCTTGCAGGGGCGCAGGCGATAGCGATCTTGGAGCAAGGAGCCGCGGCGGTGGCCGCAGTGCCGGGATGGGGTCCTGTACCGCAAGGCCCTTCAACTACCAAGGCAGGTGCCGCGCTTGCTTGGGATGACAGCGTGTACATCTTTGGTTGTGTGTTGAGTGTGTATTGTTGAGCAGGTAGGTATGGTGGCAGCACTGACATTGGACGCTTGTACGTCAATGATAATAGAGGTTGTGGCATTCACGCCGTCCCCGCCATGCCCTTGCACTTGCCCTTGCTGTTGTGACCGCTGGTGCAAATGGGCCACTAACCAGATGGCGCTGCAGGTAACCACGACTGCAACGTGTGCATGCATGACTATCAAGGGGGCGTAGATGTAGGTGTAGGAGTAGAGTAGGTAGCCTGGTGGTCATGTATATAGCAACGAGGTGAGTATGTTTTGCAGTGTTGCATGCGTGGTGTGGTCTGAATGGGCATACCCGTCTCGCTTTTCTGTACATAGGCACCAGCCCCCAGCGTAGCTTGGCCCTTGAGCTTGGGTGGTAAGAATGTATGTGTACAAAGAATGCAATGCGGTGATAGTGATAGTGACATGTAGGCAACCGCCATGCATGCATAAGACAAGTGTGCAACGTGTGTTGTGTAGGTCCTTGTTTCTCTATCTCTCTGTACAGAGAATACAAGCAAACGCGACACAATACATATTGTGTCGCGTTTGCTTGTATTCCGGACACCTCTACTACCATATATATGTTTGGTCTGTCATTGTTTTTCTCTGTCTCTCATGTATTACTGTTATGTCTGCTTGCATTTGGGGCCCCTCTTATCCACACTTTTGCATACTACTGGTTTTTGGTCGCAAGGAGTTGCCAGAACTACCCACCAGGCTAGCCTAGGAGCACATTGCACCTTCTGGCTAGTCAAATCAAGGCAGATGCAGAGCGGACGCAGTCCGTCCTAGCGTGGTTGTTAACATTATGGAAGCGTCATTTGTGACTGCCATGCTGGTTTGTAGCCTGCATGGTTTCTCACCCACTTAGCTAGCAGTGCGTGACAGGGCTCGCAGTGAGCAGCCCTGCCAAGCACAGCACTCTGCTTGTACTTGCCATACTGTCCAGAGTTGCATACCAGGGAAACTTGTATTCCACACAATCACGGTAGTGTCCACAATGTCCCCGACCAGTCTGGCAATCTAAGCACTAACCAGTGACTCGCAAGCAGGCTTATGCCGACCATGGAATGTGTCGGTACATGGTCTCCCCAGCATAGACAGCCTTGTCACCCAGCTCGGCTTCGATGCGCAAAAGCTGCACGCAGGTCAACAGCTCATGCAGCATAAATAAATGCAAGTTATAAATCAGTGATGACAAGAGTACTACAACAGCATACCTGGTTGTACTTGGCAAGGCGCTCGGAGCGGCAAGGTGCGCCGGTCTTGATCTGGCCAGTTGAAAGGCCAACCGAAAGGTCCGCAATGAAGGTGTCTTCCGTCTCGCCCGAGCGATGGCTGGCCATCACACCCCAACCAGCCTCTTTTGCCATGCGGACGGCGTCAATAGACTCCGTCACGGTGCCAATCTGGTTGACCTGCAACGCAAGATGTAACAGTTAGGTTCAAGCGAATGTCATGTAACACGATCGGTCACGCAGCAGGGGTAACAACCTTCAGCAACAGCGCATTGCACCAGATCTCCGAGATGGCGGTCTTGACTCTTTTGGGGTTGGTGACCAACAAGTCGTCTCCAACAATCTGTGGCCGCGCTCACAATCAGCACCAGTTTATATGACAGTAACGTTAGAAACTGCCAAGCCATAACAACCAGTCAGAGCGCAAAAGATGTACCTGAGCAATGTTCTCTGCGGTCAACTTGCTGACATGTTCAATATCATCTTGATCAAATGGATCCTCAATGCTGACAATGGGGTAGTCTGCAGGCCACGAGCACCATTTTAATCACATGCAATCTTACTGGAAGGTTACTCAACTTCAACAGCGGCAACAACCGAGCGCAGTCAAGGCTTACCATTTACAAGCCTCTTGTACAACTCAATCATCTCATCTCCAGTCTTCACGGCACTGCCGTCCTTAGCAGGATTCTTGAAGTCCAAGTCATAGCGTTTGTCCTCTGCAGAGGTTGCTATCATCAACATGCAAACAGCACCAGTGCCTATGCTTAGGGTGTGCCAAACATCAATGACAGCACATACTGGCAACTACAGTGCAGCACAGCTTGGTGGTTTTGCACATTCCAGCATATTGAAGCCACCTCACCAGTGAGAAACTCTGAAGCGGCGCAATCCAGGCCTATCTTAACCTTGCCAGAGTACCCAGCCTTCTCAATAGCAGTGACGACAAGGTCCAATCCCTCCTCCGCGCTGCGAGGCATCAGCAACAATTACTGCATGGTGCTATGCATCATATCCTGCCCATTGAGCTTGTTGTTGAGTTTCTGTACGTTGGTATCAACGCATGCATACACATAGCTCACCTAGAGATGTTTGGTGCAAACCCGCCCTCATCTCCAACATTTGTTGCATCAAGACCATACTTGCCTTTGATGACGGCCTGTGCATATCATGTTTAGCATGTCCCGCACACAGTGCACGGGCATGCTCATAACTCTCAACACGCCTGTAAACCTTAAGATTGTGGTACACTTCTGCTCCCATGCGCATGGCTTCAGTGAACGATTCAGCACCAACGGGCAGAATCATGAACTCCTGCAACATCAACCGTGTCAATGCATGTGTCGGCAATGGACACAGTAAGGCCAACCACCCGCATAATCACCTGGAAAGGCAGCTTGTTGCCAGCATGTTCCCCACCATTGATGATATTGAACGCGGGGACTGGCAACACAAGCTTGGAGTTTCCGGCCAAGTCTGCCAGGTGTTGGTACAGTGGCACCTGCAGTAATAACCATGCAAGCCGTAAGCCAGTCGCAAGTGTTGCGGTTGGGCTGACATGGTAGTAGACACGTGCATTGCACAGTGGGCACAGTCGCGACATACCCCCTTCTCAGCAGCGCCCGCCTTGGCAATAGCAAGAGATGCAGCAAGGATAGCGTTTGCACCAAGCTTGCCCTTGTTGTCAGTCCCATCTAACGACACGCGCATCATATCGTCGAGTTCCTTCTGTTTGGTGGGATCTTTGCCAATCAAAGCTGGGGCAATAGTATCGTTGAGATTGGCAACCGCCTGCATCAACCACACATATAACATGACATGCTTTGACATTACACGCTGCACAGAACGCGACGCTGTGAGGCACTTGCCTTGGTCACACCCTTCCCAAGCCACTTTGACTTGTCTCCATCCCGAAGCTCCACTGCTTCGTAACTGCATTCCATCACCAGGCATGAATGCATGCCCGGCCAGATGTAGCATGAGCAATACAAGTGCTTAGTGTGCTGCACATGCTGTTCAGTAACCTGCTCATAGCACGTGGCCACAAACCAAAATCACTGGCAACAACCATACCCAGGAATATCACCATGCGCCATTGCCAAAGCTTACATGCCAGTAGAGGCACCAGAAGGCACAGCTGCCCGGAAGGTGCCCTTGTGGGTGGTGATATCGCACTCCACTGTAGGGTTGCCACGGCTGTCATAGATGGAGCGGCCCACAACCTTGACAATGCTTGCAGGTGTATGCTGCTTCATGTAGTCCGCCTGCCATAACAATTGTTTAGAGTTAGCCTGCAAGGCGACCACCGCGTGACATCTCGCCAACGGAGCGCTCCACGGTACATGCATCAAGTAAGTGCACGCAATGCAGCTATGCGTATAATGGTCAACTGTTTCTTGTTGTATTAGACATGGCTCTTGCTATCGACGACAAGTGCACCTTGTCCTTTTGCGTATGCTGAGCCAGCAAGGGATACAAGACCTCTTTACCAATGCCAAATCTTGCATGCTACATTGACATGCAGTACTTGTTTGAGCAATGCATGCAGCGACTAGCTAACAGACGCGCGGCAAATCCCCAACCACCGCCTGCCGGACTTCTGATAACCGTATCAAAGTTGAAAACATAGACGGCGCAACACATTGGCACGGTCACGCGACCTTAAGCAACTACTTACAAATGACAACCAACGCGACTGCTTCCAACTGCCATGCACTGCAACTATTTCGTGAGCAGTTACTACCGCGCTGGTGCACGCAGCGTGCATGCCTTGTGAAGGAGCTAAGCAACAGAGCGTGACACAACAGCGACGTCGTGCCTGCTTCGTGACAAGATGAATCAAGAACCAAACAAAACCCTTGAGAGACCCCACTTACCATGAAGGCAATAGGATCATCCGGCTTGACCTTCACGGTGGCATTGATCACCTCCTCAACTTTCTTGCTAAGCTCATGCTTATCAAGGTACTCCTGAGTGGAGGAGCTCATTGTTGCAGGCAACAGAAGCACGAAGACAAGCGCAACGTGAGGCGCAAAGCTGTAGCCTGCTTCACACTGACAATGCAGACAACCCCGCCGACGGCCTCGTCAACAACCTCCGCCAAACAGCAAAATGCCAAGTAAACCCTAATGCAGAATTTGTCCATTAGCACCTTAACAGCGCCCGTACGTTATATTACGCATGCAGCGTTGTGACGCCATGTGATCAGCGCTTCTTGAAGCTCAGAACGTTACTTAAGTCAAGGTACGCAGTATAGCGTTCCGATTTGATAGAGTTAAGAGAATGCTGCGCATGCAGTATCTTAACTGTGCTGCTGGTCAAATGCGAGCTCAACAAGCAGCTTGCTGACGACACTGAGCTCGCCGCCGGTGGCGGCGACAATTCCACAACTGCCACAACTGATGTGTACTGAACTCGCATTGTTGAGGAGTCGAGAATGACTGTGCACGCCAAGCGTTTGCATGTGAGGCAGCTGTGCTTTGAGGCATTGCCGACATGGGATGTAATGACCACTTCTTTGTCGTAGTGTTAGCAAGGAGTCTGCATTGTTGAACACGTTTGTCATGCAGAACGTCTTCAGGCATCCTCAGGGTGCTCAGCAGTGAGTGGTTAAGCTGCAGGCTGTACAGCCTTTTAACTGGCCAGTCTGAACCAGGCCAAGAGGATGGCTTGGCTGAGGCACGAGCTGCGGGTTGGTCTCATGACAATGCTGGTTTTCATGCCAGCCGCCATCATGGTGTGGAGGACGGGCCGGCTGGCTAGGGATGAGACCGTCATGCGCGAAGCTGGCAGCGGCGTCAAGCTCAACAACACTGCTTATCTGCCCAGTGGCACGCCTATTGCAGCCTTTGCATGCCCTGCTGATGATGGCAACGACAATGAGCTTTGGCAATGGCAAACAGCAGGTGCGCTTGTGCTTGCAATTGAACTTGGCAGCATCACAGGACACCTGGTGCATGCAAGCAACCCATTCCATGCATTGTGACTTGCACACCTATGCAAATGCTTGTTGCCATCATGCATGTGCTGTATGCTGCATACAAGCAGACGCTGTTTTGTTTTCAGCTCAGTGGTTTGGCATGTGTTACAACTTGTTACTTACTGAACTGACGGATAATCCCCGTAACCAAGCAAATTGTAGATACCGATGGGCTGATATGCTTCCCGACGCTCAACAGGCATGGGACCAATAGTGCTTTCATCTGCTCGCAACCTGTGTGTCGGTGTTGATCCACTGAGCAGTGTTTCAACTGACGGCGTCAAGGCTTTCGTTGCACTCGTTGATTGCAGAGTCGCTCTCCAGTTCGTGCATGATCCACGAACAGGTAAGTGACATGACACATAGGTTGAGACGCAGTGCATGATTGAGAGCATCCACCAACTGCTTGCTGGTGATTCAGGACAGGTACGAGCGCGCTGGGGTCATGCCAGGCAGGGCATGCTTTGTTTAGATGTCACTCCACCAGATGTTGCCAACCAGGTGCCATGGGGGTTCACCACGGTTGGCATAACCTCTCTATTACCTTGTGATGTTGATTGTGCCTTTGCTGTCGTCCAGGGCATGCGTGCCGTGTTGACCGAATGCGACACGTCTGCTGCATCCCAAACCTGGACGGTGCACTCGCAGCAATTGCAGACAACAATCGCACCAACACAGCTTCCTGCCGTCCGCCTTGGTAGGCAGGGTGGTGCTGGCCGCGCCAATTGCTGCCCTACTGTCACTGTTGTCAGCATGCATGCAACTAGTCAACAGCCCAAGAATGAGCACTCCTCAAATGAAGTATTCTACAGGCACTCCAGCCACAAGATGTCTCGCTCCAAGTTTGGGACCATGCGGTCCTGACATGTTTTGCTTGAGCAACACTCTCGGAAGCAACATGGTGCTGCAGGTACCTGTTTGCGAAGTTTCCATGTAATCAACGCACTTCACACACTGATTGTCATACTGGCCAGTCTACTGACATAACGTCAACCAGCGCTCCCAAAAAGCGGTCATCTGGGGCTTCAGCACACCAGGTGATGTGGTGACTGTTACGCTTGGTGGTGATGACACGGACGTGCAGGTGGCAACGTCAACAGATACAGGTGAAGGCAGTAAAGCGACTTTTACACAAGCCATTGCAGACCGCTTCGGTCCTTCTAACCAATAGCAGCATAATGTCCAGCAAGTCCTGCCTTGTTGTGACTGTCACCACAACCAGATATAGGTTCTTGGCAGGTGTCACTGAATGCACGGCCAGCTGACCACATCCCAAGGAAACTCGTGGCACAGTCTAGGGACACTGGCAGACAGGAAGTGCTTGAGAACATCATTTTTGGAGATGTGTTCCTGTGTGGCGGCCAGGTGCGTAGATTGCTTCACTTTCTGAATGTCTCAAAGCATTCCCAACGGCTCCGCTGTGCAGAGCAACATGGGCATGACTGTAGGACAAGCCTTCGGTGCAGATGAGGAAGCGGCAGCGTCTGAGCGTTACCCAGACATTCGGCTGTTCTCCGTTGGTCAGGTGCTTGGGGTTGAAGGGTTTGTTTGTGGATTCAAGTCACAATTGAGGACAGTGTCGACACAGTTTTGTACTGCTGCATGCGTAACAAGTGCCATACATGCACGGTTACTCATGATGATTAACTGCCGTCCCCTGTGATAGCATGTGTTGATTTACACCCTCTGTCTTCTGGTATAGGGAACAGGCTTTCCAGGGACTACAGAAGAGCTTTCAATGCTGGGCACCATTGACTTGCCTTGGCAACTGCCGACCAAAGAGGCACTCACTGCGCCAGAGTGGTCCCACTTTTCCGCTGTTTGCTGGGTCAGTGCAGCAGCCCATACATGCCAGTCGCCATGAGCTTGCATGAGGTCAACTTCAGTGGCTGTGTGCTGCAATCATTTGCGCGGTATGCGAGCTAACTTGTACCACACTGCAGACCTTTGGCCGGCACCTGTACGACAACTTGAAGGTTCCTATTGGGCTTGTCAGCAGCAACTGGGGCGGTACATGCATAGAGCACTGGATGCCCGACAGTTTGAGCGACAGCTGCCGCAGCAACTCCAGTGCCAAGCCGGATACAGCGAGCAGAGTGACTGCTGTTGACAATGAAGGTGTACTTTTCAGAGCCATGATCGCGCCCTTTCTCCGCATGCGCCTGTCCGGAGTACTGTGGTACCAAGGAGAAGCAAATGGTATGGAAGCCTTGAGTGCGTGTCATAACAGACATGTACCCATCTTGTATCTTTGTCCCGCAACCCCAATGTGCCGCTTCATCTGCAATGGCATGCACTTAACCCTTTTTTTCGTGCAGTTGGCTCTGAAACAGCACATTCCTGCCCTTTGCACGGCCCCTACATGTACCGCTGCTTGCTTCCAACCCTCATAAACAGGCGAGTTGAGTACTTTGTTTAAGTTAAGATGGAATGTTTGTTCGTTGATCAAGGGTGAGAAGGAATAGTGACGTCCCACTTCTTGCAGTTGGCGCCGGCGCTTTGAGGTGCAAGATCTGTTCTTCGGGTTTGTGCAGCTCGCTCCTTACACCAAGTATTTGCCAGATCTAAACAATCTCACAATGCTCGCTGACATCCGAGATGCACAGGCAATGCTTCATTTTGTGTGCCGCATGCATGTGGCATATGGCACGCAGGTGCTGAGTGCACCTGCATCTACCCACAGGGTTATGTAGCGAGGAACAGTGATGCACGAATAGTCATGGTTACTGCGGTGGACTTGGGTGACGCTGATTCGCCATGGACGGATATACACCCTCGACCAAAGGCGCCGATCGGGCAACGGCTTGCAAGGGCTGCATTGGTAAGCCTTTTGTGCAGTGAGGCAACAATCACTTGTCACGTATTGAACAACTTGCTGAACCGCGCATGTGTGCACAGGCACGTGTGTACAACTGGTCTATCATACATGAAGGCCCCATCTTTAAGTCAGCATCTGCTGCACCCAACGCCGCGTTTGATGAAGAAACTATCACCATGGAGGTGAAGTTTGTCCCTAGCAGCATCGGCTCTGGCCTACAGCTGCGTTCAGCCGCCTGCCCGCAGCGCGACAATCCCCCAGGACTGTTTCCAAAGCATTGTGCGGGTTGGGAGATACAGTCGCAGGATTGTGGGTGGCACGCTGCAAGTGTTCAAGTCACCAATAACACGGCGCAGGTCTCGACCGTCATTACTAGTGACTTCACTCTGCCTGCTGTTGCTGTGCGTCATCTCTGGGGCGATTGGCCTGTGGTGTCAGTCTTCAACAAAGAGGGCTACCCTTGCTTGCCATTCAGCGCTGCAATTAGCACTTAAGGAGGTCATGCGCCCAGCATAAACTGCCAAGTTGGCAGTGCCAGTATCGATGGTACTCGGTTGAATAAAGCATAGATAGCGGATGGTTCTTCCAACTTTGCTTAATGTATACTTCGCAAGTTTCCAGCCAGGTTGTCAGCTTAATTGTAGTCCCATGTGGAGTATACGATTGGATACGCCATGTAGTTTGAAATGAACATACGAGGGTGTAGGGGAGGGAGGGGGAATAACTGCAACTGCGATGCATGCAAGTCTAACAGGGGGGCAGTAGTGATAAAGGTAGGGGTAGTAGGTAGATAGCGCGCAAGCGCATGCCTGAGCCCGGTGGTCAAGTTGGTGAGTGCGAATTATGTGATAGTGGCATGGCGTGTGCACGTAGATTTGCATCTACGAGTCGTACTTTGCATCTTTTGTATACTGGACAGCAACCAACACTGAGCAAGTGACCCAACAGCGATTGTTAGATCTGATAGGTGCATGTGGTTCGGCGAGTGCAGGGCGGTGAATGACTACCTGGTGCGCGTGCGCACGTGCCTGCATGTGTGGGTGTAGGTGTGAGAGGATGCCTGTGTGCGAGGGTGTGCGTGAATGACAGCCTGTGTTGGTGGCAGTGTGTGCGTGCGTGTAGCAATGTGACCAGCTTGATAGAACTGGAAACTTTATACATGTCCATTGGTACATACAGAAGTGATTTCACTGTTATATTGTGTTCACTAACTGTTGACAACGCACGCAGTAGTGCGGTACTGACCAATAGCTGGATATACAATCGTGTCCTTACCTCAATCATCAAGCACATTAGAAACAACAAAGTTTGTAGAATTAAGCATGAGGGCTTTTGCTCATCAGGCACCCCATCACGAGCAAGCTAGCCAGACTGGGTGCACCAATGTCTTATGACAAAGCAATCAATGATCTTTTGACAGTCAGCAACTGTTCAGACCATCTCGAGCTAACTACACGCGTGCAACTGCACCAAGACATAAGTCCGATGGTTTGTAGGGTCTATATTATTACTCATCAACCTCACATGTGCTTACAGTGTTTGTCCAGTGGCACTAGCACTACACCACCTCGTTACAAAAATGCAAAACGAGGCTGCCTATGTGCAACAACTGATCCTAAGCAACGGTGTATTTCTGCGCTGTCTTTTAGGCGTGGCTGAAAGCGTACTTGGGGGAGAAGTTCCTCTGCACCGGGCGCGCGTTGTTGTTGTGAATGTTCTTAAACCACAGGATCTGCTCGGCTGTGGCGCTGTAAGGCTTGTTCTTCTGCACATGCCTGTTGGATATAATGCCACAAAAATGAGTTCTGTGCTCTAGCAACAGAGTAGACAACCATCGCTCAACCACCAACCCACACTGATGTACCCCACATTACACCCCCTGCCCTGGTGCATGCTAAACTCTGCAACCTGCATTGATGTGTAAGCACCCATACTAATGCTCACCACGTGACGTATTCGCAGCAGGGAGGAGTGGTGAGCGAGCCCTTGTAAGTGAAGTACTCAGTTGGGACGGGGATGAGCGACAGGTCAACGCCTTCACCATTCTTCACAATGAACTCCTACACAGTGCAAACATTCATGGAGTCAGGTACACAGAACCACCACTGTGACCATTACCACTACCACTGACATTCACCGCTCATCATTTCTACAGGCAAATCTATCAATACTAGTCAACAAGTTGGTTGCTATTGCAAGTTCAGGTGGCCTGTTGTGAGATGTAACGTACAGGACATGGTGGTTATGTGCATGCATGACAGTGTATACCTTCAGGAAGGGGTTCTCCGTGTAGCCAAGTTTGAAGAAGACTGCTATGACGGAGAGTGAGGCGGGGTCCTTTGAGGTGACCTGTGGGAGAAATGCATGCGAAGTGTGAGTGGCAGGTGAAGGCGAGAGTTATCTGGGTTCGAAGGGCAAGAGGACTCTTGCAATGGGCTTACTGTGTGCATCTCCAGGTCGGCAGCTTCTGCGCACTTGGGACCAACGATGTGCTCTGACACACGCAGTTCAAGATCAGTTCTATTGACAACAACTTACACGACATATATGGGCACACAGCACACATGTACACACAGCTACGTACCTGCTGGGCTGTGGAAGTGGGTCTGTGCGATGTTATAGACATCCGTGCCCAAAGAACCGCCGGTGAAGGTACCCCCTGACAAGTTGCACATCCGCATGTCAGTTTAACAAAGTCGGAGACGATCACAACCACATCCATGGCAACCACATCCATCGTTCATGGCAAAAAGGGATTGCTGCGGGCACACATACCAACAAAGATCTCGACGGTTTTTCCTGGCGGAGCCAAGTGCGTGATGCCCTGGTACTGCACATTCAGGGGCTTGAGGCCCAAGCGGCGGGGAGCCTCCTTCACTTTGTCCGTGAGGCGCACAGGACTCTGCCAGACAGCCATCGAGTTAGCATGAGCACACTTGCAACACACACACACATTGGTGTGACTCCCATGCAAAGGCACTGCTGCTCACCTGGAAGTAGCCTCCGCACTGGGTGGGAGGCTGCAGGTTCTTCCACTCCGAGGGCCCAGGGACTGCCATGCAACAGGTTGATGTTAGTAGTTGCAAGCATCAAGCAACGTTGCATGTTGTTGTACCACTTGGAGCACACAATGCACCTCACCTCCATCACCGTTGTCTGTCCAGTCCCACGTGTACACAATGGACGCATTGACGCCGTTGTTGCAGCCGCCAACCTCGCATGCAGCGACAGCGAGCTGCAGCACGAGGAGGAGGGAGACACCAACCAGAAGCAGTGGGCGGATGGCGGACGACGACGAGGATGACGCCATGGAGATGGATGGCAATGACACCACCAACAACAACACACACAACAACAACCTTTGCACAAACACACACTTGCAGTGCAACTTCCAGTGATGATGCACAGTAGCTGCCGACATGTTATATATACCAGCACCGGTGCCCGGTTAGTTTTGCCGCAGATGGATGGCCGTCGGTTAACCAAGCAGCCGGTGGCGGAAAGGATACATGCATCGGTGTGACCGAGTTGCACACCGAGTCATATCGTAGTGATCAGTACATGTGCCGGTCAAATGCCGGTATTTTGTACAATAGCTTTCCGCGTTGACGCGTACGTACAGTGTGATGACAGCAAAGGATAAAGGTCAGGCTGCGCAAGTTTTGCGCGTCATCGCACCGTACATCCTCCTCCTGGCCTTATCTCAGGTCCGCGCAAAAACACAAACTCGAATCAATTCGTTCCCTTGTACTTTTGCGCGTACGACAGGCACTGCAGCCGTAGATCGCAGCAGAAGAATGGAATCGACGGAGCGTAGGACGTTCGTACACCGATGTACAGTTTTGGACGGATACGAGCCACAAGTCGCGCATAACATACCAATAGGGTTTATACATTTTTGTCGCGAAGGCTGGAGACTGTCCCTACCAGCCGCACTGTACTACGGACGAAGGGACAAGTAGGGGATGGAGGCCTGCTTCACGTTACGGAGTTCGTATCGAAAGCGATCGCGGAGTCAGCCTCTGAGACCGACCGACCAGCTGCGACAGCTCGGATGTAGGTGGATATAGGCCTAGCCCTGCCTCAGGCAAAGAGCAGGCTGCCTATTGCTGCGCAGCTACCTCACGTTGAGGCCCTATCTCATCCAGACTTGTTTGAGCCTCAAGTATGGTCAAGTCTGGCACTTCTGGACCTAGAACTTGTTGCCAATCAGTAGTAGGTGGCCTAGCGCTGGCAGTACGGAGCATGGCGGCGTCAAGTTTCCGCTGTAGAAAATGCACTTTGAACTATGCACAAAGCCTATTTTTAATGAAAACTAAACCTATTCGATGACTTATGTGGTGCATGTGGTGCATGATGTGAGCCCCGACAGCGCGGGGAGCAGGGGCGG
>RHPI01003491.1:223822-244774 GCA_009103225.1 Chlorokybus atmophyticus
GGGGGGGGGGGGGGGGGGGGCGCCTGCTGATAAACATTACCTTACGAGCAAACAGAGGTGAAGACGCAATACAAATACCACAACTTGCAATACTTTATCTTAAAATTTATTTATTCACATATATAATTTAAGATGCTTAATCGAACTTTGCGCAAACTTATTGTTACGCTATCAAAAGTTTCGTGACCGTTGCGATCAAGCATGTTGAAGCCTGGAATATTGCTTTATGTAACGGCTTTTGTCAAGTATTTACGAGTTATATACATTTTGCTTTATAAACATCATCAATGATGACTCATTGGATGGTCTAACGAAGCAATGTTTTGCATTGTGCTTGGCAAGTTGTAGTATAATGTACATAATTTGCTTTCGCACAACACAACACGTATATATATATATATATATATATATATTACATATATGTACATATATGTATATATGTACATATATGTATGATTAGCCATATACGAACATACACCTCATTGCATACTTTGTATACATGAGCAAAAGTCCCACAAATGTAACATATTACGTTATATAGTACGAGATGGGGCATACAAGCTATGTTGCTCCTTTTATGGCACCGATTTTTGCTGTCATACCCGAGGCCTAGTGGTTGGAGTGCCGTGTCCCAACATCTGTGTCCATATGGTTTAAACACATTTGTGCGGGTTCATCGGTGAGTGCGTGCGTGAGTGGATGTATGGTTAAGTGATGTGCAATTGCAAACGTAATACTGATCGCCGCGCTTGGGGGTCAATATAAAGTGCTTCCGAAGTGCTGGCCAAAAACCGAATATATATATATATGTGTGTGTATATATATATGTGTGTGTGTGTGTGTGTGTGTGTGTGTGTGTATTATGTCACATAATTTATTTGCATATCATACGTACCCATTACATATTACGTATTGTTCTGTGAGAACTTCTCGTACGTCATATACCAAAATGACAGGAACTGTTCATGCCATGGCCCGTTGTGGCATTTAATTTTTTCCATGCGCTTGACGCCACAATGCAATGTGGTCGACGCTATCCAATAATTGTAAGGCAATTTACGTTCATAATAATTTATTATGTTTAATTTTAACCTGTTGTATTATCAAGTTTGACACGAACAGTTTGTAATATGGTATATTACACCATGTACATTTCGTCCAAAAACTAATAACGAAAAGCCTCGGAACCAAAGTTCAACCATACTTCCAATGCCATTTTTTCTGCAAAATCAATCCATTGGCTTATAACCCGAAACATGAAAAAATGAAGTGGAAAGTAACTCTCAGGCAAGTGCTTTGGGCGAAATGTGTGTGTTTGCACAAAATAAAATACATATAGCAATAACTTGTACATGTATAACATTGATAACATCGTCAAATATTAACGATATGATGCATACGGTATGGCAATATAATTTGTAAGTTAAGTTAACTGTATGCATTCAGTAATATAACAAAATATGGGGTACATGGCAGGTTTCACAGTTTCAAGTTTACAGTGTTACGTGCATAATACATGTACCAAAGAGTTTGGACCGAAGCAACAACAAGTTATCACTAAAACAACACTTTACAATACTCGCAGTGTACGCGGCGCAACCTTAAGGGCTCTGTCGACTAGTGCTGTGCTCTTGGTGCATATAGCGAAAGCTGGCAAAACCCTGGCGAAAATTTTACAATGTTTTACATACACAAAAGTTGCAGCCAGCAGCTTGCACATTATTTGCGTTGCAATGCAGCCCTTGTAAAGCAATTATAAACTCACACTTTTTATGGACATACATTATAAGTCCAGATAAGGGTAAATGACATATGTTTTCATTAAACGAATAATAGCATAGTATTTCATTTAATTATGCCATTTACCCCCCACATTTCACGCGTATAGAGTTTATTCGGCTGTTGACCATGTTTGATGACGCAGTAACTATAGCGTGTAATCAATTAGCGTTACATGGTAAAGTGGATTAGTTAGAACGAGGGTGAGTAGTGGCGGCATGTCTTTGGGGCCTGCCCCGACCTCGTACCCCTAAAAACGCGGCCGTTTTGACCACTAACTGTGCTGCAATTGCATCAAATCGCTAGCAATTTTGGGTCACCGTTAGCTAGCAGTTGCCGCCGAGATGGTTTTCAGTATCTTTTATGCATCTCTGCAATGATTGGCCAATTTTCTGCATTTTTGAGCAACGGCTGTTGTCACCGTTGCGATCCCATTTGATCAAATTCATGTGTGACCAAATGGTGGCCTAACGATGCAATTTTTCGTTTAGTTGAAACTTAACGTTAAGGTAATTTAGGTTAGCATTTTTTTAATGATTGTAACCTTAACATTACTCACTGAAATCCTTAGCATACCGTGGCATAAACGTTACGATTACTATTATGCTTTTTAACGCTTAATTGCAGGTTGCTAGCCATCTTGCAACAGATGTGCTTCATTTTGCAACACATCAGCAATATCACCATGTATCATTGTATCTCCATACTTATCAATACACATAAACATGATCAATATGCAGCAGCAAGCGGCCACGTATGCAGTATTGTGCTTAATTTTAAAATTTCTTCTCTCTCTTCTCTGGCATGCGTTTAAACAATTGAATGTGCTTTGGACGGCCAGGATCGTTTAGGCAGATCGAACGGTGTAACGCCTGTACTCGCCGCCTAGCCAATGAGAAGCCGGGCCGCACATACTGCCGCGCAGCCCGGCAGTCGCGGGTGCCGTGTAATGGCCCGATCAACAGCCGCACCATTTCATCTCCGCACGTCACGTGGCAGAAACGTTAATACTTAATGTATTGTCTTGATACATGTGGGACATGTTCAGATCATATAAGCCATGTGAAACTATGAATGTATCATGTATAAACGATTGCATGTATCGAACATATCATGCATACATGCCTATATACATAATATGCTATGATTATAGTATTATACGCATATAATGTGTTTATTGCTATGCATTGCTATAATACATGTGCATATCTTGTCAATTATATATAGTGTAATATATTATATGTATAATATAAAAATACTCATATATAAGTGCGTATATATCATGTATAGTTTGCACTTATGATACATATACACATTTAGATTATTATTCATTACAATGCATAATACTATATGTAGTCACAATTGCATATAGCTATTAAGATCATCATATAAAGTATATATCATTCGCATACATTGTGAGCAGTTGCAAGAAATGGGGACGAGCTCTGGACGGTCGAGACTTGTTTTGATAGATCGGCCGATAGCTAATTATTGCCGCCTAGGCAATGAGAGGCAGGCGGGCCGCGCAGCCCGGCAGTCGCGGGTGCCGTTTGTCACACGGCCGTCGTGCGTGGTGCGCGTGTGATGTGTCTTGCCCTAATGCCGGCCGGCCCAATCACACGCCCAATCAGCCGCACCGCTAGTTGGTATGTGAGTATATTTAAATATATCATATTGTATTACGTCGGTATGTCTGCATGTATGAAAGGCCGCGCACATGAACATGTTTAATGTGCTTACATGCGTGAGATTACCGCTAGAAGCTGCACTTTATAACGCGGTTTTGGCGGGAAAGGCGGGGTTTCGCCAACCACCAGCATCGGGGGCCTCTGGTGCAACATGGCGAAACCGCAATGCTGCACCGCGTACACTGAGTACACCTCACAACCCACAGCCCGTTGGTATAAGCGTACAGTCTACCCCCGCTAAGAGCATACTGTTTATCCTCAGCCATCTTATGCTCTTGGCGGGGTTATTCTCTAAGCGTTGAAGAGCATAATATGCTATTGACTGCCAAGAGCATAAATATGCTACTAGCGGGGTTTTGTGTATAATACCTTTTATGCTCACTGCCAGTTTCATTTCGCAGTTGTTTGCGCCGCGTGATGCACGTGATGCGTAGTATGCCGCCGTGTATAGTAGAACGCGTGGCACGTGATTTGAATTTCGCGCTATGATTGTCGTGTATGTACTGATCGCCGCGGCGTAGCACGCGGCGAAGCACCCTATCTTAACGCCCGCGAACTTAAGCATAGATGCACAGCTTGAGTGTATAATCGGACGCCCCCCAAAAAATCAACGGAGTTAGCGGAGCGCACGTGGCATCGTTCAATATATGTTTACCGTTGGATGTTATTTAGGTATTAAACACGCGTGACTTGGTGTCTGATACCGTTACTCGTCACGATTTGTGGTACGTGATTTTTATTCTATGACCGCTCGTGTATGTATTGATTGCCGCCGTCAAGCACCCTATCTTAACGCCCGCAAACTTCAGCATATATGCACAGGTTGGGTGTATTGTCGGACGCCCCCCAAAATATCTACGTCGTCAGCGGAGAGCACGTGGCGTCGTTTTGTATATGTGGGCCGTTGGATGTTATTTAGTCATTAAACACGCGTGACTTGGTGTCGGATACCGTCACGCGTCACGATTAGGGGAGTGGTGCAGTCGATTTCGCAGCCGATTTCTGCAGCCTAATCGCCTCGACGTTTTGGACACGCATATCGTCTCAGCATGCGGCGTGTTGTCGTTTCCGAAACGTTGGACGCAACGCAATTATGAAGAGCGCGTGACTTTGTGTCGGATACCGTTACGCGTCACGATTGGGCGAGGTGTGCAATCGATTTCGCAGCCGATTTCTGCAGCCTAATCGCTTCGACGTTTCGGATACGCATATCGTCTCAGCATGCCTTGTGCGGCGTGTCATCGTTTCTGAAACGTTGGACGCAACGCAGTTATGAAGCGCGCGTGACTTTGTGTTGGATACCGTTACGCGTCACGATTGGGCGAGTTGTACAGTCGATTTCACAGCCGATGTCGCAGCCTAATCTGCTTCGACGTTTTGAAAATGTATATGGCCTCAGCATGCCTTGTGCGGCGTGTTGTTGTTTTCGAAACGTGCATCTGGCGGCGGACGTTAGTGTGGTGGTGGCGTGGTGTCGCTTAGTTGCACTGCTATATTTGCGGTGGTTGTGAGTAGGCCTGTTCTTGTAATAATGTCAAGTGTTGATGGAAGCGCAAGTGCTGTGGGGGATGTCGGGGTTCCTGTTGAGCGTTGGTGGACACGCGATGAAGTGAACCATTACCTCAAGGTAAATTACATTGTGTGGGTATTCAATGCATAGTGATAATGCATGACAATTGGTCATTATGACATGTTCGATAGGTGGACGGTACGTTGTTCCCCTTTATGCCACCTGCTGACGTTTTGCAAGCTGCCAACGCTGTGAATGCGGAAAGCGCTTATGGTGATCACCCTGCGGCGAAACATTCAGTTTCATTTCGCAGTTTTCCGCGCCGCGTGATGCACGTGATGCGTAGTACGCCGCCGTGTACAGTAAAACGCGTGGCACGTGATTTGTATTTCGCGCTATGATTGTCGTGTATGTACTGATCGCTGCGGCGTAGCACGCGGCGAAGCACCCTATACTAACGCCCGCGAACTTAAGCATAGATGCACAGCTTGAGTGTATAATCGGACGCCCCCCAAAAAATCAATGGAGTTAGCGGAGCGCACGTGGCATCGTTCAATATATGTTTATCGTTGGATGTTATTTAGGTATTAAACACGCGTGACTTGGTGTCTGATACCGTTACTCGTCACAATTTGTGGTACGTGGAATTTTATTCTATGACCGCTCGTGTATGTATTGATTGCCGCCGTCAAGCACCCTATCTTAACGCCCGCGAACTTCAGCATAGATGCACAGGTTGGGTGTATTGTCGGACGCCCCCCAAACTATCAACGTCGTTAGCGGAGAGCACATGGCGTCATTTAGTATATGTGGGCCGTTGGATGTTATTTAGTCATTAAACACGCGTGAATTGGTGGCGGTCGCGTTGCCCGGCAGCCATGGAGCCATTAATCGGGCAATGGGACAGTTTCACCGACGACGACACAGCATCACCATGTCAGCTGATTGAGCATTGTGGGCATCGTCACGATGAATGTTCAATTTATATATTTTGTCTGATCGCAGCACAAGCGCCGGAGATGTTTTTAATTGCCATTTCGGTGTTTTTTCGCGAAAGCGATCAGCGTCTATTTGTGCGTTTAGAGGATGCTGCTTGTGTGGTGGGCATGAAGAAGAAACCTTGACTCAGTGCACTTTTTGACATGGACGCAGAAGGTGTGGATGTCACCGAAGACATACACGATGAGACTAGCATGTGGGACGTGGCTGAAGGTATGCAGTTTGTGTACGGTAGACATTGTTGCAGCATGCTGAAGCAGGCATAATTGCTGTCAGTAATGTTTTGCATGTAGGTCGCCAACGCGCTGGTCTTTCAGTGTCAGTGTATACCTCAAATGTCGCTATGTCCTTGGCGCCGACAGCACCACCTTGCGCCCCTCCTGACCCTGGCTCCGACACAGAAGAAAATTTTTTTCATGACGAAAGCAATCAGTCCGACCAAGAAGACGAAGCTGCTCCCCAGCGAGCCGAAGTCCCGGGCGATGACGACTTGCACGCCCCCCTTCAGCAAGGATCTGAAGATGTAATGTTGATCGTTAATTCCAGTTATTCGAGGCTCAACAAGTGGCGTTGGTGGGTAGTTTGGGTCTGGAGTATGGCTGCACAAGACTGCCGCGTCAGTCGGTTGCAACAGGAGACCGAGGTATTCATTAATCGTGGTCACTTCTTGTATTGCCATGGCAACACCGGCAACTACGGCACTACTATGCGGTTGCCAGACATTCAGGCCATCATGCAAGCGAGCTTCGCTACAGCCCAAGCACATGCAGCTGCCCTGGCCGCCCCTACAAACCTCACATTGGAGGCACCGCCGGTCACGCTAACGTTGCCCGCTACATCCAGAGCACATGCAGCTGCCCTGGCCCTGCCCGCGCCTACAGACGTCACATTGGAGGCACGGTCGGTTTCGCTGGCGTTGCCCACTCCTCGACCACATATCACTCCTGCTGAAAGCAGCCGCAAAAGACCTAGGTTGCCCTCGCCTTCACTCAAATGTATTTGTAATGGAACGTGTGTGTGCGTTACTGCTTTTGGCAGTCATTGCCGGTTTGTTTTAGACTACACAATGTACACATCACAGTGGTAACTGGGCCAAGCGCATGCAAGACAGAGGAAGGTGGACCGAGCTCACGGCCTATGAAGCGCGATGACACCGCTGAAGATCTCATCAACGCGCAGGTGGCTTCCTTTGTGTTAGACTACACTAAAACTTTCAGCGAAGAAGAGTTTATTAACATTGTGCGGCGTGTGTATCGCAAAGGTTATTGGAATGTAGTGATGACTGATTAGGGGTCTAGTAACGTTTCGAAATGTACTAGTGGCCTTATATTACGCGCACAAGCAGGCTGCTCTTCCGAAACGTCCGTGTTAACTGTAAACGACGAAATTCAGCAGTCTTAGCCATCAATGTATTCACCGTTTGCCGTTGACCCCATGTACGACTGTACTCCCATATGATGGTACTGTGCCTTGAACGGCAACAAACTCAACCAGGATGCATTTACCGTTTGCCGTGTACGTGATGTACGACTATATTCCAGTACAATGGCCCCGTCCCGTTAATGGCTGACGGTATCGCTAATGCCTTGCCGATTGTTGTTTACCGTATAGGGAACACGTGATGCGTCATAAATCGAGTCTGGACGTGACGCGCGTATAGGTAGCCGCGTGGCGGCCCCACAGTCGTAGATTAATAAAAACTATCGCACTACATCTAACGACGGTACAGAACAGCAATATATACCAGTAGACATCGCTGTCAGCCGTTGATTTGATTGCCTAACCCTTGTGCGCCTGGCGCGGATTGGGCGCGGCGGTGGCGCAGACGATTCGGAAGCTGTATGGCACCTGGGAGAGGAACTTGAAGGCCCTGTATCGTCCGAAACGACGGTGTTTCTTGCACGTCAGAACTATGAGTACGTTATTGTTGCAGTGTATGGCAACTGTATCACATACGTTGTTTTCCATGCAACTAGAGTCGTGGACGGCCGTTTGTAACCAAACTTTCGTGTTGATGTTGTGTTGCTGTTGTTGCGGGCGTGTGCAAATCAGCAATGATGGCACGCACACCAAGGTGCGACCGTTTGCCAACCTTGCACACCCTCCGTATTCATTAGTCAATCTGTATATGGATAGATATATACGGCAAAACACGAAGTGGGCCATATGTTTTTTGTGTCGACGTATACATGATTGCAAAACAGAGTTTTTAAGCGCACTTACGCCCCGACATATCAAACGCCTGTTAATTTCAAAGCCCTTGCACATCATGATGTTATCTTTACTAAACACGAGATTAAGTCTGCAAAAACAATACCACAATTATGGTACCACGCATGGTGGCATTGACGTTGAATCCGTCTTTACTGGTCCGTTAATACAATGGTCAGATAATAGTTTGCTATTAGATGGGCATGCCACAGTTTTGCAAGATATCTTATGCGAAATGCTAGCGCAGAATGTGTATGTTAAACACTATCGCACAATGATGGAACAGCCACGACGTAATCTCGGAGTGGTTGTGTAGACTGTAGATGTGATCGCAAGCTTAGTAAGTCATCATATTGCGCGTAACCCCAATGCTGTTGATCTTGAAACCGAAGTGCATCGTGCAATATCTACATGCGTACCCGTTGAAGCGGGTAGCATGCCAAAATCGCGCAATACGCTGATATACAATGGAAAGCCTTTTGCTGGAAATTTGATGCAACGCAATTCGCAAGAAGAAGTTGAGCTCTTCGTTTCTCCCATGACCACACGCAGCGCTAACATGTCCGTAGAAATGGCGTTATTCCCGTTCTTATATCCATCTGGCAGGCATGACTTCAGCGGTACGTGCAACATTGGAACATATTTGTCATATCGTCTCTCTTGTTTATTTTTGGTGTACACATTGTACAAGCCATACTTGTTATTGATGTATCAAGTTTGGCAAGCATGCCGCGTTATGAGTACGCACTATACAGTATGTATTGAGAAAGAGTTTAACAAATACAAAAAAAAACATCCCTTCAGTACAGATGACATGGCGTACCAAAATATTATCAAATATCATATACCCAGTACAGTGCCACAGTCGCCATTATGGCACAAGAATCAATTGATCGATGTGTTGACGTTAGTCGATCATTGGGGTCTACCTTCATTATTCCTGACTTTGACGGCTGACGAGGTGTCGTCGCCACGCTGCGCAGAGTTGATCATCTCGAAAATGTTGTGCAATCGATCAATTTGAACATGACATGGCGTGATTGTCCCGTAGAAGGAGCGATACTATTTCGGGAAAGATGCACAAAGTTTTTAAAGCAATTCATATTGGGCAAAGGTATTTTGGGCGAAGTGCAGCATCACGTGTTGCGTTATGAGGTACAGCACCGCTGATCTGTACATGCACATATTATGCTGTGGGTCGCTCCACAAGATGTCGACCGCGTAAGCAACGAGATTACAGCAGTGGTTCCTGCAGATGTAGACTCAGCAACAAACAGATTCATACGTCCGCAAGATCTGATACAACAAAAGTTGTTTGACCATATCATAACAAAACATATGCATACATGTCGCGAAGATGGTTGTCCGAAACAAGGGCCATGCCAATATGGATTTCCATTTGCTGTACACAACGACACTTGTAAGTACGATGCGCATTAACGTCGCTATTTATATTATCGTCCCCGCCATTGCGATCGCAATGTAGTACCATGCCACCCCGCGATCGCGTTATTATGGGGCGCGCACGTCAATTTACAACGCATATGCAATGAGGCATGGTCATATTATGTGTTAAAATACGCAATTAAGTCCGAACCATTTGGTAAACTTAATCTCAATCCTGATGCTGCACGGTGTTTGGGTTTAAAAGGAATGACCGACGCCGAACTGCGCGTTACGTCAGCGCTGTACATGTCGAAACCTGTGAGCCCTGCGGAAGCAGCTTTGGTATTGCTCAATATACCAATAGTGCATATGTCATCATCTGTTGAATACTTGGATTAAAGACCCAGACAATTCCGCGTGATAAACATAGGTCGTGGCGCCAATCTACATAACGTTGACAAGTATTGCGCACGGCCAGCCTCACTTAAAAACGTTACGTTTTATGATTAGTTTCGAGAATACGTTTGTGTCGACAGCAAAACGCATGCTACGATTCAATCTGACCATTCTACAAACAAGTACATTGACTTCATGGGTGTCACCATACACACCACCACGAAATATGTGTATCGCTTATGCCAGCCCAAAATAATCAGATTTACCGATTCAATAAGTTATCATCCAACACATCACATGCAAGCGTATTTTTACAATGTGCTATTGCAAAAGGTGCCATTTCGAACAGAGAATCAAATACAACCATCTGAAGACGCTGATTGTTTACAAGAATGCATTACTCGAGGAATAGTGGATGTCGACAACATTGATGAGCACTTGCATCAGTATACACAAAGGCATCTGCAAAAAGAGGTCGATGGCGAATTGTTGTCGAACATCATGCAACAAAGAATGCACAACATGCATATGACACCTATACCATCTTCGATTGACGTAATCACAAATGCCGATGATACAAACATGTTTAAACGTGACTTCAATATGAACACTGCCGACAACTTAATGGGCTCACAACGGTCAATATTCAACGACATAATCAATAGTGGTGAAGGATTGTATGTTCTTAGCGGCACTCCAGGTAGTGGCAAAACACGTATGATTAAGACACTCGCATCACATTATGCACGCCACGGAAAACATGTGCTCCTGACCGCTAGCACCGGAGCTGCAGCCAAAAGAATACATCCTGCAGCCACCACAATTCATAGCGCCTTTAAATTGCCTTTTCGCGATGATGGCTTTATGAGCACATTGTACCCGACCGATGCAGCGTACTTGGGCATTGCAACTATGGACGTGCTGATTATTGACGAATTTTCAATGCTCACAAGCAGTACGTTTAAGAGTCTGATTATGCATCGCATGCAAACCGTGCATGCATTGATGACTATACTGGAAGTGGTCACAGTGATTCTAGTCGGTGACATGCACCAGCTGCCAGCCGTATGCCATCATCGAGTTACACCATGCCTACAATGTCAAATCACGACCAGTCACTGGTGGACTGATGCAAAAGTTATGCATCCGACAAGTTCTATCCGACAAGAACAGGATCCGCACTTCGCGCAATTTCTTTCGTAAATCCGGCACGCTATTCCTTCGAGCGAACAAATAAGAGAAGTCTTAGCATCGTGCGTCTGTGATTTCCAAACCGTCTTACGAACTCCAGGAGAAATCACGGTCATTTGTTCCCATGTTGTCGACACAATGGTATACAACCATCTCATATTGCAGAAATTATTCCCTGATGCGGTCATTACAAAAGTTAACATCAAACACAACTGCCCTACCAACACAATAGACACAAGAATTCTGCAGTTTTTGGAAGAACCTAACTTTCACCGCATGCAATCGGTGTGCATTGGTGCACGTGTACTGTTCATGAAATCAGATACCCGTCGGGGCATCACGAACGGCTCCACCGGTACTGCCACCGCCATTGAACTAGATCCAGATTCGTTGCTAGCTGACATGAAGGCAATCCACGTGCAATTGCATGACATTGATCGCATAGTCCGGGTCACCCGCAGCGACCGAAAATACTGCTATGACACAAGGCAAACGTACTTCAAATGTACATTCCCTATGCAACTGGCCTATGCTGTCACCGCCCACAAATGTCAAGGAATGACCATTGCACATACCGCATTCGTCGACATTCAACACGCTTTCTGCTCTGGCATGTGGTATGTAGCGCTGTCAAGGGTGACGCACAGATCCTACCTCAAGTTGAAAGAATTGCCCGCACCGCAAATTTTTAAAACCGACATAGACGTTTCAGAGCAACGAACGAGTCTAACACGTTGCAAGATGCACGTGGCCTGCTGCAAAACGTCCATACATGTAAATATGCCAATATGCATATACGCAGAAAGATCGAAAAACGTATGAATAACGCTAACTACATGACCTAATGTTATGCGTAACGCCATGAATGGATAAGGCCATCGACCTATCACACCGTTGTAATAGGCCGCGGATTGGCGCAGCGGCGCGGACAATCGCATAAAGCAATCGACCACTCCAGTCGCAGCAATTGTGGTAGGCCGCGGCTTTGGCGGCGGCGGCGGCGGCAGCGAAACCACCACCATTTCAGAATAGACAGGCCAGGCAGCGGCGCCGGCGAGAAGCAGTAAGTGTTTTGAAACGTCGCGTGCCATTTGTGGCAGAGCATTAACTTCCTGTGCGACACAGATGGCTGACCTCTTCAGCGCTGCGTTCGAGGCTGCGGTCAAGCAGCTCGACGACCCTGATCCAGCAACGGACACTCCGTTGAGGGACGAGCCGCTACCTTTTACTGTCAACCAGCGGCGGTTGCTGAACAGTCTTGGGTACTTACCGGAGGAATACTATGATCGCTACGACATTTCCTACACCGACATCGACCACATGATCACAAAAGCAAGACAGAACGAAAAGGATTGGAAGCGCAAAAATCAGCAGGAAGTCGGCGCACCTACAGGTAATAAACCACACGTTCATACCAAGTGTGTAATAACTGCAAAGTTGCAAATTGCTACTGTTCTTGGTAACACCCCAGTGATGATCTAACAAGGTTGTGCATTAGGGTCCGCCAAATACTTCTTCGCCAAGTTTGGCAAGCAATTCGGCCACAACATGAATAGGTACGACGCGTTCAAGGCGCTCAGCGAGATCATGAACCGGGAACTCGAACGCGACGGAAAGACAAGGGTCATCTAGACAGTGCAGCTGTTGGAAATTATCTTTGAGTACAAAGCGGCAACGTGGGAAAAGTGCAAGCATTTGACTCAAGAAGAGGCAGCCAAGATCATTGACGCACTGGAGAAAGTCGCTGAAAAGGAAGGATCAACGCTGACACCACAACGTCAGAGACAAAAGAGGACTTATCTCCAGGATTGCTGCGACATTGCTTCGCCATCCACCGTCCCAACGCAATCAAGCATGTCCACGGTAACACCAACTACCGCAGAGCCCGCCACACAAAAAAACAAAAAAACACCAAATCCAGCGTTGGAGCCAGCAGTACCACCTTTACAAACTGACGCTTACACGAACAGGTACAATACGCATGTGCAACTTGAACATACCCTGCTACAACACAAACAATAATCACGAATTGTCAGGTGGTGTGTACGTGGGGCAATCCGTTCATCCCCACCAACGGTTCACCCAACACGCACGTAAACCGCCCAAAATGAAAGATGTGTTGAAAGATGCCCCGTTTAAAGAACAAGTCACCATGGAGGTGATGGGTTCCTACGACTTGCAAGCAGAAAATGACGCGGCGGAAACCACGCTGACACTGAAGCTGCGTCGTCAAGGAGTGCAACTTGAATACCTTGGTAGGAGCACCATTGAAGACTCGCCAAGGGTGGATGTTCAAGCAAAACGACATCATGAAGTAAATGTCGCCTCCTCATTAGACAACGCATTGCATTTGCTGTATTAGTGGCAACTAGGTTCCCCAGCATCAACCCGGATAGGTGTATGATTCATGCATGTTTTACAAATAAAAGCGCATTTGTTAAAAGCGCCTGCCCAACACAAAGCCAAAAATATAGTAACAATATGTGCGACATATAACATTTAAAAGCCAAAAACGTTTCCAGTAATCACAACTGCCGCACAACTACACGACTACAACTAATAACAATTAAAATCAACAGTAATCTCTGAAGTAATCTAAAGTAACCGCGCTACTAAGGCGGAGGACTACTCTCCTCCAACTGCTCCTCGTGCTCCGGCTCCGAAGGGTCTACCTCCGCATCCGGCGGATCCACCTCCTCCAGGATCTCCTCTATCTCTTCCTGCCGCCGCTGCACTCCTCGTCGCCTATGACGCCATGCTGCTTCATCGTCCTCCAATGAAGGCGGAGACTTAGAAGTCGCTACTTCTTCGGGGGGCTCTTGGCCGCGGTCAAGCGCCCGCTGCCGGCGACGTGCTTTCGCAACACGCTGACGCTCTTTGCGGATGCGGCGCTTGTCCTTGAGCTTCGCCTTCATGATGCGACGGCGGTTGACGATAGTGTTGGTGTACCGCGGGTCATGGGCTTGCCGCTCGTGAAAGTCGACGGTGCCGGGGTTTCGGGCATCCCCGCGGAAGACCTTGCTCAGGTCACTGTCCTTCTTCATGGGCTTGCCGCTCGTGAAAGTCGACGGTGCCGGGGTTCAGGGCATCCCCGCGGAAGACCTTGCTCAGGTCACTGTCCTTCTTCATGATTGTGACCCGACGACCATGAAGGGCAAGCAGGTTCCTGCATCATAACGGATTATCATTGACAAAACATGTCAAACATCAATCATCAAAAGCCTGCCACCATGAACAAGCACACAACGCAACTTACATGTCCTGCATGTATTCGGTGACAAACATCTCCCCAGCTTCCTGAAGTGCACTCAGAGCTTTAGCCCTCCAGCGAAAGGTGGGTGTGTGAAACACGTCAGCTGCAACACCGCTTCAGTATATATGCAATATAAGCAATTCAATTACAAATTGCATACCGTATTTCTCGTCAGCGAGAAGAGCGTTAACACATCCGCGCACAACTTTGCAAAAAGACAACTTGGGGATGATCGGAGCGGTGCTCTTCTGCATCCACCAAATTTCGCGCAGGGGTTGCGTAACGCGTGGCTTGCATGAACACCCAGATTACCAACAAGTATATATCAAGACATATGCTAGGACAACTCCTTACTTGCGGCGAGGACGTGCGGGGGGCGCAGCCGGCAAGGCTTGCTCATGTGCAACAATTGCACCTTCGCCAGCAGGTGCAGCGGCGCCAACAACAAACCGCCCACCAGGACCCCGAGGACGCGGGTAAGCACCATCGACGCGACGACTGCACTGCTTTGTGCGGGCCATCGCCAACACCTACCCCAAACCTACCCCAAACTACACTCAAGCACGATAATACACAACACCAGCGAGGCAACAACAACCAAGGAGCACAAAGACGTTTCAGAAATACGAATGCGCCACACGACCCAAAACAGACACATATGAGCCGCCGAAACGTCGAGGCACTTTCGCCTACGCAATCAGCTGCCAATTGGCCTACGAAACAGCCTGTGGAGCCGTCACCACCCTAACCCTAAAAGTGTCATTTATCAACAAGAATATGCCGATAACCGTACCAACTAAACGCGATCGATGCTAATGTGCATGACCGCGGTTAACAAACACATGTACAGGCGGGCAGTGAGCATCACCGCTGGTTCGCTTTAGCATGGTGAGCAATGAAGCTCAACAATGCTCATGTTGCTACATTCTTGCTTGAATACCATACAATTGCGTTGCTATAGTCAGATGAATCCCAACAACATTCTTGCCATTTGTGTGACATGCAGCCAAGATGCTGCGGTTGTAATGCATTGTTTAATGTACATCTGCTAAGCCTGTCAATGGGCTTGAAATGTGTTTCAGTGTGTTGACGTTTGTGTATGATGCAAAGCATGCACACTTGCATGCATGTCTCATGCCTTGAACATAATGAAAGTTCGCATGTACATCAAACATCTCAGCCACTGGTCATCAACTACAAGAGGGTCTTCGGCCGTTGCACTGGTGGTGGCTGCGTGTGATGTTGATGCCTCATTGCTCGAGGCATGAAAGAACTCGTGCAAGCGTGTCTGGTGCGAGGAGCCAAATAGCTGATGACGAATCACCACATTGCGGATGTGCCGCAGCGCCAACTGTAGATGCTCAGGCATAAAGAACTCACTGCCAGCCACGAAGGCCTCAATACTGTCCAAGTGCTGAGGACACCCGAATGTCGTCACAACCGGCGGTGCGCACTCATCATCATCTGCAATGTGTTATGTGAAAATCATGAGAAGGAAAGCTACATACGGTGTGCATGCACGCGTACACACCTTCCGCGTCGGGATCGGCGGTGTCGTCCGTCGGTGGAGTCAGTGCCCCAACACTCATAAAAATGTCCTCGTCACATTGGCTAGCCTCAGTAGGAAGATGATCATCCGCCTCAACGAACTCGTTAGCGGAGAGCATGTCAGCACGTGGAATGGGCAAACGCTGCATCATCTCACCCATGTCGTGTATCACCGCGTGAATGATGCGCTCGGTGTCGGCGGGAGTGGCCTCATACCATTCCGCGGGGGTAATGCCAGTCTTCCTCCAGCAGTTGGCAATGGTTGTGGCAGTCAGCTCGTCCCACGCCTCGTGATTCCACATGATGGCTTCACGCATCTGCACCTTCACTTTACTCAAGTCGAGGGTGGGGTCTGCACCATATTGCTGGAGAAGATGCTGCACAAGCTTCCTTTTGTACCCGCACATGAAGACCATCAACAACATGATATACACCACAATAAACTCTGACAAACAAGGGGGGTTTGGGGGGCCGGGGAACCAAAAAATTCTGATATCTTGATAGAAATAAAGGCTCTGTTTGTTCATAACACGGCATGTATTGTGACTTACCTGGCCTTGTATGCAGCGATGATGCCAGCATCCAAAGGTTGGACTCTGGATGTAGTGTTGGCCGGAAGAAACAGACACTTTATGTGATTAGTGACAGCGTTCGGAAGCCTTCTTCCAAGCCCTGTTCCGCATACACGCAGGCATGCGTTGAGGAGTTGTCCATCAGCAGCAAGATGTGGCGGTTCTGTAGCTTCATATCTAGATTGAAGGCACACAACCACCGGCTGAAGACCTGTTGCAAGCATCACAACAGTAAGTGACATGCACAATCAATGCATGTGCAGCTGCAAATGAAGTTGCATATGCACATGCACTCACCCCGGAGTTCATCCAAGCCTTCTTGTTGTAGTCGTAGTCAACGCCAATGCGGATTGGCGTCCAAGTGCTGCCAAAGGACTTCGGACGCTTGTAGGTGCCAATGATGAGGACTGGTCGCTTTTTAGAACCGTCAGCGTTGACACACAAAACTGCCGTGATTCTGTCCTTCTCTCGCTTGCCCCCTCTAGCTTCCTCCGATGCAACTACTAATGTACGACGCGGACGTGCTCTATAGAACACTCCGCTCTCATCCATGTTCCATACATCAATGATGCGATAGTTTGCTAAGATCAAAGGCAATCTACTACGAGCTGCATCCACACCCTCCGCATCTGCATCAGCTGCTTCGCTATGCAGAGTTTTCGCAGCAATTGAATGACGCTTTTTGAAACGGTGCACCCAACCTTGCGAAGCGTTGAACCCTTCTATTCCTAACCGGTTGGCAAAATCTGATGCTTTCTCCATCAACAATGCATCAGTGATCAACGCATTGCGTGCTCTGGCCTGTGCAAACCACTCATACAATCCATCTTCTAACTTGGGATGAGCCCCAATCCGCATCCTTTTGTTTTTGGCCGCATGCTTGCCACCCACAGCCAACGCATCGGCTATTTGCTGTCGCTGTTTATTGAGAAGTTTGGAGAGCGAACTCTGCTTGATAGTGAACTTCAACTCAGATTTAATAATAGCAATCAAGTCCGCTTGCTTAAGACCTTCATTGGCGTCACACAACTCAAGTTATCACGCTTGATTTGTGCGGCCATGCTGACCTACAACAACAATCACACACTACATTACTGTTTGTGCATACACAATCACACACTGCATGTACGTGCATGCACTGCATGTGCGTTGCAAACCCTTACTTGTTGTGCGCCGCCAGCAGCGGCGCTGCAACAGCCGTGACCAGCTAGCCGCCCTACAAGTTGAGCGGCATGCCCATCAACTATACACCGCCCGCCACCGCTGCCCCAGCCTGCGTCTCCTCACCGCCGTCGCTGCCGTCCGAAGTGGCGGCGATGATGCTTTGCAACGCTAAGTTACATTAAGATACAGTGAATCACATGCATCACGCCCATCATGCTCATCACGCTGCGTGCCGTATGCATCACACTTGCACCCCCCGATACAAGCATATCCTCACTTAAACTTACGATTTTTTCAAGGAAAAAAGATATGCTCTTCGCGGTTAGTCATATTCTCTTGAGACGCGTAATTTGCCTGTAGAACGTTTGGTAATCTCATTTTTTATGATACTAACGGGGTTATTCTCTTGAAATGAATTCTCTTGGCGGGGGTAGACTGTACAACGTTCATCACACCACACTTGGGAACACTGTACACTTTCTCGTGTTCTGATCGAAACACGTCCGTGTGAGAAGTGAAGGCCCCTACACCAGCAGGAGAGCGAGCAACAGCGGTGCCGGCGGCCGCAGCGTGGCTCCGCAAGTTGTCGTCAGCGTCCCTTCTATGGCTTACTCCATAAACAGCAAGCGGTAAGCAACAATGGCAGTGGCAGCAAGCAGCTGCACGCTTCCGCAAGCTGCATGTGTTTTCAGAGAACAGGCATGATGGTGGTCTTGTTGTTGTCGTGTGTTAGCTTTGAGGGCAAGGTGTTCCTGGTGACTGGCGCCAGCAGCGGCATTGGCGCCGTCACCGCGGAGCACCTCGCCGCCCAGGGCGCCCACGTTTGGGTCACTGCTCGCCGCAAGGACCTCCTGGAGGAGCTTGAGCGGAAAATTGTGGGCGAAAGCGGCAAAGGTAGGGTTTCGAGTGTATGCACCATGCAAGTACGTGGGTTTGCTGTGTTCACTCTTGCGTGAAGCGCATGTGTGCTGAGCCTGGTTAGCAGCATATCTTGGGTACACAAAAGAGACAATTATGGCGGTTTCGGCTTTCTGTCGTGCATTACGTCCATAGCAGCAGTTCAATTGGAAGCTGGAAGTCTGCCAGCACGCTTATCACCAGAGAACACCAACGTGAGAGTTGTTCGTCCGTTAGCTTCAGCATTGCTTTAGCGTTATACTGCCACAACAATCACTGTTGTGGCAGTATAAGACCAATGCACTCTGCCACCACAACAGTGCCTGCTGTGGCGGCTGTTGTGGCAGTGAGTGGTAGCAGGTTGAGACATCAATCGAAGCAGCTTACACAATGTGTCACGCATTTACCATGTGAGTGTGAGTTATGTCCACCAACATGAACGCAGGTTCTATCACGGAGAGAATACGATGTGTACATAAAAGTGTTTGTTATGTCAACCAACATGAACGTGGGTCTATTATGGAGAGAAAACAATGTGTACATAACAGCTTGCTTGCCAGTCGCTTCTGTGACCCCTTTTCGCATGCACCTTTAGCTTGTTAAATCAAACAGTCTTGCAGCGTCATGTTGTCGTTGTCCAGTGTTGCAACCATTGTTTCCAAACTCTCTTTTTCTCACAACACCAACAGTGGCTTTCTCCCCATGCGACAGCAACTGCCGCTGTGTTGGACGTGACAGACACAGCGCAAGTTGAGCAGGTCAAAAGGGGTGTGCATGGTTGTGTCACGTGGTGTGGTGCATAGCAGCTCCATCGCTGACTGTTGGTGTGTGTGCTGTTGGAGTTAGGTAGTAGCGGACATCGTGGCAGCGCATGGAAAGCTTGACGGGGCCTTCAATAATGCAGGTGTGCAGTCTCGCCTTGCTGCTCATACAAATACAGAGTTTGACACAACTCTCTGTCATGTCAAAATTGTCTCTGTCAAGAATTGCGCTGGCATCAAGTAGATACTGTGCATTTTTTGCATGCCCACCCATACGCGCACATACGCACACACGCCCAACTTGCATGGGTGGTTTAACTGGCAAGCACACGCAATGTTGCTGTGGTTGCAGGCTACAACCCACCAGCAAGCCTCGTTGTCAACAACAGCATGGACGATTTGGACAAGACGCTGGCCATCAATGTTAGAGGCCAAGCAGCCTGTATGAAGGTAAACTTGTCTGCTGTTTTCCCAGCGCATGCTCTCTCACAGTGATGCAGGTGATGCCAGTGTTGTATTATGCGAGCCGTTGCTGATTTGCTGTGTCGTTGGGTTCTCTCAGGCGTTGTGCATTTACTCGGTCTTGTTTATTTGACTCTGTATCACCATTCTGTATGTTTACTCAACCGCAGGCAGAGCTGCGACAGATGCTCGCGCAAGGTCATGGCTCAGTTGTGAACAACACAAGCATCGCTGGCCACAAGTACACGCCGCTCAGCAGCAGCTATTGCGCCAGCAAGGCTGCGCTTAACAGCTTCACTATCTCTGCAGCAGTGGAGGTAAACATCAAGTTAACCAGCAATGAATATACAGACACATGCGTGTGTGTGCGCGTGCGTGCGTCAGCATTGGGAGCAACCATGCTCATGTTGTTGTGCAGGTTGCGCAGAGTGGGGTGCGCGTGAACGCGATTGCTCCCGGTTTTACTCTCCCGTCAGAAATGTTCTCGGCAATGGTGAACGGCCCTTCCTATTCGCTGGACTCTATTCTCAATCTCATTCCAAGCAAGAAAGTTGTTGACAGCGAAGAAGTTGCTGCTATGGTGGCAGTTCTACTTGATGACAGGCTGTCAAAGTCTGTGACAGGGCAAGTCATCAGCATTGATGGGGGTGCTGGTATCAACCACTACAATTTGTAGTATGAGCCGTGTTGATATGATATATATTGGGGATTTGTCTCCTTGTGTCCATCTAGTATGCGAGTAGTGATGTGTTGTAGGATGCGATAAGCAACCACAGCGACATGTTGGGCTTTACGTGGCCCGTGTGCATAACCTATTGGTGGCTTGGCTCGTCAACACCTCCTCAGTAACCTATTGCGTGTACTGACCAATTAGCGCACAACCTGCAGGCGCCCCGACTTGAGCGCTAAGGAGGAGCACAGGTTGGCTTACTGCCTTTGCCAGTCGGTGAGACCTTTTCTGGACAGTCACTGTCTAGCAATGAACTCGCAGCTCACCCCTTGAATCACACGTCGGGTGTTCAGCAAGTACAAGTGATGACTGAATGCTTGTGCTGTCTTGTGTGCCAGTCACTGCATGTTGCATAAACACGCATACCCCGCTACACTTTTTTGTACGCTTGCTTGTGTGCTCCCC
>RHPI01003491.1:261950-280682 GCA_009103225.1 Chlorokybus atmophyticus
CTCGCGCAACATCAACGAAGGGGGGTGTATTAGAACACTATTTTACCTGTAAAAGGGGGGTGTTAAACAAAGGCCCCCACCCAACTAACGGCTGACCCGCGCAAGCCTGGGGACCCTGTGGATCAGGACATCAGCGTCACATATATGCCGGCCAAGGTCTGTAAAATGCAGTACCTGATCTGAGGCCAGCATGGCTCTTGATGCTCCTGGTCGGAGCAGGTATGGCAATCCACATGCCGCTAATGGCTTCAATCTCCAGTACACTAGTGACGAGCACAGCTTTGGCCATCCTTCCACGGGCGATTGGTGTAAGGATGTGGAGGTGGATTTGAGGAGAGAGGTGGGGGAAGCGTCCTACTTGGCGCCTACCATTCTGTACAGTGATAAGGCCACGCTGGACAGCGCGGCAAGCGCTCTGGCTACCCTCTGATGGCATCGCTTGCCAACTACAGTTGGAACATGTATGCTAGCAACATGGGGGTTGTTATGTTAGCGCGTCCGCCGGTGGTTCACGCAGTGGCCGAGCATCCCACCTAGGCGCAGGGCAAGGAATCGTTCCCAATTCGGAAATGTGAGATTTTTCATGACGCTTTGAATGTAGTGTTAAGGGATATAAAGCAGGCGAGCTGGGAAGGTCTGCAGCTCATCGACCCGAATGGCATCGAGCGTCGTGTGTTTCCCGCACTTGCCAACTACATTAACGACTTGCAGGTAGTGGGCATGCATAGTTGTAACCGGATGCAGCCTGCCAGTAAACAGCTTACGAAGGATGTTGTCAATGGAGCATCTGAAATTGTCGTGTTGCTGAAGACAGCCACACGCGCACGCACTGTGTCGAGCAACCAACACGACATCCTTGCAATGTTTGTCTCGTCACCAAATCAATTGTGTTGGCAATGGCTGAGGACGCGGAATTGAGAACCGAGGCTTTCTACACACCAGCAATACGACAACTGCGAGCGGACTTGCATAGCGGTGTTATGAATGCACGCCAGACAGACAAGGCTTTCATATCGCAGCACTCCATGCATATCGAGGAGGTAATGGGCAAAATACCGGCATTCGTGAAAATGAGTTGCTTTCCGTGTAACCAGGCAATGTGGTTTGGCAACAGAATGCATTGTGGGGTTGGCGACAGTCGCGGGTGCCGGATGCTGACTGCCACCAACAGCATGGCGCTGCAAGGGGTAAAAAACCAATTGATGGTCCCATCAGTTGATGGGGCCTTTTATATCAGCATATCACAATGTTGCATATCAGTTGCGAAATTTACAATTAGATATCATCCCTATAAATAGGGTTGCCGTTTTGAGATCTCGCGTGAGCCAATCAGAGCTCAGTTATCAACTAATAATGTCCTCAACGGTAAGAACCTATGAATAAGGTACCTAGCGATTAGGTACTTCATACCTAACCATAGTAATCGCATGTATGAATTGACTTTAAATAGGCTTAAATAGGGGGTCCCACACCTATTCGGACCTATCAAAGTATAGTAAAGTATTATATATCATAAGCTTTAATAAGGGAGGAACTGTAAAAAGAAGGTATAAACAAGTATTTCATATGCTTAATTATACATGATGTGTCGTGTATGTAGCATTGATACCCCTTTTATTATTGCTCCCGTTACATTCCCCCCTCACTTAAGTGTTCACCGTCCTCGTTGAACTCAAGGTGATTGGGCCAGGGTTTAAGTAATTCATACCAGTGAGATAGCAGTAAATGACAGGGTGGTAATGATACTGCACTGCAAGTTCATCATCAACCGAGCCCATAGTTATGGGTTGAGATGTGAATCTCAATTATCTCGAAGCAACTCGCGGCAGTGCGTAAGATGCCTGTCGGGCTCCTAACTGTTATGTTCATTTCTAAAACGTAAGTTGCGCGTCCTCAACTATTTAGCTTATGGTCTAATACAGCTTTCACCTTGTATTCAAGGTTGATGTCCACCTCTATTGGTGGTGGTGAAGATTGTGTTCTACCATCTAAGCGGTATGGTTTCAACAAGTTCATGTGATAACATATAAGATATACGCATGCTCGGGGGCAATTGCAGTCGGTAAGCGTGCGCATGTAACATCGGCGCTGTAACCATTAGGCTACGGCAGCAAAAGTCGCTGCCATAGGAGGAGCCACATGCCATTAAACATGTCCCATACGATGGTATGACATTCCTCCCAACTCATTACCCATGGGCTAGTGTCATCCCCCACATCACTTATCGGGCTCGCCGCGACCGGCCCAGCCGGGCAAGACGCGCGCCGCAGCTGACCCTCGTCACACTGTGCGCCGACTGCCGACACGTGTTAGATTAGACGACCAACGCGACCGCCCCCAACGGTCGTAGGTCATGAGTACCACCACTTCAACGGGTGCGACCCCGCGCGGTGCTTTCGATAATTAATTCGTCAATATTTGCCTACAATCCAATTTCACGGCAATTAGCAGTTCTTGTCCCCTATGGGTGGGGTTCGAACATGTGCCACACAGCTCCGATACCACTGTAACATTAGCGCCTTGACCACTAGGCTACGGCAGCAAAAGTCACCGCCATAGCAGGAGCCATATGCCAATTAACCATGTCCCATACCATGGTATAACATCGAACCAACTCTACCAGTAATAGTTAACGGACCTAACTATGGGGGCAGCAATTTGCCAGCACCCGTACCTTTAATGGCTATGTTTTTTTACATTAAACTTTATCGGCGACATTGAAAGTGGCCATTCTTTGATGCGTATCGGCATAAGCATTCTGCCTGTTCTGTGCTTCTGACAAACATAGCTTGGCTCGAGCCATATGTTCCTGCATAGCAATTAGAAATTCCGTTGCCGCTGGTACAATAAGGGCACTGTGAGGTATGCGCCTGTATAACTATTGCGCAACCTCGAGCGCTATTCGACGAGTCGTGCACTGATTAAATAAGTGCTTACGCAAGTTGCCCGAGTTGAAAATGCCAATTGCTCCCCTTTATACCACAAATTGCCAACAATTATAAGCTGTTCCAAGTTGGTATAACTGCGAAACCATAAGTTTGAGGTATAGCTTGTGGACACTTCCATCATGAAAGAATTTTCATACTGTTACATGTTTTGCGTACTTCGAGAGTGCGTATGTGCAAAAAGCGGAGGGCTACGACTAAGTGGATCCGCCACATTAGTGCAACTCGAGCGGTATTGCCAAGTCAAACCAGAAATGAAATTGAACTCATTCCACCTAGCTTGCCGTTTCGACAGGTTTTTGTGCGCATGGAAAAAGGTTAGCGGGCTATAATCAGTAAGTACTGAAGTCCACACCTTCCAGGTAGCAACGCCATGTGCGCAACACGTGCACAACCCCGAGGAGTTCTTGCTCAGTAATTGTGTAATTACGCTCAACAAAATTGAATTTTCTACTTTTATATGCACACGGCCTGTCATTTTGTGGAAGGACTACCCCACACCCAATGGTGGAATCATCACCGATGACCATAAAAGGCTTCGTATGATCGGGGAAGGCTAACACAGGAGCTTGTGTTTATGCATCGTTGATGCGTGTAACAGCTACCTCATGTGCCTTCGTCCACACACAATTAACATCCTTCTTAAATAAGAATGTTAAAGGAGTTGCCATGCTAGAATACGCTCGCATGAACTTATAAATTTGATTTGTCAATATAAAGAAGCATGCAACAGATGCACATCTTTGGGTGGTAGCCAATCCTTCGCTGAACACATGTTTTGAGGATCTGGGTTCGGTCCAACATTGCCAATCACATGCCTTAATAAGAGTGGTTTGCTCTTTGCAAAGTTGCATTTGGACAAGTTGGCATAAAACTTGTGTGTTCGCGCGACATGAATGAAACTACTTCCACATGCTTGTAGTGTTCCTCCCAGGTTTTGCTAAACACAATAATGTCATATATACATACAAGAGCGAACTTGTACAAATCGTTAGCAACAACCGCGATTATTGCTAATTTAAAAGAAGTCGGTGCGTTCGTTAACCCGAATGGTAACACTTTATACTTAAATTGACTTATTGGAGTATGAAATGCAATTCTTTGCATAAATAGTGGACGACTTTTAACGTGATGATAACCATTGGTCAGATTTAGTGTGTTAAACATTGTTGCACGCGACAGCTTATAAAACAAATAAGCTGTTGAGTGCAGCAATCCGTGGCAAAGGGTATTTGTTTTTCATAGTTACTTCATTTAACGCACGATCAGCAACACACATGCGTAGCTTGCCATTCCTTTTTAGCACAAACATTGGGTCCTCAAAAGGAAATATGCTCTTTGTTATCAAACCCTTGAGCTGTTTCCCATTTCCCCGTGTTCTAAGGGACCTAGCCTGTGGATAGGCCGCTAAGGTGGCTTTGCCTTGTCCTCTAATGGAGTGGTATAATGTATGTTTTTATCAGGAGTAAATACCGGCGATTTATCTTGAAATACATCTGCGTATATTAATCCGTATGTGATTGCATCACAGGGTTAACTTTATCCTGTTCGGCAGATGTTTCCACCTGTCGCAAATGCATCAGATACACCTCATGTTTGCGCATGCAACGTTTTTGTTGCGCAGCAAAGAGAAGTAGAACATTGTCGCAATTAACACGTGCAACTGAAGGTGCGTCTAAAGTCACCATATGTTTACTGTTACGAAGGGTGCACGTAATGGCTTGAAAGTCCAATTGCAAACATGCTTCAGTTTGCCATTGTTCCCCCAAAACGACAACAGTCACCTTGGGGATACCAATATCCACTATGATGAAGGCTGGTTGGGTCTTATGGCTATCACTAATAAAGCGCCCTTTTATCTCTATTAATGCATTGAAGGTGGAATCGGCAGCACATACATACGAAGTGACTTGTGTTAAAGGCATGTTATTACGTTTCACCCAAGCATGTTCAACAAAGTTATGGTTTGCACCGGTATCAATTAATGCTGTACATAGTGCGCCCATAAATTGACTCTTAAATCTCCATTTGAGTGGCATTGTGTGATCGTCAAATGTAGATATTGTCGGAATGCCATAAATGATGGCATCCAGTTCGATAATATCAACCTATAGTGGTGAAGTTCCTGTTCTTTGCAAAGAGTGCATAATCACCCCCCCCCCCCCCTTTTCTTTTTGCACGCAAAAATGTAGTGTGTAGTAAACAGCAGCAGAGTTCAGCATACTAGGCTACCTAAGCAATAGGCAACAAGAGAAAGAGCTTGGCACTCGCCATGTTGTCTAGCGAGTAACCACATATGGTAGCTACCAGTGGGGAGGGTAATCGGTAGAAGCAGTAGGGGAAAAAGGGGGAAAGTCTTGGCGAGAAAACGAGGTAGAATCAAATGGTGCAAGTGGGAGAGGGGGGGGGGTAGGTAGATGAAAGTGGGATAGAAGGAAGAGTAGACCATGAGATGCGGGAAAGAGGTAGAGACCAAGTCACAAAGCACAGGAAGTTGTTACAAGCCCATGTGGCTTGGAAGTTAATGAAGAGCGTTTGTCGTCTGAGGAGACAGTGGAAAGCATGCGCTGCCAATCTCCTTTGGCTAAGGTGACGGTGGAGTGTGAGAGGAGCTAGATACAGTGATGTAGACGTGGGGAGGTGGAGTCGAACCGCTCACGGTTCCGTGTTAGCCATATGTGCTATAGCACTAAAGGTACAAGGCATTGTTACAGGCGAGGAAGGCCTCCAACCATGCTGCAAGGAGGGCGGAGGACAAGTGTGGCAATGCTGAGGGGGAAAGGCACGCCACCAAAGCCCCTCCACACCTTGCCGAACCATGCCCACACTTCTTGGCTGAAAGTGCAGTCAAAAAAGAAGTGAGACGACGTCTCAACCAAGCCATGCGGGCACAAAACACACTCCCTGTAACAGCCTGGGGCATTTTTTGTATTTTATTGTACATAAAGTACTTATTTTGCCTTTTTTGCTGGCTTGATGAGGGCTTTTATGAGCTTTATTAAGCCCATGTGGCGTCTGCCCCTGCTGCCGCGCGCGACTCGCCTGCGACCTGCTCGACAGCAGGGGCAGGCGCCACATGGGCTTAACACGTGACCCACCTGCCACGCGGTTGTGACACAGCCGCTGACTGGACACGCGCTGTGCAGTGCCAGGTGACGTGGACTGCACAGTCACACAGCCGCCGAAGGCCCAACGCGCGTGGCGGGGAGCCTGCACTTGGACCTGCCTTTAGATTTGGTAGTGAATAATGAAATGCCTGTTACTTAGGCTATTTCTTCCTAGTGCTTGTATAAATAGAAAAACCCTGTGTAATGCAACCAACTTTGTTTTCTGCTCTCTGCTGTGAGTATGCTGGTGCATGCTTGAGGGAGTTGTGGTCCAAGGCACACTGCTGCGTTCTTGCTTGGCGTGAGAAGTAGTAGTGTTCGTGTGCGTGTGCGCGCTCGACGCGTGCGTGCGTGCGCGAGTGAAGGCAAGGTTCCGGTGTGAAGATTGTGCTCAGCTGCACACATGTGTTGTATGACTTGTGTGCTGTGTATGTGAGCACGAGCATCGTTACAGTGGTATCGGAGCCCTTGGAGGGGTTGGGTTTCTTGAATTAAGGGGATATTAACTATCTCTTTGGTGTGTGAGGTATTTTTCTGTTTATGGACGCTACCATGGATGATGCACGTGTTGTGGAGCTTCAGCAAGTGCTGGTAGCTGCTCATGAGGAGCTGCAACGTGTTCAAGCATCTGCCCAAGCTCGAGCGGCACAATTTCAACAAGCCATGGCGCAAGCGCGCGCGTCCACGCCCGTTACAGCTCCTGTGGTTGCCCCATCAGCCTCTCGTCATGTGAAGCTACCAAAACCAAAGCCATTCAAGGGTCAGAGGGACGGTGACTGTGTGGAGGAGTGGGTGTTTGCCGTTTCGACATGGTTAAAGCTCACCGAGGTACCTATACATCTCCGTGTCGATGTGGCTGCTACTTTCTTTGAGGGAGCTGCACTTGTGTGGTGGCGTCATCGTTGTGCTCGTGTGGAAGCTGGTCTTGAGGTTCCTTTCACTACCGTGGCTGAGCTGGCTGCTGAGGTGAAGAAACAGTTCGTACCGGTGGAGAGGAGAAGACGGCACGCGACCAGCTCTCTACGCTTGTGCAAACGCAGTCCGTGATGGCCTATACCTCTCGCGTTTCAGCGTCTTGTGCTCTCTGTACCGAACATGACAGAGGAGGAGCAGTTGGACCGCTACACGCGCGGGTTGAAGACTCTTTGTCGCAAGGAAGTTGAGCTTCGTGACGCCAAGACTCTCGCGGAGGCCATTCGCATTGCTGAGCGCACGGACGTGTTGTACTTCAAGGGGGCTGCTAAAAACACTGACCGTGGACATTACAATCACTTCCGTGGAGGTTCGTATCGCTCATACGCATTTGTTGGGGCTGGTTCGGGAGCTGCAGCAGCTCAGGGGGCTGGCTTTGGACCAACTCCAATGGAATTGGGTGCGCTCCATGTTGCTATGAAGGTCCCAAAGGGTCGGGAGGCTGCCAAGGCTGTTCGGAAGTGCTGGGAGTGCTCTTCTGCTGATCACGTGCGCTCCAACTGCCCTATCTATAAGGCAAAGTCTGCTGCACATGCCCGCAACGCTCGCAGCGGTGGACGCGTGAACATGGTGGAGGAGGAGATGTTGCAGCCGGGAAACGGCTCACCTCAGTAGCTGGAGAGGCTCCTGCTGAGGTGGTGATGCAGCCTCACTATGATGTTGAATGTCCAGCGGCTGGCGTGGAAGCGTTGTTGACGGTTGGCGGCATGTGCGCAACGGCAACGCAAAGCGGTATGGTTCGAGTGCCCGACAAGGCGAGGCAGCTGTTGGGAGTCATGGCTCTGATCCGTGAGGGCAATGGGCCATGGATGGAGTGCAAGATGCTGGTGGATTGCGGCGCGAACAGCAATTTCATGAGTCGTGAGGTTGCGCGTCGGCACAAGTGGTTGTCATGGGCAAATGCCGGCTCGGTGGCTCTAGCGGACGGCTATGCGCCAGCAGGAGGAGCTTCCAAGCAAAGCAAAGAGCTTGAAATGCACGTGGGGATGATGAAGGATCGCCTACGGTTTTGCTGCATCGAGCTGAACAACGGCTTTGATGGCATTTTGGGGCTGCCTTGGCTTTGGTCACATAACCCCGCCATTGATTGGAGGAAGCGGGTGCTCACTACCCCGGAAGCTGGTGGTGAGGTTTTGATGTGCTTCAATGCTTCAATGCAAGGCGCGTGTGTGGTTCAAGAGCGTGTGAGCTGCGTCGAGGCTGCTAGCAATGTGCTGCATGCGCGTGACGCGCACGACACGACGGCGCGCCAGCAAGCTGCACCACAACATGCTTCTAGCTCAAGGGGAGGGGTTCCAGAGCTGGTGTCACAAGTTTCTAAGACCAAGATGGAGCAGATCTGGTCCGGGAACAATGTGAAGGATGCATGGCTGTGCATGGTGCGTGAGACACCTCCCAAGTCGGACTTGGAGCTGGTCGGCACTGGTTCGGAGAGTTCGAAGGACCCCGAGGTGCAGAGGTTGCTTGAAGAGTTCAAAGACGTCATGGTGGATGGGCTACCAGCTGGTCTGCCACCCACGCGAAGTGTTGATCACCGTGTGGAACTGATAGAGGGCGTGCACAAGCCGCCGTACCGACCGGTGTACAAGTTGTCTCCGGCTGAACTCGAAGAGGCGAGGAGCCAAGTCGAGGACCTTCTACAACGTGGGTACATCAGGCACAGCAAGTCTCCTTACGGTGCACCTATCCTATTTGTACGTAAGAAGAGCGGAGCCTTGCGCATGTGCATCGACTATCGGCCACTCAACAACATCACCAAGAAGAATGTGTTCCCTTTGCCACGCATTGATGAGTTGTTGGAGCAGCTCGAGGGTGCTGAGTTCTTCTCAAGCTTGGACCTAGCTGGTGGCTACCATCAGATCCGTGTTGCGCCCGAAGACGTTGAGAAGACGGCTTTCAACACTCGCTATGGCCACTATGAGTGGTTGGTGATGTCCTTTGGCATGACAAATGCTCCGGCAACCTTTCAAACCTTGATGAATGAGGTCTTTGCTGATCTGATTGGCAAGGGCGTGCTAGTGTACCTCGACGACATCCTTGTGTACACAAAGAGCAAGAGAGAGCACGTGGCATTGCTACACGAGGTGATGCAGCGTTTACGTACACACAAGTTGTTTGCTCAGCTCAACAAGTGCCGCTTCTTGCTTGAAGAGGTAGAATACCTTGGCCACATTGTATCCAAGCAAGGAATCAAGGCAGATCCAAGCAAGCTTGCCGCGGTGCGCGATTGGGCTGCCCCGAAGGACGTGAAGGGTGTCATGTCGTTCCTAGGGCTTGCCGGCTACTATCGTAAGTTTGTAAAGGGCTTTTCGCACTTGGCGGCACCATTGACGGCATTGTTGAGGAAGGGGGTGGCTTGGAGCTGGTCGGAGGCTGCAACAAAGGCATTTTCCGACTTGAAAGAGGCCCTGACATCGGCTCCCGTGCTGCTGCATCCCAACATGCAATTGCCCTTTGTGGTGGCGTGTGATGCGTCCGACAAGGCTATTGGGGCTGTTTTGCAGCAGGATCACGGCAACGGCTTGCAATCGGTGGCCTATTTCAGCAAGAAGATGAGCGGGGCTGAGCTCAACTACCCCGTTCATGAGAAGGAATTGCTGGCGCAGGTGCTAGCGCTACGGCAATGGCGTTGTTTCCTTGAAGGCAAGCGGTTCACACTTGAGACGGACCACTCGCCATTAAGGTACCTTCAAACGCAGCCTCACCTCTCACGGCGGCAAGCTCGTTGGCTCGAGTTCTTCCAACTCTTCGACTTTAAAGTGAAGTACCAGCCGGGCTCTTCAAATAAGGTTGCGGACGCATTAAGCCGTCAACTCAACGCGCTTGAAACGGTGGTGCAAGTGCAGCCCAAGTGGCTTGACCAGATCCGTGCCTTATTGCATGAGGACGCGGTGGGGGAGAAGACCATTGAGGCGTTGGAGAATGGGACTGAACATAGCGGCCTTTGGGCATTGAAGGACGGGCTGCTATGGCATGGCGATCGCATGTACATACCCAACATTGCGCACATGCGCGTGGCATTGATGAAGGAAGCGCATGATGTGCCAATGGCTGGTCATCAAGGGCTGGAACGGACACTAGCCTTGTTGAAACAGAAATTTTTCTGGTCGGAGATGCATCGTGACGTTAAGGACTATGTGGCATTGTGCGACACTTGTCAAAGGGTGAAGGCGAGCAATCAACGCGCCAGTGGGCTGCTCCAACCATTGCCGATACCTTTGACGAAGTGGGAGCAAGTTACTCTTGACTTCATCACAGGACTGCCACGGACACGTGAAGGGCATGATGCTATCTTGGTGTTTGTGGACAAGACTAGCAAAATGATGCGATTGGCGCCATATACGGAGACTTGCACAGCTCCCGAGGCTGCCAAGTTGTTCATCAAGCATGTGGTGCGCTCTCATTGCCTTCCAAGAAGCATTATCAGTGATAGAGACCAGCGGTTTACTGGCAACTTCTGGAGAGCTCTCCACGTAACTCTAGGCACGAGCTTGAAGTTCAGCACCGCGTACCACCCTGAAACGGACGGCCAAACGGAGCGCGCCAACCGCGTCATCGAAGACATGCTACGGTGCTATGTGAACAGCCGCCAAGACAATTGGGGAGACATGCTGGAGCTGATTGAGTTCACCATTAACAACCACAAGAGTGCAAGCACGGGCGTGACACCTTTCCTTATGAACTATGGGCAACATCCATTGACGCCATTGACGGCGTGGGTGCCTAGCATGCAAAGTTCAGATGTGGAGGCCGTGGACGGCTTTCTTGAAAGGTGTGCCGACATTACCAAGGCAGCTCGAGAGGCTCTGCTTGTGGCGCAAAACCGGCAAAAGCAATACGCCGATGCGCGTCGCAAGGATGTTGTGTTCGAGGAGGGTGACCTTGTAATGCTTTCAACCAAGCATGTGCAGCTGGTCACGGGGGTGCGCAAGCTGAGTGAGCGATGGTTTGGGCCCTTTAAAGTGATCAAGGTCATCTCGAAGGTGGCCTACAAGCTGGAGCTGCCCAATACCATGCATGTGCACCCTGTTTTTCATGTCTCGCTTCTTAAAGGTTATCGAGGGGAGCCACCAGCTCGTCCGCCTCCAGATGTGGTTCGTGAAGGTGAGGCTGAGTGGGAAGTGGAAGCAATTGTCACGGACAAGCTGATCCGAGGCGTGCGCAAGTATTTGGTGAAGTGGCATGGCTATCCAATGCACGAGGCGACATACGAGCCCGAGGAGAGCTTTACCAATGCCAAACAGGTCTTGCAAGACTACAAGGCCAGAGGAGGCAGTCGTCAAGTTTGAGGACGAAGCTCCCCCGGGGGGGAAGGGGTGTAACAGCCTGGGGCAGTTTTTGTATTTTATTGTACATAAAGTACTTATTTTGCCTTTTTTGCTGGCTTGATGAGGGCTTTTATGAGCTTTATTAAGCCCATGTGGCGCCTGCCCCTGCTGCCGCGCGCGACTCGCCTGCGACCTGCTCAACAGCAGGGGCAGGCGCCACATGGGCTTAACGCGTGACCCACCTGCCACGCGGTTGTGACACAGCCGCTGACTGGACACGCGCTGTGCAGTGCCTGGTGACGCGGACTGCACAGTCACACAGCCGCCGAAGGCCCAACGCGCGTGGCGGGGAGCCTGCACTTGGACCTGCCTTTAGATTTGGTAGTGAATAATGAAATGCCTGTTAATTAGGCTATTTCTTCCTAGTGCTTGTATAAATAGAAAAACCCTGTGTAATGCAACCAACTTTGTTTTCTGCTCTCTGCTGTGAGTATGCTAGTGCATGCTTGAGGGAGTTGTGGTCCAAGGCACACTGCTGCGTTCTTGCTTGGCGTGAGAAGTAGTAGTGTTCGTGTGCGTGTGCGCGCTCGACGCGTGCGTGCGTGCGCGAGTGAAGGCAAGGTTCCGGTGTGAAGATTGTGCTCAGCTGCACACATGTGTTGTATGACTTGTGTGCTGTGTATGTGAGCACGAGCATCGTTACACTCCCCCCTGTCCATGTTGTATTGAAAGAGGCGGTCACCCGTGTGATGGGCTTGGTGAAAGAGTAAGCCACATGAAGGAGCGTACTGAGCCAATGGCGAGGAGTGTAGACGCTTCCAGTGGGCAGGCCAGACGACACCTTTCTTGTCTGACTCACTCCTGCATGTAAGTACTAATGCGATGGGCATGCCAAGACGCCTGCACTGCATACCCTACCTTGGAGCTATACTTCCATAATGAGAGCGCTGATGGGGATGTGTGTGTTGCTGTCGTCCAACAGTGAACAGCGCTGGGTTCAGTTGAAGGAGGACCAATGGGACACTGCCAACTACCCGCCAACCAGTGAAGTTCTTTGCTGGTAGTAGTTCCAACCATTGAGGGCTGTCGATGGTTGAGGCCGGGGAAGGAAGGGAAGACCTTCAGCTATGCGGGGGAGGAAGAATTTCGATCCGCATGATGCTATGAAGGCCAATAGATGTAGCATACGGCAGTGTAAGGGTGTCCGCCTTTGGCCCGATCAGCTGAAAAAGAGTGCCTGTACAGCGTTTGCCAAGCGCCGTATCCACATAAACAGCAGTGTGTAGTGGACGGGCTGGGGATGCCCCACCACTTACTGGCTGAGGTTGTCCCACTCTAGACGATATAATGTCAAGCCAAGAGCTGGGGAGGGACGGCCGCAGGGAAATACAGAGGGGTTGTGTCCCGGATAGAGACAGCGTTGGGAGCCATTGTGAAGGTTGCCACGGTGTTAAGGGACCTTGTGGTGGTGTTCCACATATCGTTCACAGCCAGGAACCTTGCCTCCACCGTCTTTGAAAAGCACTGATGGATTCCAGCACAACTTCCTGCTCATCTATGATACGGGGCTTAAGGAAGAGAGGCTGGCAAAGGACTTTGTCGTATACAGCCGGCTGAGAAGGGGTGAGGGGGCGGACTTGCAACCAGACCTCAATTATCGTTGCGTGAGGGTTGCATACTCACTTCTCCCCCTTTCAACTGTTGCGACCACGAGCCATGATATCGAGGGATAACCACGCATGCCTTCTTTGTAGAATGAGGCTTGCTGTCAGAGGCAGATCGCTCGGGAGCTGAACGTGGTGCCGCAGGCGTTGCAGCTGAACATACGGCATTGCCAATAGCTGTCGCTATTATGATATGCATGAGTAGCGACTTACGCCACTCTACCCTAATGGACATGTGTTGATGGCAACATGCTTGAGCAGGTCGTGGTCCAAGCCACGCCTGAACATGTCCGACTGGTCAGCATCATTGATAGGCAGGCGGCTAGCATTGATCTTGCTGACATATAATTGAAAGTCTTAAAACGTATTGCTGAACAGAACACCCGTTTTGCTTCATGGTATGCAGCTCGTTGTGAGCTTGCTGAGCAAAATCCTTCCATCATAATGCCGCTCCATGAATGCAACCAATGCAGCAACAGTGGTCAGAGTGGTATCCCGACCATTTTGCCAATACCACTTAGCGAGTGCATTATTACAAATTAGCAGTGAAATCACACGCAACTTGAATGGCTTAAAAGAGTGAAGACGAAATGTACGCCCCCAACTTTACAAACCAATTAAAGATAGCGCCTGACTTTTTTAAGTTAAATTCCTCGGCCTAAGACGTGCCAAAGCTTGTATGGGCTATGCAGTACGCTCTATACATTCTGCAAGCGGTGCCTTAAGTGTCGAGACCTTAAATCGAAAATCCCACACATGAATCCCGTATTCATTGTACAATTCAGCAGTCGTAAAAAACACTCTACGAGGATCTTTGCCAAACTTGGCGAGGATATGCTTCACACCTCTATATTTTCCTTTTCCAAGATAAAGACGAAATCCGGCTGCAATACCAATCCTCTGAAGCAGCATCGTTTACGGGGTCATCTGCGATGATGTTGTCCTCAGCATCAGAGGGATGTGGCATCGCCTCCAATGAGGACTCCTTCTCACGAGAGATAGGCTCATTTTTTAACTCTTCCTCTTTTAACGAGGGGACAGCTACGGAGGCACTTCCTTCAGCCATTTGCCCTACAAGGAAGCAAAATGGAGAAGTGAGAACCTCACAAGAATATTCAGCTTAACGATATGCTCAATATGACACCAAGTCCCCAACCGAATCCAAACAAATTTTAAAATAAGACTGGTTCGGATTTGGTTTGGGTATCTATTGTTGGATGTGAATTGTCACCAAACACAACATACCTCTGGAATACCTCAAAATACCTCTCTAGTAGGAGAGGTATATCCCATTCAAAGGAGACAAAAACGTCCTAGCCCTTCCCCCAAACTGTCTTCCACGTCCCGACCATAAGCTTTGAGTCAGAGGGGGAGAGGTTAGCTACAGCCCGGGTTGCGACTTACGGGCTCGGCGTAAAGCCGTTACAGAGGTGAGTCGTTGCAATGGCAGTGATTGACAGTGAAGATAGTGATTAGCAAGACGGTAACAAGCAATCACTGGCAGGCAATTACTGCAAGCAATGACTATGCGTGCATTACTGATTGGCAAGTAATTAATTTAGCAACTACACTGACATGGCAACGACTGTATGACAAGCACTGATGAAGTGCACTAACAAGCCCACACACACGCAAGCACTGGCAGTTAATGGCAGTTAATAATGATGCGGTGATGTGACAAGCAGTGATGATATCACCGACAAGGACATGTACACGCAAGCACAGGTAAGTCATCAACAAGTCGAGTCCAGTTGACAGTGCACACCTTTCACGTCGGCGGCGGTAAAAGTGTCAGCTACTGCTCGAACAGGAGGTGGTGCACGGAAGCAAACCTGAAAGGCTGCTGGCGTGGAGGAGTACCGAGGCTGCTGCCGCCGCTTCTTAGTGGTGCAAAGCAGGTTGTCACCGCCCATAAATACTCACGTTGCCCACGAGCTCCTGGTTACCAATGTAATAGCACTATCGTGGCAGGTAATGCCCCTTCAATCCTCTACCCCAACACCCACACCGCCGGAGACAAGCCGTATCACACTGCCGGCAGCATGGCGCTGCAAGGGGTAGAAGACTGATTGAGGGCCCATATTTTTACAGGGCCTTTTATAAATCAAGAGCATATTGCCATGATGCATCTTAATATTGAACTCACAATGAGATATCATCCCTACAGATAGGGTTGCCGCTTAGAGATCTCGTGTGAGCTAATTAGAGCTTAGAGATTGAATGATAAGGTCCTCAATAGTAAGGACATATGGATAGGGTACATAGCGACTAAGTACCTAATTTGATATGTGGCTATAATGACCGCATATATGAAATGTGACATTAAATAGGCTTGAATAGGCGACTCTACCCCTATTGGGACCCATTAAAGCTATGATGAAGCAGTATAAGCCTTGATAAGCAAGGACCTGTGTAGAAAAGAGGCATATACAAATATTTAAATATACCTATTCGTACAAAATGTGTCATTGATGTAGCACGAATACCCCTATTATTATTGCTCCCGCTACAATTTCACATGAGCGCCCGTTATGCAGCGCAGTCAGCAACGCACAATAATCCATACATCATCAATGCAACTTGTTGCCGTTGAAAGCATCATTAAGTTTTTGGTGCACAACTACCTTATCACTGCCCATGCCCTCTTTAACAAACACCCGCTCTAACATGAAACTTGAGCTGTTGCTTGAATAACCTTAACGTGTGCGGTTTAAAGTGAACCTGTGAAGCAAATTGACTGCAATACGTGTGAACAAAAGAGCATGCGGCATTATTCTTGCCTTGAAGGGCAGGGAAGCTATCTATGGTTAAGCTGCTGCAAGTAAATTAAGCTACCAAAGTTTTAATTATGTGAGCACTATTGCATACTTCAGTTTGCTTCATGCCAAGCGCTCCTTCAGTCAAATTCATACCCGTGTCTTCTGGGGCCTTCCACGTTCCAGTACAAGACTTGTCATGTACATGGCAACTTGTTTGGACTCCGTACACAATGTCGTGTTTGGGCCAAATCACACCCTGCATGCACAGTGCCAGGCTGAAGCATTCGCCAGCAGGAGAGCGAGCGACGGCGGTGCCGGCGGCGGCCGCAGCATTGCTCCGCAAGTTGCCGTCAGCTTCCTTTCTATGGCCGACTCCGCCAACACCAAGCGGTAAGCGACTGGACAGTGGCAGCAAGCAGCTGCACGTTTCCGCAAGCTGCATGTTTTCAGAGAACAGGCATGATGGTGCTCTTGTTGTTATCGTGGTTAGCTTTGAGGGCAAAGTGTTCCTGGTGACTGGCGCCAGCAGCGTTGGCGCCGTCACCGCGGAGCACCTCGCCGCCCAGGGCGCCCACGTTTGGGTCACTGCTTGCCGCAAGGACCTCCTGGAGCCAGGAGCTTGAGCGGAAAATTGTGGCCGCAAGCGGCAAAGGTAGGGTTTCGAGTGTATGCACTATGCAAGTACGTGGGTTTGCTGTGTTCGCTTGTGTGAAGCGCATGTGTGCTGAGCCTGGTTAGCAGCATATCTTGGGTACACAAGAGAGACAATTATGGTAGTTTCGTCTTTCTGTCGTGCATTACGTTCATAGCAGCTGTTCAATCGGAAGCTGCAAGTCTGCCAGCACGCTAGCACGCTTATCACCAGAGAACACCAACTTGAGAGTTGTTTGTCCGTTAGCTTCAGCATTGCTTTTAGCGCTATACTGCCACAACAATCACTGTTGTGGCAGTACAAGACCAATGCACTCAGCCACCACAACAGTGCCTGTTGTGGCGGTGAGTGGTACCAGGTTGAGACAACATTCGAAGCAGCATACACAATGTGTCACGCATTCACCATGTAAGTGTATGTTATGTCCACCAACATGAACGCAGTTCTATCTCGGAGAAATTACAACGTGTACATACAAGTGTTTGTTATGACAACCAACATGAACGTGGGTGTATTATGGAGAGAAAACAATGTGTACATAACAGCTTGCTTGCCAGTCGCTTCTGAGACCCCTTTTCGCATGCACCTTTAGCTTGTTAAATCAACAGTCTTACAGCGTCATGTTGTCGTTGTCCAGTGTTGCAACCATTGTTTCCAAACTGGCTTTTTTCTCACAACACCAACATTGGCTTTCTCCCCATGCGACAGCAACTGCCGCTGTATTGGACGTGACAGACACAGCGCAAGTTGAGCAGGTCAAAAGGGGTGTGCATGGTTGTGTCACGTGGTGTGGTGCATAGCAGCTCCATCGCTGACTGTTGGTTGTGTGTGCTATTGGAGTTAGGCAGTAGCGGACATTGTGGCAGCGCATGGAAAGCTTGACGGAGCCTTCAATAATGCAGGTGCGCAGTCTCGCCTTGCTGCTCATACAAATACAGAGTTTGACACAGCTTCTCTGTCATGTCAAGATTGTCTCTGTCAAGATTTGCGCTGGCATCAAGTAGATACCGTGCATGTTTTGCATGCCCACACATATGCGTACATACGCACACACGCATGCACGCCCAACTTGCATGGGTGGTTTAACTGGCAAGAACACGCAATGTTGCTGTGGTTGCAGGCTACAACCCACCGGCAAGCCTCGTTGTCAACAACAGCATGGACGATCTGGACAAGACGCTGGCCATCAATGTTAGAGGCCAAGCAGCCTATATGAAGGTAAACTTGTCTGCTGTTTTTCCAGCGCTTGCTCTCGCACAGTGATGCAGGTGATGCCAGTGTTGTTTTATGCGAGCAGCTGCTGATTTGCTGTGTCGTTGGGTTCTCTCAGCCATTGTGCACTTACTCGGTCTTGTTTATTTGGCTGTGGACTCTGTATCACCATTCAGTATGTTTACTCAGCCGCAGGCAGAGCTGCGACAGATTCTCGCGCAAGGTCATGGCTCAGTTGTGAACAACACAAGCCTCGCTGGCCACAAGTACACGCCGCTCAGCAGCAGCTATTGCGCCAGCAAGGCTGCGCTTAACAGCTTCACTATCTCTGCAGCAGTGGAGGTAAAACTTAAGTTAACCAACAATGAATACACAGACAGATGTGTGTGTGTGCGCGTGCGTGCGTCAGCGTTGGGAGCACCCATGCTCATGTTGTGTTGCAGGTTGCGTAGAGTGGGGTGCGCGTGAACGCGATTGCTCCCGGTTTTACTCTCCCGTCAGAAATGTTCTCGGCAATGGTGAACCGCCCTTCTTATTCACTGGACTCTATTCTCGGTCCAAGCAAGAAAGTTGTTGACAGCGAAGACGTTGCTGCTATGGTGGCAGTTCTACTTGATGACAGGCTGTCAAAGTCTGTGACAGGGCAAGTTATCAGCATCGATGGGGGTGCTGGTATCAACCACTACAACTTGTAGTATGAGCCGTGTTGATATGATATATATTGCGGATTTGTCTCCTTGTGTCCATGTAGTATGAGTAGTGATGTGTTGTAGGATGCGATAAGTAACCACAGCGACATGTTGGGCTTTACGTGGCCCGTGTGCATAACCTGTTGGTGGCTTGGCTCGTCAACACCTCCTCAGTAACCTATTGCGTGTACTGACCAATTAGCGCACAACCTGCAGGCGCCCCGACTTGAGCGCTAAGGAGGAGCACAGGTTGGCTTACTGCCTTTGCCAGTCGATGAGACCTTTTCCGGTCAGTCACCGTCTACCAGTGAACTCGCAGCTCAGCCCTTGAATCACACGTCGGGTGTTCAGCAAGTACAAATGATGACTGAATGCTTGTGCTGTCTTGTGTGTGCCAGTCACTGCATGTTGCATAAACACGCATACCCCGCTACACTTTTTTGTACGCTTGCTTGTGCTCAGCC
>RHPI01003491.1:280744-293015 GCA_009103225.1 Chlorokybus atmophyticus
ACACACACACACACACTCCAGTAAGAGCTTGGTAGGTTGGTGCTGCTCTCGACAGCCAAGAGCAGGACGTGTAGAAGCGGGTAAAGGATGGATGATCACAGCGCGTGCGCGGGGGGAAGGGCAGCTTCTGAACAGAGCGCAACACCCTGCCAACAATGACTTGGAAAAGGCGACGCTATGAATGCATCATATCACTAGCTCCTGGCGGATGAATCGAGACAGCATTGGGCACGGTTCGTACAACAAGCCATGCAACCTGTGCGCAACAGCCCTTACAACATTGTTGAACATGTATCTCGAAGTGTGCTGCACAACATGTTTTGCAGCTTTTATGTCTTCGTTCAAACAAGCTTGCCTGGTGAGCTACGAAATCACCAGATCAAAGTCTCTATAGTACTACTGTTGCTCTTATCAAAGAGCATTATTGGTAATCCAAAGGTTGCATACTCTCTCATAACAAAACCCGTATTTACACCATACCAATCGCTTCAGATTGGTGTCTTCAAGTGAGAGTAATGTGGCACGAAGAGGCAGCGTTCTGGTTGTCGCCATAGTACCAATCCCAGTTCTGCTGAATGAGGAAGCGCTTGCCTTTGATGTACGTGTTGTACCGCTTGCCGGCATACAAGTACTGGGTGCCATACCTGCAAAGTATCACACAGATGTTGGTTGTGATGAATGGTGATGAAGTTTGCTGCGGCCAAGTGATGACATGTATGCATATTGGGGGCACTTACGTGTAAGCACACTTGTCGGCGTTCTCGTTGCCCTGCTTATCATGGTATGCGTTGAGTTTCGGGTCCGAGTGGGCCTCCATCAGCTGTAGTGACCAGAATTAGGATCGAGTTTTGACAAAGTAAACACACGTGTGCGCGTGCACCAACCCATCCCCCTCTTCCCCACCCACCCACCCACCCAAACACCCAAACACACATCCACGCACAACAGCCTATGCGTGCGTGCACATGCGTGTGCCAAAGACACGCATGCTCATACGCACACGTACCCCACACAGGGTGTGCGCGTACACACACAGGTGCGCGTACACGCACATACGTAGAGACACACACATACACACCCACTCACCTCATGTGCCAGAACGCTGGCCATCATGTCACCCGCCCAGTCATTGGGTGCGCTAGACGGGTTAACCGACAGCGGGCCCCCACAATTTCTCGAGCAGCGCGTGGCCGCATTACCAATGAACGCATATTTCATGTTGTACTTGTCGTACGTGTGCCAACCGCAGTGCTTCCTGCAACCCAACAACCCAACATGAGCGGGTGGGGAGTTGAATCTCATAACATACAATCAGAGTTGAGGCTTACGTGCAGAAGCCAGGTATGGTGACCGTGTTGTCGGTGATGACAAAATATACGCCATTCGGGTCAACCTTCTTGCCGAAATATGGGCTCAGCGCAGCGTTGCGGGCGAGAATTTGCACTTGATTGTTGGTAAGTCTGCACGCACATTCATAAGTACACAACCATCAGTACACAGAAGAGTTGCATTCAGGTGCAAAGCAGCTGTGCAATGCAAGCTCAAATCCAACATGTTGATAGCTATAGCCACTCACGTGTGCCCAAAGTGGTAGCCATTGTAGAGTACACTTCCCTTGAACACAACGGGGGAGTGGCCGAGGCTAAAGTCCGTCGTGTAACGTGACTCGATGTTCTTCCACCACCAAGTGTTACCAATACCCTACGTCCACAGGTATGATAAGTGTGTTGTGTCGCACGAAAGTAACGTGCACAACATCATGTGCACAAGACTCAACAGACTCTCAGGGGGTTGATTGACACGTCAGTAGATTGAGTCAGTCAATTCACTCACCTGTGCAAGAGTTGTAAGTGTTGCGCCCGTTTTGCTGTTGGAATATGGCAGTCTGCCCCAGTTGCCATAAAAGGCGTAGTACACGTTGACAGGCCTGCCCTGGCCCATAACAGGACCTTTCCAGTAAAAGATGGGTGAGTTGATACCTGTGCAGGCGGAATAATAACTTTAGCAAACATGTCGGGGATCAGAGGAGTGCTTGCCTTTGTGTAAGTCCAGCATAGATATGTGTGTGCGCCCGTGCAAGAATGTACGTGTACCTGCGTATGTGGATGCAGCCCCCTCTTCCAGCCCGTGCTTTTGAGCGTGTGGGTCGATTGCACCACTTGGCGCTTCTGCTCAGCACACAACTTGAGTCAGCTCAGCCGCTGCAACAGCAACAGTCCATCACGCATGTCTGTGTGCCACTCACTAGCGGTGGAGGCGTCGGTGTGCTGAGCTGCAACATCGCCATAATCGTTGTTGTTGATGGGATGGATGCGGAGGGGAGGAGGAATGTCGCTGTGGCTGGCAGAAGCTGCCGCCTTGTGCACCTCCTCAGCATTAATGTACTCCAGGCCTGTGAGCTCAACCATATCTGGCCAAGATACAAACTAGTCAGAGGAGATTGAGAGAACAAATGTACAACAGCTGTTGCACGCACAAGTGTACACATGCAGTGCATCGCAAATAGCAGCGCAGACCAACCTGGCAGATCGTCAGCGGCAGTGCATCTGGGAATCATCTGCAACCAACCAACCAGCAGCAGGAAGAGGCAGCTCATAGAGGCTGCTTTGGTTGACGCCATGGTCGTGACACTGATTCACTCGCACCGGCACGCCAACAACTGCACAGACACTGCCGCTTTTGCCCTAACATGTTGGTTTATATATCATATTGCCACGCGAGGCGCCCTGTTGCGCGGCCTGAGGCTGGGCTTAGCAATGCGTGACAGTCACTGACAGTTACTGACAGGGCATGGTGATCACCTGACTGGTACGTACAGCAACGGCGTACGGCAGCCTGCCCAATAATAAAATCTAATGACATTTACGTAGAGAAGCTCTACGGTAGAGCTGTGCCGTACGAGCGCAGCTGCCACGCGCTGCTTGGATCGAGCCTAGTGTTTCGAAGTAGCCAGCATTTCAAGCAATTTCACTATACATGAACTGCTTGCTAATCCGTCAGTTATGCTTGCTGATCCGGTGGTCATGGACTGCTCCGCAACTGATGCATGTTGCCAGAGCGCCAACTTCACGAGGGCCAAACGTCTTCTAGCCAGATTGATTCTCAATCGCTGACCTATCGAGCCAATGGCGTTGCGATAAGCACATTGCGGCCATTGGTACTGTTCACCTGTTCTTATCGTTAACGTGATGCGCGCGTGATTAGTCACATTAACGCGTGACATTTGATTTCTCATGGACCCCTCGATGAGCTATATTAATGTCTCCCATAAGAAACCTCATACGCACAATTAAGCGCTATACCGATCGGGGTTCACTTTTTGAACGACGCCCTCCAGCAATCGCCTCATCCGTGCTAAGCACATTGCCGTTGTTGGTTACAGTTAATCTGTTGATAGTGTTAACGTGACATACGTGATCAGTCACATTTACGCGTTACTTTTGGCTTCTTATGGACCCCTCGACGCGCTATATTAACGCCTCCCGTAGGAAACCTCGTACGCACAATTAAGCGCTATACCAAACCGATGTCCACGCTTTCAATACATCGCGACCGTTCGTCTAATTGACTCTGGCAATTTAATTAACGTAACGCACGTGACACATCACGCTTATGCGCGTGACTTTCACTTTTTCGGTGGCCCTTTTCGCGCCAGGTTAACGCCTTCTGTATATCATATGAAGTATATACGCATACAATCATATACGCCTATACATGTAATATATGATATATATATAAAGATACATACACTTGCCTTAAAGGACATGTCACTTGCCATGTGCACACCGTGCTCTTTATGTGCATTTATTGCGATTGGTCGCCGATACTTGAGGAATTTCCAAACCTGGAGATGTACTTCTGCAAGCTCAGGACATTCAATGTCGATCCAATGATAGAGAACTATTACTCGCCGCCAGCTAGTTGCACTCGCCGCTTGGCGTTACTGTGTTGCCGTGTAGCGTGACGCGTCCATATTGACGCGCGCGTCAACGTTTTAAGCCGATTAATAAGGGTTAAATAGACAGTAGAAATGTTGCTTGCTTATAACGGTGGCGGGATCCCGTGAACGTTGAAAGCAAGGGGGCGAAAGAAACTTGCAGTAACCATCACTTCGAGTTCTTATCTGAGTGAACCCGACGGGTCCGATCAACAAGCCCCAATCGTAGTGTTACACATTCGAACACATCATTTCACACCACTGCTGTAACGGGAAGGTACATTAATTACCACAAATCGACCATAAAAGCAGCAAGTCTTTTGTGGTCGAGTGGGCTGTGACATTGGTCATCGGAGCTTGAGACCCGGGTTCGATTCCTGCCTTGCACACGAATTCCGCGGTCGTTGTTTCTCGATCCAATAATCGTAAATGGTCACTTTATGAGTGCCATCATCGATGGGTCGCGACTTGCCTAATGGCAGTCGCGCCGAAGTGACCTGACCAGTTCAGTCGGCGCGGCAGGGCGCGACCTGCCTATCGCGGCGACGCGACCTGTGGGGCCGGCAGCGGCGCGCTATGCGCGCGCTGACCGGTTTGGGCCTAAATTGGCCGGTCCTTGGATGGTGGGGCCGGTGACCGACCCTAACAAACCCCTTGGGTAATTCCCCAGCTGATGGCCGTCAGCTGCCGAGGACGTCAGCGTTCTTAAGTGGGGGGGAATGTAACGGGAAGGTACATTAATTACCACAAATCGACCATAAAAGCACCAAGTCTTTTGTGGTCGAGTGGGCTGTGACAACTGCGTCCATTGCGACGCGGTTACTTTTGCCGATGCGTCACACGGAGAGCTATTGAACGATATGTCACATGTTGCATTGTCACATCACCCTGGGCCAAAAAGGCCGTGCCAAAAAGGGCCATTTGAATGTACACTTAAGTGTACATTTACATCCTTAGTGTTAATGCTAATCTCTATTGCGATGCGCGCTCAGCCCTCGTCATCAACTAACAATATCTTTTCTTTCCGTTCTTGCAACTGCTATAAGCATGTCTGGTCCACTCATCGTAGCGGATGTCAGCTGCAATTAGCGGCAACGCCTCACACCATGCAGGCGGGAAACGGGAGGGGATCTGATTATCTCGAGGTTGTTGATGCGATCTATTTCGTTCACCGTTGGGTGACGTGAGCAGGGGTGGATTCTGGCGCGTTGTGCCGACGGATTCGGGAATCTTGGCAGCTTATGATGTATGATACTTGTTGGTGTGTGTCGACGTCAGGGTTGTAATGGTATCACCAACAGTGCGCGCATTTTTCCAGAGTCAGTTGAAACTTTGCGCGAGAGGTAACCTAGCGCAGTGAGCGATAACTCCAACACTGACACGCTGCTTACGTTGCTGACGTCAAAGATTTTACATCAAGCTATCGCCTGTGCATCGACAGGCGTGATATCATCGCGCTGCATCTCGCATCACCACCGACACTCTGTACCGACTGCAATCGTCATAAACACATGACAACCATCAACCGGCCAACTGTCAAGACGTTATTGTGTCTTGACCGGCGTCAACTGGCGGATGGAATGCCTGGCGCCACCCTCCACAGCTTCCCAACTGCATGTACAATCTGTGCGTAGCCGGTTGGTGATTGGTGGTGGCGCAGTTACCACCATCGTCTACGTATGTTGCTGCCTGTGCACGTTAGCTTACGCCTGCCCGGGGAGACGATGAGCAACATAATTTTCAAGTTTATGCACGCCATGCATCATATACTCCGCAAGTCGAAGATCATTTTTGTAATAAGTTTGCTTGTAGACGAGGCGGGTTCCCGAAACCCTTACAATAAAGCCCTTAGCCGCTTTTATACCCTTGTCATTAATCTTATCTTATTAGCCTGCAGTGACAGATTAACATATCAACCACAATCTAGTTAATAGTAACGCAACTACTATATGCTAGCATTAGCCACACAAGAGCATCCTCCCTAGTTAAACACAGTCATTTCCTACGGTAAGACCCGTGGCTACCTGCTTTATTATGCCGTCAATATGGTTGATTAAATATCTACATTTTTTAAACTGCATCGTCACCTAGCGTCCGTCGATGCAGCACCTCAATGTCGTCTTTCAGTAAACAGCCCTCGCACTCCGCGCGCAGTTTTTTGTCTCTGTCATATGATAAGGTTACGCAGCCCAATTACTCGTTTGTCGCCGGGCACCACCTTGGTCCCACAGCTGTGTGAAGCCCCGCGAACATAAAACCCACCTGGGTTTTAACATACAGGAACCAAGCTCATAGAACAGGGGAATAGCTTTTCACTTCCTTCATGCCTCCATCGCTTCATGTCCCGCACTTTGGCTGCCTCACTTCATAACGTGTTCAACTGTAACAATCGGCCAAGTTCCATGATTTTAGGACCTTTTTTGGCCCATTTATCAAGCACCACGTTTTCATGACTTGTGGAGCTATTGGCGAGTTATGAGTCTGCCGCGGATACCGACCGGGGCCCCAGGACCAGTCCGGAAGGTGCATGAAAACGGAGGCCCCGTCGAGAAGGCCTCGACTAGATTTCTGGACGGCCTGGCGCCAAGTAGTATAACTTGACCATATGAGCACCTAATCAAGAGATCTTAGGTGCGTCAGAAAGGTCTAGAAGTATACTACAAGGTTTCTGCAATAACATCTTAGCGTCTGGTTTTGTGTAGCACGGGAATCGTTTAGACAGTAGCATGTGCAGACTGGTAGGTATAAAAGCGACTTTCTACAATATGCAATACAACCTTTGGCTTCCTATTTCTTTTGTGCAAGCCTAGTGGTGGTTAGCAGGAGTTGCTAGCGTGTGTCCACCGGTGTGTGCTTGCTTGTGTGACGATCCAAGGCGCTACACAAGTCGGTGTGTAGCTTCGAGCGCATGCGCGTGCGTACGCGAGTAGCGGGGCGCGTGTGTGCTTGGCAGAGGGGGCAAGGTTCCGGTGTGAATACCGTGTCTTGGTGAGAGGGTCGTTGATTGGACCAACTCACAGGTGACAAGGCATGAGCACCGTCACATCAGCATCATAACCTCCACAGTATCAAACATTTCACCTCTTGTAGGATATATAGTTGTTTTCTTTCAATCTCCTTTGATTGTGTCCCTCAAGCCTGCTATTGCATGTTTACAACAGCTTGGTTCACTGCGTCCTCTCCCTCAACCCTGCAGCTCAACCGAGTCGCATGAAGATTTTGGATTATGTTCAATGCCCGCATCAACAACTCACGCAGATGATCTGCAACATGGTTCAACACTAGCATCTTCGCCACCACGCAATGCACTTAATTAAATATCTTTGCCTCGAGATCCGCCATATGAACAAACATACGCATCACCACCACCGCAGCGCACAGTTTCAATCCCCCTCCCTTATGGACTACCACAAGCGTAAGCACATGTATCTCCGCCTCCGCCGCAGCAATGCACAGCTTCAATGCCTCTCTCTCATGGTCCGCCAAAGTGCGAACACCAATATCTCTGCCACCGCAGTGCACGGATGCAATGTTACTCCCGCATGGTCTGCCCCGGGTGCCATTATCAACATCTGCGCCACCGTAATGCATGACTCTCCTTCGTAATCTGCTTTTGCAATACATGGTTATGCTGTTCTTCTCATACATCTTTCCTTTTTCAGCTTCCCACCACGTGGTACTTGCCGTCGTTGCATGAGTAATAAGTCGCGGAGTGGCAGAACACATAGCCGTAGCCTACTCTGTTGCTGCTGGAGTTGCAGAATTTGCCTGACTTTCACCACCTTGCCCCTCTTCCCCCATAACCGAGTATGCAATCTCATCAGCATCTACTTTACTGCCACCGCTGCTTCAAGCTCATTTGAGGGTGTTCTCGCAACCATGCTGAAGTCTATATTGATTGCTGTTGTTGCTTTTTTTAATGGCAGGCCTAAAGAATATAGTAAGACAAGTGCAGTGTATTGCTGGTAGAACCTGCAAATATTCTCTCTACCTCAGCATGAGGTTGAGTTCTTAATTTAAGTTAACTCCCCCCATAGGAATAATTGTTTTGGTCTTTTTGTTGTTTTTCTCCCTTTGAGTTTGTATACAGTAAATTTCGCCGAGTCCTTTGGTCTCGAAGGGTGAGTTAGGCTGGTCCCCCGCATTACTGCTGCCGTCGCGTTGGCGTCACGCCCACACAATTGGCGTCACTACGCCACCTCCAATTGAACAATGTGCCATCGCTCGTCGAGCGGCAACTTGCAGCTGCCGCCGCTGACAACCCCCCAACGCGTTTTGCAAGTTGTAAATCCCACTTTTTGATGTACAAATCTCGTTTCTCAAGTTGCCAATCCTTTTCTTCTACTTGAAGTCTTCTTCTTTTTCTTCTTCTTCTAAATTTGTCAGCTGCAAATCCCGTTTGTCAAGTTGTACAGCCCATCTGCAGTTGCCGAACAGAGTCGCAGCCGCTGAAACGCTCCGCTCACTTACAGCCTGCTGCGGCGCGCTTTCCAATTGTAGGTTTCACACTCCGCGACCGTCCGTCTTCATAATAAGCCGTTGCTACCGGCCTCACTGGTCCAATGACCGCCCCGATATCAAAAGGCGGTTGGTGACCAGTGGTGGCGCAGTCACCACCCTTGTCCACGTGGCCTGTGCCAAAAACGTTAGCACAAAGCCCCGCTCATGCCCACCCGGGGAGGCAATGAGCAACATTCAATTTGTCATTCGTGAGCACGCCATGCATCATTCACTCAAGTTCAGAAGTCTATCTTGTATTAAGGATGCTTGAAGACGAGGCGGCTCCCGGGCCCCTACAACTGAGCCTTAAGAAGAACTGCTATTATACACTTGTCACTGGTCTTATTCAGCTGTGCATGCAATAACAAATGAACTTTTAACCACAGTATAGTTGATGATGCAACTATAAGATGTTAGCAATAACCACACTAGGGCATCCTCCCTAGTACTTAACTATAGTCATTTCTGTAGGAAGACCCGTGGCTAACTGCTTTATTATGCCGACACTTAGTTAAGTAAATAACCAACCATATTACTATGGGTGCATTAACACCTGCCGTTGATGCAGCAACTCGGTACTGCCCTTCATTGGACGCTTTTCGCGTTCTTTGTCGTCGTGTTCTGACTGGGCCACGCGGCCCGGTCACTTCGCCGAGCACCCGTTTGGTACTCACAAATACAACCTCAATAAGTGCATACCATTTGGAACGGGCGTATGTATGCACTTACCGCATTTAAGCACACTCGTTAAGTGCATATTTATGCACCTGCTTCATGTGCATATTTTATGCACATGAAGTTGGCACAACTTGGCAGAAGCACATTCATGTGTAACTCAAGCATAAATTACCTTGATTCAAGGCAAACTGCTTTGAAAAATGCATAGGCACAGTATAGGCATCTCATAAAATGCACTTATACCAATAAATGCACATGCTTTGAATGCACAGGTATTACCCCCGAAGACGTTGGTGACCGTAAAATTATGCATTGAACGCGAGTATGCACTTATTGAATATACACTTAACGAGGTTGAATTGTTCAACCATAACAATATCATGTTGTTTCACAAGATTGCACATTGGATTTCAATAATATTGTCACCGAACACACATTATTTATTTTCAACTTTACGAGCTGCAGACTATTTGACCCTTTTTATGCTGCAAAAATGATGCACATGCTAAGCGCGTGATGAATTTCGCACCAATGTAACCCACAGCCGAGTAATGCGCATTGAGCGCTAAAACCATTACATGTCAATTCACGTGTCAACTTGTTATCAACCGCTGACGCAAGAATGACATCATTCCGACCAAAACACCAATTTGGATTATTGACAATTGATTTAATGCAAAACAGGCTGCACATAATTGCTGATCTTATGTGCTAGTTGGTACATACAGTACGCGCTGCACTCATCTTCTTTTAATGTTGTAGGAGGGATGGATAGATGTATTCATGAAAACATATGTATATAAGATATACTTGAATGTAATGTCGTTGCGCATTGTTCAAATTAAACATCATGTTTGTTCATGAAGCAAATGGCTTCCATGCACTGCTTGAATTGGACCATTGTCTAATACAATTATTAAGCTCACGAGCTGTGCCGGAATGGGTTGTATTGTGTTAAATAAACATTATGGGACATTGCCTGAATGGAAACACTTATTGACCGTTAATATGTTATGGTTAACGACAATGGAGTGGTCGAGGAGTTGCAATAATTGTTGAAAAGGTGACAAATTATAATGATGTATTATAAACTTGATATAACACAGCTGTTTGCATCACACATCATCGTGATCAGATAATAAACTTACAGACATTGGCGTGATGCTTCCACTTGCAGCAATGCTAGCTGGCACTTACTCAATTCACTAGGCACATAGTAGCCGCATATGACGTCTTCCAATGATGATGTTATCTTTCTGTAACTCACACAATGCTTAGGTGATTTATTGTTTCAACATGTTCAATATCTTGCATGCATGCTGAATGGCATATGCTACGTTGAAAACTGCGTTTTCGCATATTTCACATCATATATTGCACCGCCTTTTTGTCGTGTGCATATAACTACTTCATGACATACGATACCAATATATGGATGGACATATCTTAAAGGTCCTAGAGGTTTGCATTAATTGTTCATGAATTCTAAAATATGGTTGCATGCTTGGCTATAACAATCCAGCATTTGAGGATGACGATATGATGATTACCGATTTCTATACATAAAGTTTATAGCATCTTGGTATGCATGCCAACCACTTTTCAATCATGGGCTAGAATAAGTGCCCTGATTGAGAGATGGCCCAACCAGCTAGAAATTATTTTCATAGCGGTCAGCCTTCGTATGAGCTTGGCAAGTACTACTTGTACAATGGCTGTGGTGCATTGTTCATGTCTTGAATGGGCATGTGCCTACACAACGACTCGCTTATAGGATAAGCCATGTCCAGCGGTTATTAGCGGTTATTAGCAACGAGGAGCACAACATCAGCAATGGCGATGACATATCCGCCTCAGTGCGCGCAGAATACTTAAGTGCTTGAAAGGTGAAGCTCCCTTGCAAGCAATGTCTTCTCACTTTGAAGCAATGAGTTCCGCTATAAATCTGAAAAGCCGTTGCCTGCAAGCTAGCTTTGCCTTGCTTGCTTGCTTGCTTGCGGTATGCGTATTCTTTAACTACCAAAGCTGATAAGGGTACTGAGGGTTGCTTATATGGGTATTAAGTCAGTGCATCATATGGAAGTGAAATTGGCATTGCCAGACAGCTTTTGCTAAAGGGCACAAATAATAATGCCGCAGACTTTGAAGCGCATTACAGTCACACAGATATATGGTGTTGCTTGAGTGTTTGCAACATTTCAAAAGCCATTGTACACAGATATATATACCCATGCTATGTGCATATCATACATATACTATAAGTATACATATATTTATATGCACATGCGTATGTGTATGTGTACGTAAGTATGTGTTTGAACACGCTTGTTTGTGCATATAGCCTATGTCGTACATCTATATGTGTATATACAATTGTGTGTATACAACATACATCTATAAACAATGCGTTTCAATTTCGTTGCCCTCTTTATAATTACAAACTATAGATTTGCAGGGTGCTTACATCGAGTGTAATAGTGCTTTGATAAGGGAGTGATTTGCATGGTGCATGTTGGTTCTCGGCAATAAATGTGCTTAGATTGAGGTTGTGCTTAGAAGAGTGTGATTACAAGGAGGTTGCGCTGTACTTGTTGTACAGAAGGAAGGCTCTCTCGTTCTCTCTTACACGCGCGCGCGTTGCAGGCCAGCGCAAGGAGACCACGGCCACGTGCGCACCACACAAACTGAACACAACAAGACTGCCGGTAGCTGGAGGGACAAAGGGCGGGGAGGAGGCGCCTCCCCACCGAGTGGGCGTGGGCTGGAACAAGAAGGATAACAAAGGGCGAGTGCAATTGCATCAACAACAAGCAGCTGGTGTCGGCAGTAATCACACGCACGAGGGGGCTACGTAAGGGATGGACCGCGCCGAGAGGGAGGGCGCATTTGGCTTGCCCACCACGTTGGATCGACTGAGGGTCAGTGTGCTAGCAAATGAATGCGTACTCATGGATGATGTTAATGAGGAGAACGAGGGTGGTGGTGGTGGTGAGGAAGAAGAAGTGGTGGTGCACACAGAAGAGCAAGAGCAGGAGGACATCGGGCAATGTGGCGTTAAATGTAGCGAGACAGAAGGGAGACAAGATGAAGGAGGTGCGTTGTGTACTCTCTCTCTCTCTCTCTCTCTCTCTCTCTCTCTCTCTCTCTCTCTCTCTC
>RHPI01003491.1:301384-311609 GCA_009103225.1 Chlorokybus atmophyticus
CCTGGAATATAGCGCAGCAACACTCCCGTCTCGCTTGTTATGTGAACGCCCAATCAAAAACACTAAGTCGCTGCCTTGTATCTGCAGGTTGGTTGGTTGAGGTTTTGCTGTCTGCTGCTAGCTGCTCAAATGCCATTGCCTTGCACAACACATAGCAGCACTTAAGGTAGCAAGCAGGTGTCCCAATGCATAATACCAATTGCCTATGCTTGTTGTGCTTGTTCCGCCATGTATTTTTGCATATGCACGCAGTCATCTAATAGACTGCTTCATTCATACATCTCAAACTATGCCTTATATGCAAGCGCATATGGCAATTCACACCAGCCCCACACGCACACTCACCCACCCACTTAGAGGTTTGTTCACTAGAGCGCTTAGCTAGGGTGTAACAGCCCGGGGCATTTTTTGTATTTTATTGTACATAAAGTACTTATTTTGCCTTTTTTGCTGGCTTGATGAGGGCTTTTATGAGCTTTATTAAGCCCATGTGGCGCCTGCCCCTGCTGCCGCGCGCGACTCGCCTGCGACCTGCTCGACAGCAGCTAATTCGGCGACGTGACCCACCTGCCACGCGGTTGTGACACAGCCGCTGACTGGACACGCGCTGTGCAGTGCCAGGTGACGCGGACTGCACAGTCACACAGCCGCCGAAGGCCCAACGCGCGTGGCGGGGAGCCTGCACTTGGACCTGCCTTTAGATTTGGTAGTGAATAATGAAATGCCTGTTAATTAGGCTATTTCTTCCTAGTGCTTGTATAAATAGAAAAACCCTGTGTAATGCAACCAACTTTGTTTTCTGCTCTCTGCTGTGAGTATGCTGGTGCATGCTTGAGGGAGTTGTGGTCCAAGGCACACTGCTGCGTTCTTGCTTGGCGTGAGAAGTAGTAGCGTTCGTGTGCGTGTGCGCGCTCGACGCGTGCGTGCGTGCGCGAGTGAAGGCAAGGTTCCGGTGTGAAGATTGTGCTCAGCTGCACACATGTGTTGTATGACTTGTGTGCTGTGTATGTGAGCACGAGCATCGTTACATAGGGGCTTAAACAATGCAAGTAGGTAAGTGCAAGACACGACTATAATGACAACGTACAGCCACTAGAAGAGGCCGCTGTACCTGCAGGCAGGGCGTGTGTCAGCGCTGGTTGTTGACGACGTGGGGGGACTGACAATTGCACCACAAGGATGGCAAGGATGATGACAACGCTTTCGCCCCCGCCGTCACCAACTGCATTAACGGCCTGTCTAGCATGTTCAGTGGCAACTTAAGTAGTCGTTTTGGGGTTGAGGTTGACGCGATTGAATTTGGCCATGTCCGAACTGAATGGCAATCATACAACACATTGTTAGTTTATGACAGCAAATAGCACCGTTTATTGATGTCGGTCTATGCAAGCATGTGCAGCTTGTTGCATGCATGGGGGCAATTATTTGCTCCCCACATGTCTGCACTCAGTGAGGCTCACCTACCTACCTGTGAGTTGATGTCGTTTTTATCGCTACCCGTTTGTGGATGCTGCCATCACATGTTGTGTGCACTGATTGAACTGCAGGCATATGTGCCTTCTGGACACGCCATTACATTATTATTGTTGGGTCTTACACATACGCACATGCAAATTGCCCAACAAAGCACGCAACGACTAGCCTTTTAAGACCACTGCCATTAGCCACTTCGTGAAATCAACAATGAAATGCTCCCTGCATGTGTTGAGCCTGTTGTAGCGCAAACAGCGCCACCACCACGTTCATCTTCACTGAGTTTGCTATCTTGAACGGTGGATGGGGGGCCTTCCGTGCTTGTGGTTGCATACACCAATGTGGCAAACTTGTCATACACCTTCATGTCCAAGCCATCACCCGTTTTAAACACCAGCATGCTAAAAACCATAAGGCATTTTGTCTGCTGATGTGTGCATGACAAAGTTAGCATAGCTTGTGGATACATCCCACCACCCAATGCATCCGGGTGCAAGTACACAAAGACCGCAAGATCATACACATTAACCACCAACAAGTCATCCACGTAGCGCACCACACAGTTTCAGGAATAGCGGACGGAGCAGCGGTGTTTTTGCACTGCTTATCTATAACAATTTACACGACAACAAGACATCATTGGCAATACACCTACATTTGCCCGTTGAGATACCAATGGTTTATCGGTGAATCTCGTTGCTGGTTGTCTGCACATATAAGTTGTTCATGACAATTAGCAAAATGGCATAAAGTGACTCACCTGTATATTGCTTTGTCTTGTTGCTGTTGTCGGTGTGAGAATTGTTGTTTTATGGAGCTGTCATGCGCGTGGGTATCGGTGGCGCAACGCATCATTTATTGAGGCTTTTGGGGTCATGAGTTAGGGCTGAGTTACGGTTGGCACATCGAGGTGTATCTCAGGTACTTTAGTAACAATCACATGTCATTTTTAATCGCTGGTTGTGCCTATTGTAGGAGTTGTAAGGTGGTTATGGCAGCTAAAGTGGTAAAAACGGTTGTAGAGACATGATAGGAGGGTATGTTAGCGTCCTTGACTTGTGTGGCAGCTAGTTGAGCGCAAGGCCCTTATTGGGAGTATACAGGTACATGGAGAGGCTTTAAGACTGGGTTGATCGTCACCTTGGTTGTATGCTTGCCTTGATTATGCACATGCTTGGATATGCTTGTGCGAAGTGTATGAGCGTGTGCCACACCCTGTGAACGGACTTAGCCTCATCTCCCTGTGCATCACATGTCAATTGCAAGTATACAAGACTGTGCGTGAGTCTAGGTTGGCTAAGACACGCGCTTGTTACTTGCGCTCAACTCATTGGTATAAAGGTGTGCGGGTGTTTGTGGTTGCGGAGGACGTAGGAAGCCCGTGGAAACAAGGTCAGCTGGTCTGAAGGAGCTCAAAGTCCCCTTGGAGGAGAGAGAAGAGTTGCCTGAGAAGGAGGTGCCTACTTCCCCAAGCGAAGGAGTCTCCGAGGACGAGCCAGCCGATGGCAAGGAAGGCAACGAGGATTTGAAGAGGTTGAAGAGGAGGAGCCAGATCTGATGGACACCTTGTTGAAGACGGAGATGGAGGGAGCGCTCACGCGTTTCAGCGGTCGGCCCGGCACATTGAAGCTACAAGACTTTAAGGATAGATTTGAGCGTCGCATGATCAACTGGTCGGCACGTGACAAGTCCTGGAATGAGCACAAAGCATTCAAGTTGATGCCCGAGTTCTTGGAGGATGTAGCTTTGGGCACATGCAGGGAGTACAAGAGGAAGTTGGAGGCACGAGAAGAGGTGTGTGGAGCTGATCATGGAGCTGAGTTTGAGAAGGAGTGGGCGAAGATGCAGCCCGTGAAGGAATTCATGGTGGTGTTGAAGTTGACGTATCCGCAATTGTCGCCGGCAATTCTGATGGAGCTGATGTACTTAAGCGCAAGGATGGTGACTCCACGCATGATGTACACGAGGATGGTGAAGTTGTTGGAGGACACGGAGCACGAGGTTGTGTCCAGCAAGATGGCCGCGGTGATGTACTTGCGTGCGTTGGAGGATGGCTTGAGGGAGGCGGTGCAGACCGTGTTGAGAGGAGCACATCAAGGCGCGAGCTACACGCTTCGTGACGTCTTCGTTGCAGCCGAGAACGCTCGATGGCAGCAAGAGTATGAGAGGAGCATTGGTTCTATGGCGGAGGGCATGGCGACGCAGCTGTTGGGAGCTATCAAGCGCACCGATGCTGGTCGGCGCTACAGTCAGTAAGTCAGCCCCAATGAGGAGTGTGATGGTTGCAAACGGTGTTCCCATGAGTGCACGGCATGAGGAGCAGCAAACGGGAGTGTGCTGGAGGTGTGGAAAAGCCGGACACATAGCCAAGTACTGTGCAAAAAGGCACCTTGCACAAGGCGGCCTTATGTGTTCGTATCGTGGGAAGGCGGGCCATGATGACAATGCGTATTGGAGCAAGCATCCGCATTTGCATGTGGAGGTGCTGAGCGGTAAGACGGTGACCAACCAAGCACATTCAGCTCAGGCGAGAAGCTCACAAAGCCATGCGGAGCTGGCGCTTGCAATCGAGGTGTCCACGCTTGTTGCCAATGTGGCGGATTTGAGGGCGGTGCTAGCGGGGGGCGCACGCAGTCGGAAGGCAAGCAAAAGGGTGTCCAACAGGAGAGAGAAGGATGATGAGGATGGAGGGGCATACGCGTACTTGGCGCATAGCGTGGCATTGTGCAGCCCAATGACGGCTACGGCAGCTATGGGGATTGCCCGCTGCACAAGGACATACGACGACGGTATCGCCATATATTGTGGACCCCCTTGCCTTGCATGGCATGCGAGGCAAGGGGGTCCACGTTGCAGCCTTGGAGGTTTGTTGCTGGGGGTCATGAGGAACCGTTTATACCAGCTGGTGCGCATCCACGCACGTTATCGCCAACTTCGACGGCGACGGCGGGAGGCCATGCGCCTGCGCCAGCTACGGAGGCGTCGGCATTGACATTGCCTTTGGTGAGTAGGTTCGTGAGGGTGGAGCAGCATGAAGGCATGCGTAAAGGTGTGAAGAATGATGTGGATGAGGGCAAGATGCTGTCCGCAAAGGGTTTGGCATGTTTGTTGAAGACGATGGACGCGCAAGTAAGCCCGACATATACGGGCGTCATGAAGGTGCCAATGGCGACGCATGCAGATGCAAGTGTAGTCCGTTAGATGGCGGAACCCTTCTCCACCAACCCATGGTGACGCTGTAGGATGTCGGCTGCACTTTGGAGCGTTTGGAGTGCGTGTAGGGGCAGATGTTGAAGCCCGTGACAGCCAACGCAGCTACGCAAGTCACTTTGGATTGCGAGGCAGATGTGAAGAGTGAAGAGGAGTTTGGGGCAGTCATTCATGAAGAAAATGAAGAAAATGAGAGAAAATGAGAGAAAATGAAGAAAATGAGAGAAAATAAGCTTTGTAGAGTGACCAATGGTGGGCAAGAGCTGGAGGCAGTTACACATTGTGGAGGTAGCAAATGGCATGCACACGGAGGTGATGGACGAGCCGGTGCAGCTGAACTTGTCGGCAGTGTTGTCGAGGCCGGCTGAGAGGCTTCATGTTGTTGCGACGGTGGCAACGGTGGACAACACACATGGTCTTGTCCAAATAATCGGTTACACACCGGAGCGCGTGCTCGTGGATACATGTGTGAAGTGGTGATACTTGGCGCGAGAGCGGCGGCGCGCATGGGGTTGCAGCCGAAGGATTGGGGACCATGTCTGTGGCATCTTAAAGACAATTGGAGGAGTGGTTAAGGCCGTGTTTGTAGTGACATTGGAGCCCGCACAGATCCAAGTGACTGTACATGGTGGAGGGCGAACCACTCATGGTGTTCATTGTCTTATCACCAAGAGGGGGAGCTATGATGTATCAGTGGAGCAGGAGTTCTTGTACCCGGTGGGAGGGGGAGTGGACAATTGGTTGGAGCATGGCTTTTTCAGACCGGGATGGGAGCATGGTGATGGTGTGAAGGCGTTCTTCCCGTGCAACGTCGCAAATTGTTTCTCCTGCCGGCCGACTGCATATTGGCAACGGCTATGCACCTGAGGATACTCATTTAGACGTCGACCTTCAGTCTACCGGCAATCTCGATACAGGGACCTGAGCATAACGGCCGTTACCATTAGTCGACGGCCGTCTGCATAAAGGGACTGACCCTAATTAATAGGTACCTGTCACGTACTCAACAGTTAAGCAAAGGGTACTTGACCTAACTAACAGGTAACTGACCGGTACCTATCAGTTAGGTACCGGCAACTGTATGCTAACTGAGCAAAATTGTCAGGTACCTTAAGGTACTTATCGTTAATGATGTGTACCTTTAAAAATACCTGCTGGTACCGCTCAGTCATGATTAGGTGTCACACGTGATTGTCATCATCAGCTGTGCAAGAAGGCGTGACAATAACGAAAAACAAAAAAATAAATACATCACAATGTAATATACTGAGCTATCACTACTACTGCTGGTACACCTAGACTACCACTACTGCTACCACTACCACTACTGCTACTACTACCTTAGGTACTACTTCTAATATTACCCTTGTACTGAGCTGCGGCTCCTGCACCGCCCGCTCCAGCTCCGCCGCCGCCGTTCCTTCTCCGCCGCCGCTGCCGCCGCCTGGCCAGGTCTGGCCTAGCCTGGCCTGGCTTGGCCGCCCTAAGGCAAGGAGGGTGGTTAGATGGCATGCAGTGTTGCGCGTAGTACAACGTCAGACAGCAACCAAGCTCACCTACTGTTAGCCGCCGCCATCACCGCCGCCGCCGCCCATAACGCTCTATTCAACTTGAATCCGTTGAGCGTTTGAATAACTTGGGCAGCCCAAGTTATTCAAACGCTTTGTTGCAACGGCATTATCGTATTATTATAATGGTACAAAAGTACCATGTTACATTGTCGTAATGGCATTATTGTACCATTAGTATGGTACGATAGTGCCATTGCAACAATGGCATTGTTCGTACCATTGACATAGTACGGCGGCTGCATTTTACCAGCGTCTTGACTTGCCGACCGGTACAACCGTCTCGAATTGCCGACCTTTAGGGACCGGCGGTCACTTGCTTATTATACATGACACACAATAAGTAGGTCGCCGCCGCGTTACGTGCACGACCGGCGATCGGCCGTCATTGAATAAACGCGGTAAGGTCACCTGATAGGGACTAACGGTGACTGGCTTGCCAAAGTAGGCAGGCCGTCGCGCATACTTTTTGACGTTCAGGGTACGACGGACGGTCGGCCGTCACTGTATGTGACCAAAACGTGACTTAACTGCTATGCAGATAGGTCGCCATCACGCAAATGGGACGACCGACAATCGGCCGTCACTTTAAAGTGCAGTGTTGCCGTCACAGGCAGGCCGCCGTCGATTGTACTTATCGGTTAATCGCTTGCCGTCAGTATATGTTGCTTGATAGTAACGGCCGTCTTAAAAAGTCCCTTTATGGACCAATCCGTTACGTCAGATAGGGTCACGCAGGGTCAGGCACCTGTCAGTCCCTCGGTCCCTTGTCACTCACCGTGTAAAATTTGCGACGAAGTGAGAGAGGTTGAGGAGGCTCGAAGCGCGGGGGTGGACGGAAGCGATGATGTATGTGGGTGAAGACGAGTGAGGAGGTCAGCTGGCAGCCTCTGGACGTGAACAACAAGTGAAGAGGGTGTGATGCGCGCTTGTGAGTGTAGTATCATGTGTATAAATATCATACTTATGCACCCCACTAGTGTACGGTACACTAGTAGAGCAGCTTGGGAAGGATCCCAAACTAGAACTTATGCATGGAGGAAGCTACAACGTGCGAATGTGGAGAAGGTGCACTATTATGAGGTCATAACAATCTGGTGGACAATGTCCTCAAGCAACGACGGGACATGGCACGACATATGTGATGCGCGCTTGTTGTGAACGCCGTATCATGTGTATAAGTATGTACACTAGTGGGGTAGCTTTGAAAGGATCCTGAGCTTGAACCCATGCATGGAGGAAGCTACAACGTGCGAAGGTGCAGCATCATGAGGTCATGACGAGCTGGTGGACGATATCCTCAAGCAACGACGGGATATAGCACGACATATATCTGTGTGTATACAAATGTTGCTTCTGTAATTGTATCCGCAATACTAGTCCTTTGTGCTGATGGTTAGCCAATGCATGTTTGTGCATGACACATTATGATTCATAACCTTACATACATGCGCGAGTAATTAAGCATGCGCTCCTCGCGGTCTACCAAGGCAAATCACGTTGCCAATAAAGCTATGAGCTCGCATCAGCCTGAGCGCGCACTACCTGTACTTGCTGCAAGGTTCTATGTTTAAGAGCACCCGCATCCTTCGCCACCACCGCTGCCCCTGCCGCCCCTGCAGACGCTCACATCGCCGTCCCCACGCACAGTGCGTCGATAGCCTATTGCACCGACCAATGCTCAAAAGCGTCGATGGTCGGTGCACCTTTGTGAGGGTACTCCGGGCCTGGAAGTTTGCCAGAGCGGAACCTTCCAGAATGGCACGTCAACTACGTCCACACTTCAAGTCAATCACAGCGCGACGCGTGTTGAGCAGTTATCAATCGGCACGGTACATGCACCGCGAACCAGAAGCCTCCGTACCGTACTTTGGCCAACGTATCAAAGTACGTTAACAAGGGGCATAGGGGTACAGCTGTATATATATAAATATCACCACTGCGGCGCACATGATGGACGACCTTTGCTTGCTACGGTCGCTGCTTGTTGGACTGCTGCGCTGTTGGACATCCTGAAGTAAGCACCCATATGTGCGTTGCGTGCGTGCAAGCAGTAGGCAGCCTTAGGCAAAAGTGCTGGGCTTCTCTCAAGCCTTACCGCCATGTCATCTACTGCAAGGTAGTAGTGGTCTATGCATGGTCGTGTTGTAGGCTGCAACTCAGTATGAATGCTGCACGGGTGGTTTGCAATTGTCTGTTAATTGTTGCTATTTGAGCATCAGAATCACAGGCTTAAGGCCATTGCTCAGCTAATTGGGCATGCATTGTCGTCTTGCAGGTTTGAAGGCAAGGTGTTTCTGGTGACTGGCGCCAGCAGCGGCATTGGCGCCGTCACTGCAGAGCACCTCGCCAACCAGGGCGCCCACGTATGGATCGCCGCCCGCCGCAAAGACCGCTTGGAAGCCCTTAGAGACAAGATCAATGCCGCTGGCAAGGGCCAAGGTGAGCTGCAATGACTGCATGCAAACACCAAACAAGAACTGTGCTTGTGTATGCATTATGCATGTCGCTGTTACTGACTGAGAGGATTTCTGATTGTGAAATTGCAGCAACGGTCGCTGTATTGGACGTCACAGACTGGGCGCAGATCGAGAAGGTGGGTTACACATGCACCTGCATGAACAAGTGTTGAGACTCTGCATACACGCATGCAAGCATTGCTGTTCTTCGTTCAGGTTGTGGCGGATATAGTGGATGCGCACGGCAAGCTGGATGGAGCCTTCAACAATGCAGGTATAGCATACAACGTCAGCTTGAAAATACGGATGGTTAGAGTTGCTTTGTAGTGTAGGCACTGCCCATGTGAATTTGCATGCAAGGCAAGCAGCAACTCAGCAGTTCAAATCGGGTCTGGTTGATACTGTCATACACATTGCAGGGTACGGCTCGCCTCCCAGCCCGCTTGTGGAAATGGACTTGAACGAGCTCGCAAAGACCTTCAACATCAATACGTTCAGCCAGGCAGCCTGCATGAAGGTGAGCAGAGGTGGCGTGCGGTTGTGGTAGACAGGGGCTTTGTGTAATGCACCATGACAGGATATGACACTGACATCTAGTGTAGACACGCTACGCTAGATGTGAGTGTCAAGAATGTAAGAATGTAACGTGTTGTCATCAACTAGGCAGTGCCTTTGGGGAATAGGGCATTAACATGTGCACTTGGTAGGCGGAGCTGAAGCAGATGTTGTCGCAAGGGTACGGCTCGATCGTTAACAACACAAGCATTATGGGCCACAAGGTGATGCAGTCAGGCAACACGGACTACCAGGCCAGCAAGGCTGCTCTCAACAGCTTCACCATTGGTGCGGCCATGGAGGTACGCACTGCATGCACAAAACACAAGCAGCCTTTGGGTGATTGTTATGTATTATGTAGTTCATTCTGAACTCTCACCTGCAGGCTGCAAGCAAGGGCGTACGTGTGAACGCCATTGCTCCTGGTCCCACAGCCCCATCAGAGATGCTCGACATGGCAGTCAAACGCCTGCAAGCTGTGAACCCCAACTTCAATGTGGTAGATGCGATGCGCAGCATGGTCCCACTTGGGAAACTTGTTGAGAGCGAAGATGTTGCGGCTGCTGTGGCGTTCCTCTTCGATGACAAACTGGCCAAGTCCATCACAGGGCAGATCATCAGCGTTGATGGTGGCGCTGGTGTCAACTTCTTTGCAATGTGAAGTGCTGCAGTTTTGCAGTGCACTTGTATAGCGATGATGTTGTCATCAGTGGTGATTAGAGTAGACAATGTCGTTGTTGCGCGTGTTCATAAAGGTTGCAATAAATGGCATGAAGTTTGTGCCTTGTTTCAACTGGTGGAAGGTGCATTGTGCGCAATGAATTGAGTAGCTTGCTGTAGCGTGCCACAAAGAAGAACACTTGTTCTCTTCAAGCAGGTACCAAGGCGTGTGCTTGATGTGCTTTACATTATATAATTCTCCTGTTGAACTGCAACCATGCCAGAAAACGCTGCCCCCCC
>RHPI01003491.1:311954-331855 GCA_009103225.1 Chlorokybus atmophyticus
CCCGCACATGCATGTCGGCATACCAGCACACCCCTTTCGTACACCAAGCATGCCGGCATAGCATCACACCCCTTTGGTACATAAACACCCCACCACTACCACCCACCGACATGCACAGCATTGCATATCTTCTACACACAAGGCCTCACCCCCCTTGTGGGCGGTTGGCAGCTTCTCATTGGCACTGTTGTAGCAGGCAGCTGGCTACTGCCCTGCACAACTTCCTGGTGGTGTACGCACTCCAAGCCTTTATATGTAGCTGGTTACGCTGGGCGTAATGTGTAGAAGATATGCAATGTGGTGCATGTGTAATAAAGAAGGAATGAGGATTTCGTGCATGCAAGGTCACACATGCCGTGTTCACATGCAATCAAACACACTACACTCATCAATCACACAACCAAACACAATCACCGGGCTGGTCAGTAACTTTTTCATTGTTTCACCTGTCGCTACCTACCTACCAACCATCCCCGTCAGTCGTGCATGCACGCCCATAGTCAGTTGGTTACCTGCACGCATGTGTGTGGGCGTGCGTGACACCAGATGCTGTGCGTGCGGTGTATGATGTGTGTGCGTGACCATGTGTGGGATAGAACAACGCGCTACCTGCACCTATGTACTTATGTGTGTAGAGTGGTATAATTCGAACACAGCCTAACTGCATAGAAACGACCAACCCGGTTGCTGACTGGCAGTAAGTATTTGGACTGCTGCTACTTCGTTACACCGCAGCAGCACAGCTCAGTGTAGGCCTAAGCACGGGCCCGCACACACAGTACACCAACCTGGGCAGGTTTCCATCAGCATGGCACTGGGCTACCAGTCGCAGGCCAAAGAGCAGCAGCAGCAGCAGCAGCAATAGCAAGCTGCTCAAAGCTTGAGAAAAGATTGAACGTCATGGCTGTGACGCACTGACATTACACTCACTGACCAAACCCAGCACAGAAACTGACTCCACTGCTCCAACCCTAAGCATATTGCCTTCTACACTGAGCCGGTAGCAGCGCATGTAGCCAGTGCTGCACTCGGCCCGCAGGCTGCTGGGCTAAGCACTAGACTGGCATGCGCTTACCTGTTACTGCCGCTGCTAGGATGCGCCCTGTGGCCGCAACTTTGCAACCGCACCTGGGCAAACGCATAACTGAGTCTGCGTTACGTGACTTGACTTGTCGCCGTGGCCATGGCTGTGTGTCTGCCTTCACACGCTTACTTGCTGCCCAATGAAAGAACAGCACCTGGCTTTGTCGGACGGACACATGGCTCCATGCGCTTCTTGCAAATGGGACTTTCATGTGTGTAGGGCCGGAGCCAGTCAGTGACCTCAGTGCAAGTGACAAGTGCATTCCACCCAGCTCAGCCCACACCCATATATGGCAATGTTGACGAAGTGCACCAAAGTCACAATGTCAGGCCTATAGCAGCAGTCCTTTTTCGTTTCGTATTTGAAAATGTACGACACGACTTGCTCGCGTTGCCATCTTGCCTGACATGTCCGCATCGCTCAGACGGCTGCCCGGTTGGGGGGGCCGGAACTCTAACACTTAAAGTGGCAATAATTTAGTGAAGCGGCAAATTGACACATTCTATTGGACAATTGGAATATATCCAAAATTGCACCGATAGCGCAAGTCACAAGGGTTGCATAACGGCTGTGGTGTCACTCGTCGCATCACGCCCAGCAGCACTACTGGTAGGTGAACCGCTAGCTGAACTCTTGGCTCATGCATGTACGCTTGCCTTCATTGGAAGTACATAGGTCGCTACTACATTTTACGTTGCTCGCAGTTGTAAGGGTTGCCATACCCAGTAAGAAGTGCCATAGCATGTACCGGGTAGTTACCTAGTGCTGACATCAGCAGCACGGACCCATGACGCCATTTTTGGTACGACACCGGTCCATTAACCCCTTCACAATTAGGAGCTTTGCGGACTCTCTCCTCGGCGGTTTATCCTAAAGCGGCGTCATGCTGGTCGCCATGGCATGCTGCGATCAAGATGTGGGCCAACTCCCCATAGGATTTGATTGTCATGTCACATCAGACAGCATGTGCATGAAACGACACACATGACCCATTTTGCGCTGAGCTGTGTTTGTGGCCGGCAGGTCGCCGTTGCTGTACGTGCATACAGTCACCAGTCTGTCATGCAATTGCTAAGCCAGCCAAAAGGCCGCGTAACAGGGCGTCCTCTCGCAGCAACTTCGGGGTATATAAACTCACCACGTATGTGGTGAAGGGAGCGGCGGAACAGCGGCAGTTGTGTCTGTTCAGTTGTTTTCTGTGTGGGAGAGTGGTGTAGTTGGGTGTGTGAGTGGGTGAGTGTCGTCAACCATGGCGTCAACTCAAGCAGCCTTCCTGAGCTGCCTCTTCCTGCTGCTGGTTGGAACGCAGCTTATCCCCCAATGCACTGCCGCCAAAGACTTGCCAGGTTGGTGTGCTGCACTTGGCAATGCATGTGCGCGTCAACTAATTTCTGCCACTGACTAGTGTGTGTGTGCGTTGGTCAGATATGGTTGAGCTTCATGGTCTGCAGTACATCACTGCTGAGGACGTGCAGAAGGCAACCGCTTCTGCCAGCCACAGCGACAGCAACAAGCCTCCCCTCCGCATCCACCCCATCAACATCCATCACCAACATGATGTCAATGCTGCAGCTCAGCACAACAACGCCTCCACTGCCAGTGAGTGGCACACATACTACGTACTGCATGTGTGATGGAACTGTTGCAGCAGCTGACTCAAGTTGTGTTGTGTGCTGAGCAGAAGCACCGAGTGGCGCAATTGACCCACACACTCGCAAGCACGGGCCAGGAGAAGGGGGTGTATCAAACTATGCAGGTACAGAACAGTCCCACACACATGCGCTCGCACACGCAGCGCGTGTGTGTGCCACGGTGTGTGCGAGTGCATGTGCGTGCGCATGCGCGTGTGCATGTGCGTGTGTGCTTAGCTTGCAATGTCTGCGCTTCCACTGTCACTGACCTTTGCTACCGTTGTGTATCTTGCTACGCGAAGGTATCAGCTCACCCATATACTACTTTCACGGTCCTGTAATGGGTCAAGGCAGGCCCGTCAATGTATACTACGCCTTTTATGGTAACTGGGTGAGTCTGCCATACTCCAGCTACAACACGCGTGCGACACTTGCTTCTCTCGCACAGGTGAGTGAATCTGTTGCCTACATGCACACCACATGCATGCCCACACAACACGCTCACACCACCATGTGTGGCAAAACGCATAGGGTATCGGCAGCACGTGGTGGTGGAGGAACATCGAGTCGCGCTATACGACAGATTTTAGCCTCGGCTACTCACCCGTTGTGTATCAAGGAAGCGTATTCTATAATGGCTACTTCTACGGTCAGACGTGAGTGGGCCAACATGTTGGACTTGCGTGTGGACATGCGACATGTGACACAAATTTCCTTCTTACGGTTGTGTGTCTGTGTGCAGTATTACCGACAGCCAAGTGCAAATCCTCGCCCGCAACGCAGCGTTGAGTCCTTACTTTGGAGGTTGGGTTGACCCGAACGGCGTGTACTTTGTCATCACCGACAACACGGTCACAATCAGTGGCTTCTGCACGTAAGCTCAACTCTGGTTACAAGAGTATTACGGTTGACCACCCGCTCATGCTGGGTTATTGTGTGTCACAGGAAGCACTGTGGCTGGCACACGTACGACGGCTACAACATGAAGTACGCGTTCATCGGCAACTCGGCCACACGCTGTCCCGGAAGCTGCGGGGGACCGCTGGCGTACAGACCCACCAGCGCACCTAACGACTGGGCGGCGGATATGATGGCCAGCGTTCTGGCACATGAGGTGACTGGGTGTGCGTGTGTGTATACGCGCACGGCTGTATGGGTGCTTGTGGGTGTGGGAACACTGGCACAAACCTAACCACGCACGCGATGCATGTTGGCGTGGTTGGGTATGCGTGTGCATGCATGCGCGTGCGTGCGCGTGCGCACACACACACGTGAGGACCTCCAGTGAATGGGTGGCTGGGTGGCTGGGCACGTGTGTGTACATGTATGCTGATGCTCAATCATTGTGATCACACCACAGCTGATGGAGGCGCACTCGGACCCAAGACTCAATGCGTATAAAGATCTGAGCGGCAACGAGAACGCCGACAAGTGTGCTTGGACGTAAGTGCCCGTTGCATGCACATGCCATGTAATGACCCTGCCATTGCTTTAAATCAGTCAATACTCAATCCATGTTATACTCTCTCTGCAGGTATGGATACACGTACACATATGCCGGCAAGCTGTACAACACGTACATCAGCGGCAAGCGCTTCCTCATCCAGCAGAATTGGGACTGGTATTATGGTGACAACAACAACGCGGCGTCATCGTGCCGCATCACTCTCACTTGAATGAAGGCCACCAACAAGAGAAGTAACTAGCGCTATGTACATATGGCTTTTGGTTTTGTAGAACCATTTTTTGATGTGACCAGGAGATGATGCGGAATACCATAAAAGCAGTAGCGCTCTATGACTGCGCCGGTGGGTATGAGTAGGTACTTTTTGGTGTGATTTGTTGTAATGCAATAAAGTGAAGATATTTTAACGGATGCAGTCTTGCAGCCACCTTGCCCACTTGTTTGGATGCCATGCAAACGCACAACCACAAACAAAGGCCTGCGTGCGCACGCATATGCACACGCACACATGAATAAGAGAGAGAGAGAGAGAGAGAGAGAGAGAGAGAGAGAGAGAGAGAGAGAGAGAGAGAGAGAGAGAGAGAGAGAGAGAGAGAGAGNGAGAGAGAGAGAGAGAGAGAGAGAGAGAGAGAGAGAGGTCTTGCAGAGAGGTCTTGCAGTTCAACTAGAGACACCACTTCACAGCTCAAGTACATCCTGCATAATGTCTTCATTCTATCCGCACGCCACTGCCAGCCAATCAACTCACTGCGCACACTTTGGAAGTAATATTAGCAACTTGACCAAAAGGCACGACTTCCGTGCCAGTATTTGCATTGTCTCGCGAAACGGTCGACAACACTGTCAACCCCGATTTGCTGGCTGTGTACAACATATCATTGCTGCACTGTACAAGCACAGTGCAAAACTGCAGCCGTTCGGGTTGTGAAGTAGTTGATACCAGAGCTACCATCCACGCTGATGATCTGCCCTGTGATGGACTTGGTCTCTTGTTCATAAAAACGGAACGCCACCGCTGCCGCGATGTCCTCGCTATCCACAAGTTTCCCAAGAGGGACCATGTTGCGCACCACATCCTCCATATTCAATTCTGCATTGGCAGCTTGCATGCTTGCCAATTGCGCATCCAACATCTCCGAAGGGGATGTGGGGCCAGGAGCCACAGCGTTCACGCGTACACCCTTGCTTGCAGCCTGCAGGTGAAAGTATTAATAATGATAGAAAGAATACTGAAGAAATAATCAATCTGATTTGAGCATGTTAGTCCACCAACTGCTTGTACATGTGCATACCTCCATCGTTGTCCCAATGGTGAAGCTGTTGAGAGCAGCCTTGCTGGCGTCATAGGCCGTGGAGCCTGGCATCACCTTGTAGCTAACGTTGCTGCTGGTGTTGATATTGGAGCCGTACCCTTGCGACAACATCTGCTTCAGCTCTGCCTGGCAAGTGCAACATGTTAATGCATGCCCTTCTACATGTTGTGCTAATAGCAATGCCATTTCACTCACAATAAGCATTGTATGTATCACACAAGGCTCCTGTCCATCGCAGCCCTTGTTTCTGCTCACCTTCAAGCAGGCTGCTTGGCTGAACATGTTGATGTGGAAGGTCTACGCCAGCTCGTCCAAGTCCATGTCCACAACTGGGCTAGGAGGCGAGCGGTACCCTGCATTGTGTATAGAGTATCAGCCTGACCTGACCTGCTGATCATGAGTTGCTTGCCATGCATGAGCAATTCATGTGTCTACACTACAACGCATTAACAACCATCGGTACTCCAGCTAACTTGAAAGAGTGTATTTTCTACACTATACCTGCGTTCCTAAAGGCTCCATCCAGCTTGCCGTGCGCCCCCGCTATATCCTCCACAACCTGAGCAACACAGCACAGCGTTATGTGCATGCTTGATGTACTACATCAAGTTGGTCAACGTTGCTGCCTATGGTCTCCAACACTTGCATTGCTGCGCGGGTGCATATGTGACTTGATAATAATACACGTTTGAACCCATCTTCGCAATTTGCGCCCAGTCTGTGATGTCCAACATAGCGACGGTTGCTGCAGTTGTACAACAATAGACTCGCTCAGCAAGTGACAGTGACATGCATATTCACACAAGCACTGTTACTGCATGCAGTCAAGTCTGTTGCCAACATGAGATGGTCTCACCTTGGCCCTTGCCAGCTGCGTTGACCTTGTCTCTGAGAGCCTCCAGGCGGTCTTTGCGGCGGGCGGCAATCCATGCGTGGGCGCCTTGGGCGGCGATGTGCTCCGCAGTGACGGCGCCAATGCCGCTGCTGGCGCCAGTCACCAGAAACACTTTGCTTTCGAACCTGTTAGAGACACAATGCACGACCAGTCAGCTGAGCAACGGCCATTGCATACCTACTGTGTGGGGCTGTCCAAGTTGTCATGGATGCGCACAGGAAGCCGCAGACTGACTCCAAACTTGTGTTCGGACGGTTTGCACAAACACTGGGTGACACTCAGTGAGGCTTGGCAGTAAGTGTAAAAAATATGTAGCGCAGCAATGCACCTGCGACATGGGGTGATGTTGAAGCACGTAGCGGCTGTTCAGTAACTACCTTTCAAATGTTGGTAGTCTTCGCGCATTCAAGCAACCAAGCATGCATGCATGCATGTGCGCATGCAACGGAGGCAAGCAGCCGACAAGTAGCTGACAAACAACCAAGCAAGTAAAAAAGTGAGGGAGGAAGCCGGGAACGCAAAGCATACAGAGCAAACAAGCAAGAGAAGCTTGCCTGTTTCAGCAGATCAAACCAGCACTTTGCCGCTGATTGCAAGCGAGTGACCAAACTAAGCAACGCAAGCATGCTTTGAAACTTGGAAAGCAAACTGAGCAGCTGAGGAAACAATGCAAACAAACCACAAACAAGGAAAGAAAGCTTGTTTGCTCTTACCCACTCAACTATCCAAACCAAGCAGCAACCAAACGCATTGGAGTGCAGTCCATGCATGCAGCAAACGTAGCACATTGTGACAACGACGCAAGTAGTATGAGCATGAACACAAGCGCCCACCTCGCAGACGATGCCATGGCTTGGGTGCTTAAGGGCAAGGGCGTCCACCAGCAGCTCGCAGCGCAGCAGCCAAGGGTTGGTTGTCATTCGCACCGTTTTGCACAACATGTACGCACAGCTCCATAGCATGGCGCTACGGCATGTCAATGGGACCGTCAAGAAAATGTTAGATACGGTGTTGTTGAACCTAACCTCCTACCCTGTTGCGCCACAGGTCCACATTTCAACTACCAACTACAGGTAGCCGGTACAGCCACCCTGGACGACCTGGTGCACTGCCCCTATGCCTGCTCCTGTCATGATTGTCATTTTCCTTCATCTTCATGACTGTTGCAAGACAAGACATGATCTTTCAACGCTTCAAGTAGTACCCACCCTGGCTCATTGCCTACAAGGAAAACGTGCCTGTGTAAGCTCATGGCTCTGTTTGTTTGCTGTTCAACAAGTGAAAAACGTGCACCCGGTGTGATCTCCGTGGCGCACTTTTTGTTGCGGACTGTGGGGGCAGAATCCTAGAGTCTCCTCAAGAACAAGTGTTCGAACTTGTGACGTAACTATTTTTCCACCCACATTGAGGGGGGCACTTATGTTTTGCGCTTGTTAGATGTACAAAAGATGCAAGAGGCAATGTGTTCGTGTTTATGTCAAGTCACTGTGCTATTGTGGATCCTGCCGCGTGCCGAACGCGACGCGTGGTCAGACAATGCCACGCAGTAACATTAGTTGTACGCTTAACTCAACGGGCTCAAGTAGGACTTGGATAGTGCCTTCCATCTCATCCCAACCGTTGCATGTATAGTGACGTGGGTACTCTACAAATCAAGCATATCCTTGCATACTTGAAGTCTTCATCCTAGCCGCACGCCACTGCAGGCCAATTGATACACTGCGCACACCCCACCTTCACAAGCGGTTTCAGCAACTTGAAAGGCACTATGCCTGTGCCATCATGTGCAATGTCTAGCTAGCACGCAATGTCAACGCAGTCACACCTGAACTGTGATAATCTGGCTGACTACCACATTATTGCTGTACAAGTAGCCAACCTTTATACAAGCATAATGCAAAGTGAATTTGTTCAGAATATGAACAAGTTGATACCAGAGCCACCATCCACCCCGATGATCTGCCCAGTGATGGCCTTGGACAATTTGTTGTCAAACAGAAATGCCACCGCTGCCGCAATGTCTTCGCTATCAACCAGTTCCTGTGCGGGATTATGTTGCGCACCATATCCTCCATGTTGAACCCGGCGTTTGCAGCTTTCATTTCTTCCATTGTTGTATCAAACATCTCCGACGGAGATGTGGGCCCAGGAGCGACAGCGTTCACGCGTACGCCCTTGCTTGCAGCCTGCAAGTGCGAGTTCAGAATGTACAGTTTAATGCAGCGCACATTAACACTTCCTGAAGGCTGCTTGTGTTTTGTGCAAATGGTGCGTACCTCCATGGCAGCGCCAATGGTTAAGTTGTTGAGAGCAGCCTTGCTGGCTTCATAGGCCGTGTAGCCTGGCATCACCTTGTGGCTAAAGATGCTGCTGGTGTTGACGATCGAGCCATACCTTTGCGCCAACATTTGCTTTAGCTCCGCCTAGCAGAAGCAACATGTGAATGCACGGCCTTTTGCCATGGCACTGGCAAGTTACCAACAGCAAATGACAAACTGTTCATTGTAAGCCGAACAACTTGTCACTGTGCACAAAGCTCCTGTTTATCACAGCCTTTATCTCGGCTGACCTTCATGCAGGCTGCTTGGCTGAACAGGTTGATGTTGAAGGTCTTCGCCAGCTCGTCCAAATCCATGTCCACAACTGGGCTAGGAGGCGAGCTGTACCCTGCGTTGTGTCGCACAGCGTCAACCACCTGACCTGGCCTGATGAGTTACTTGACTTGCATGCGGGCAAGCACGTGTGCCTTGTCTACACTACACAACAGATTAAACCAACGGTCTCAGCAGGCTGACGTACCTGCATTGTTAAAGGCTGCATCCAGCTTGCCGTGCGCTCCCACTATGTCCGCCAAAACCTGAACAAAGAGCAAATATGTTTGCATGCAAGCGTTGACGTAGAGATTCAGACAATCATTCACATGATGTTGATACGCAGATGCATGTGTAACTCACCTTCTCAATTTGTGCCGAATCTATGACGTCCAACTTAGCGACCGTTGCTGCAACAATCAAAGAACTCTTGCTCAGCATGTGACAGTGACAGTATGTCACACAAGGACAACTCTTGCTGCTCATGCATTTCTCACACCTCGGCCCTTGCCAGCGGTGTTGATCTTGGCTCTAAGGGTTTCTAGGCGGTCCTTGCGGCGGGCGGCAATCCAGACATGGGCGCCCTGGGCGGCGAGGTGCTCCGCAGTGACGGCGCCGATGCCGCTGCTGGCGCCAGTCACCAGAACACCTTGCCCTCAAATCTGTGAGACACAATGCACGATCAGTCGGCTGAGCATGCAACTGCAAGCTGACAAGCAAGCAGTAAGTGCACAAGCAAGTGAGGAAGGAAGAGCGAGAACGCACAGCAAGCACAAGCAGGAGAAACTCTCAATACAGCTTGTAGCAAATTTTTCGTCGCTGTTCCATAGCAAGTGAACAAGCCTAGCAAGCATGCAAGTGTACGCACGAGTCCTTCCCCAATATAAGTATAAATATAAAACAGACTACAAAGCCAGCTTGCATGCCTGTCTCTGTATGTTGTGACCCACTCAACACCCCAACCAAGCAGCAGCCAGGCGGCGTGAAGTACAGTCCATGCATGGAACACAGTGTGACGACAACGTAAGTACGAAGCAGCGCCCACCTCGCGGACGATCCCATGGTGGGTGAAGTGGGAGTTGGAAGAAACGTGAGGTTGCTAGCCTGGTTTTGTGTGCTCAAGGGCAAGGGGCGTCTACCAGCAGCTTGCAGCGCAGCAACCAAAAGGTCATCACCATGACCGCACAACATGTACGCACAGCCCCGCAGCATCGCAGTACGGCATGTCACAGGCGAAATCAATGCAGTAGCGGGTGTGTGCCTGAACTGCAGCTTTCAAGTTTGACACGCTGCGCTGTTTTACTTGTATTGTGCCAAGCAGAGCCTGCGGTGATCTATACATGTAGTAATTACAGGCAGCTGGTACAACCACCGCAGCAAAACCTATTGGACCTGAGTCCCCTGGCTCCTGTCGTGAAATTCAACTTCCATCATGTTTGTGTCCAATATGTAACCAAATGTTTGCATTGCTTCTTTCTTAACGCCCACCCTACCCTAAGGCATAGCCTCTACAAATGGCATGCACTGCTAAGCCATTGACTCCAATTGGTTGACAATTGGTACAGTTTGCGCAGCACACCATTTTTCCGAATTGCACATGGGGTGAAATGGAATCATTCAATTCTAGTCTGGTATCCATATATTGGGAACAAATGCTTGCATCCTATATATGATGCAAGCATGGACAGCACAGTTTTTACATATATGTAGATACTGTGCCATCTGCATCAAGGCTGAAAAAGTATTATCTTATGTTTATCACAGTTTAATACGTTGATGTCTATAACACTAGCTTACACTTTGAATCGTTTAGAAATATGATCAGCTTGCCGTATGCTGCATAACGCAGCTCGACAGTGCATGCACCACCACCACCATCAGTGGTATGCTATAATGTTTTAGGTGCAACAGAAATGATGAGTGATTGCAATAATCGGCCTACAACTCAACATAAATAGCAATTACTATAAGCTATCAGGGAATGCAATTGACGGTTTTGCAATAATGCTCCAGCTTTATTGAAGGGTTTAATCCACTTCAAATATATGTGATTCCATAGTATGTGTACATGCTATAATATGAGATAGCATGTTATTCGCATTCACCGCAGCTTTCATGCTCTTCACTCGGTGAGCTTGTATAAGCAGTCAATGCAAACTACGTTGTAATTGGCTAGAAGGCATGTTAGTACAACTATGAAGCTGTTAATGTTGGTGCATTAAGTTATAGTCCATACGTGAACGCAGTCTACGCATGAATGCATGTTCAGACTAAATAAACTACATGCCTCCCCCCCCCCCGCGGGCCCCCGCCCCACACATGTATCAATTGAGCTATTCTCATGCCTTAATTGAATGCCTTGCATTTGTTGATGTGCTTGAATGCGTTCTTGCACGCTTTGCATCTGCATTATACCATATATAAAAGCCTGTATATTGGCTTAATCTCAATCAATAAGGCTATAAGACTAATAGTATTAGGTACATAAAAAAAAGTGTATTAGCCAAAAAAAAAGCAGACCTTTACTATATGAATGAACTTTGAGCGTGATGGTCTACTCTTGTTGCCAACAAAAACAGCCGTGGTCAATGATCACAGCATTTCAATAGCCACACGCTATCAGGTGTAATTGTTGTGTTACAAACCCTAACAAGCTCATACAACACATCATGTACGTGTCCTGCCCATCGCATTGTCAGTGACCATATGTCACCCATCATGATGCGCACAATGCTCGCTGACAACTTGGCACTGTCAAGGCTTTCTGCAGAAGCTGCATGGCATGTGAATTGGCAGAGAGGTTAATATTTGACCGATGCAGACATGGCGTTCATGCAACTATTACCCGCTTAATGTTGGCCAACTTCATGCACATATCGCGGGACAGTTGCTATGTGCAATTGTCGCGGGCCGACTGTGCGACTGGGTAGGCTGCTGTGCTCGCAGCTCACCATCCTACATGGCGACCGCCGTAGCGGCTTGCTTCGCCGCTGGTGGACGTCCTCCAAGCAAGCTCGGGTGTTGTAGTGTTGAAGCTTAGGCAGCGTTGCGCTAGAGTTCAGCGCCTACGCTTCTGTTCTACGCCACCCATGTCATCGTCTGCGAGGTGGGCGTCGCTCTTTGTGTTTGTACCATTGTCGACACAGTGCGCATGCTGCAAGCGTAGACTTGCCCTTTATTGTGCTACTTGAGCAAGTAGCTCAGACTCATCCACAGTTTCAAGGCCGTGATGGCTCAGCTAATGGGGCGTGCATTGTCGCTCGCAGGTTTGAGGGCAAGGTGTTTCTCGTGACTGGCGCCAGCAGCGGCATTGGCGCCATCACTGCGGAACACCTCGCCTCCCAGGGCGCCCACGTCTGGATCGCTGCCCGCCGCAAGGAACGCCTGGAAGCCCTCAGAGACAAAATCAACGCCGCTGGCAAAGGGCAAGGTGAGAGGAATGCATGAGCAGGCAAGAATTGTGCTTGTGTGACGTGCTGTCACTGTCATGTGCTGATTGAGTGCTTGGCGTTTTGCAGCAACGGTCGCTGTATTAGATGTCACAGACTGGGTGCAAGTTGAGAAGGTGGGTTGGAAATGCACAACACTAATAGTGGTTGAGACCATAGGTAGCAATATTGAACGCATCTGTCACTGCAGGTCAATGCAAGTCTGCATGTACCGTCATCGCCATGTACTTCACTCAGGTTGTGTCGGACATAGTGGATGCGCACGGCAAGCTGGATGGAGCCTTCAACAATGCAGGTGCAGTATGCACTTCAGCCTGCTGAGACAAATGCTTTGAAGTTGTTCTGTATACTTGTCACACACGAATTGCGCATGCAAGGTAAGCAGCAGTTCTGAGCAAGTCAGGTCTGTTGACACTGTCATACACAGGGTACATTCCACCGGCTAGCCCACTTGCTGACATGGACTTGGATGAGCTGACAAAGACCTTCAACATCAATGCGCTAAGCCAGGCAGCCTGCATGAAGGTGAGAAGATAGGGTGGATGTAATGAACAGGCTTTGTGTGATGCCATCGCATCGGGGCAATGTATCACGCTCACTTATGGATGATGATTGTAGGGTGATAACTACCCTTGTTGCACTTGCCAGGCAGAGCTGAAGCAGATGTTGGCGCAAGGGTATGGCTCAGTCGTCAACAACACCAGCATCTTTGGCTACAAGGTAATGACAGCAGGCTACACAGTCCATCAAGCCAGCAAGGCTGCCCTCATTAACTTTACCATTGGCGCGGCCATGGAGGTATGCACAGTTTCACAATACACAACGTACAACTTGCAGGGGATGTTTACACTGTTCACACTTTACACGCACTGCATGATTCAGTCCAATTTGAACTCTGACCTACAGGTGGCAGCTGCTGGCGTGCGCGTGAATGCCGTCGCTCCGGGTCCGACAGCTCCATCAGAGATGCTTGACAATACAATCGCACGCATGCAAGCCGCAAAGTCAGGGATTGATGCGGAAGGTGCATTTCGCAGCATGATTCCACTTGGGAAGATCGTTGACAGTGAGGATATTGCGTCGACAGTGGCGTTCCTCTTTGATCAAAAAATGTCGAAGTCCATCACTGGGCAAATCATCAGCGTTGATGGTGGTGCTGGTGTCAACTTCTTTGGCATGTAAATTGCTTTTCTGGCTTTGCATTATACTTGGCTATGTTGCCGTAGTCAGCCAAAACAGTTACGTCGATGATCTTGTCGTGTTGTTATGTGCTGTGCAATTGATGGCACGAGAAGTCGTTTTTGTGGTTTGCCAAAGTTGTTTGACTTTTGAAGGTGGGTTGTGCGCTGTAAATTGATGGGCGTGCGGCTGCGGCAGACACTGTAATGCAATGCAGTAGAAACCAGTGCTTGCTGTGAGTTTATCTGCTGGGCATAGCCTGACCACCACATATGGCAAGGCGTTAGCGTGCACTCGGTGGCAATCATGTCATGCTGCACTTGACATTTCTCGCGTTGTGCTACCAATCAAACCAACACCACTTGATGAGTGTCATCACACAGCACTGCCAAACATGTAGAATAGGAGACTGCCTGTGGGTGTTTGGAGTGTGCATTTCGCTAAGCATGGTGCATGGTGTACTCAGGGTGACTTCCACGAGCACATAGCCATGAGTTGTGGCAATACTGTTTGGGTTGTGCAGTATGGACGTAGCTGTGTTTGCCTGCTGTAAGTCTAAAGCTGCGCTGCGCATGACTACTCAAATTGTGCAGCATCCAGTTCAGATCACCATCCGGGCTCAACAGGCTCCCCCTCAACAACAGACAGAACCGGAGCCGCGGGCCACGGCCTGTGGCCAGCTGCCAGCATACAGTGCGCTAGGTGCACCACTGATGGATGACAAGACAGTACCCACTCCCACCGCCTTTCTCACCCCAACCGCCGTCATAACAACTTCAGTGTCGCACACGACACAGCGATAGTACACAGTGCAGTGCTGACAGTCGCACTGCGCAGGGAGGGTGACGTGAGGGGGAGAGGCGGGGCAGAGGGGCCCTCAACGAGGATTACAAGATGCGGGACTGCATGGGGCCGGCGGTAGTGAGGGTGTCGCTGAAGGAGAACGGAAGAGTGGAAATGGGAGTCCGTCTGCTCAGCAGTGCTCATGCTGCTTGCTGCCGCGAACAAGTTGCTGATTAACTGGCTGCACGCGCGTGTAGGTGACGGACTTGAAATGCATGCATGCATGTCCAACGGGGTGGAGTAGTGGTAGTGATAGCATAGGTGCGTGACCCGGTGGTTGGATATGTAAAACCAAGGTGCGTGTGTGAGCATAGCGGTTGCGTTAGCACAACTCCCATAACTTTTGCCTGAGCATGCCTAACATGGGAGCAAGGACTGCTGGCGGCAAACTGCATGCGCGCAATAGCACCTTCGAGTTTACGTACACATCAGCAGTGCACACCGCAAGCAACGCAAGCAGTGCAGGCAGTCCAGCAGCCGTTTTGATTTCGAGGTCGCCAACTGGTAAGCATTGGTTACTACTTCACTAGGTTTGGTAAAATGCGATAAAGTTTGCGTGGTGGACCATCACATTGCAAGGACCGTTTCATGAAACGGCATGCGAGTTTGCATGCTACGGCGGCAGTGCCACAGCTGAACAGCTGCGAAAGCTCTGGACGCAGGTCCGGGGGTGGGGGGGGGGCGGACCACAGCTGGTGCGGTGAGGGTTGATAGTTGAGCGCGGAAGCTAACCAGAGGAGGCGCTCACTTGGTTGTAGGTGTACAGCACTGTCAGTGCCCGAGAAGAGAGAGACAGTCGACAAGGACAGTCGACAATTTGATAAAGCTTGATGATGCCATTGACTGCGAGTCGCTGCCGGTAGGCATGTGTGACTGGAATGGCCGTTCCATATTGTACAGTAGCACGTGTGACCACGCTGTCTGCTTAGTAATTGACTATTTGAGTCTTTTAACAACTGTGCCACTCAAGCACGATGTGCTGCATTTGTAGGTTATGCTAACGCCTGTCACGTGTGCATGACTGTAGGCTTGTGTGTTAACAACTGCGGTTACACTGTTCGTTAAACAGTGCAGTGCACTGCTTTGTTTGCAAATGTCCTATAAAGTGCAGAGCCAAATCAACACAATCAGTAATCTCTTGCATTGCGTGCATCTCGCATGGTTAAACCATGTGAAAAGTGGCACAGAGCGTACAATAAACTTGTTGTCAACTGCACACGAACACAAGCCTTGAATGGTAGGCGGTTGAGATATACACTCGAACGTCAGTACAGTACTAGTGGCGACAGGACACCAACTCTTCTCATACCCCCAGTTATGCTGTTGTGATGCAACCTAATTGCAACATATCTCTGCAACATGTGCAGAATGCTGGCAAAAGTGATACAACCTGCAAGTACTGTGCTGCACGTTGACAATTGCTCACGCGCATGCACAGTCAATATATATGGGGCTGTGCCAAGTTGTGACGTGAATGTTTACAGTTTAGTGAGTGCACCAGTAATCTGACGTACAGCTCTGTGGTCGGCAAAAGCAGAACGGGCACACATACGTCATGACATCGCAGATTAACGTCAGCAGCGACATCGCACACGCGGCAGTACCATAAAACCATACTGTAGTCAACTTTTGTGCTCAAAGTGTTCGCATAAACTAGTCCTTCTACTAGTCAACTAATGGAAGTTCACCTGACGGTAACACCAATCCGAAAATGCCGGTGAGCAACACACAACACCTCATGCACACGTCTAGTCGCAGGTAGGGGGAAAGGGCCAACATATCTGCAAACGATCCCCACTGGGTCAGTACAAGTCTCGCACCAGAGCAAACTTGACCACTACACATCAAAGCACTCTCCCGACATAACCCTTCTTAAAGTTCTCTCCAGCTGCCTCAGGCCCAGGGACGGTTTTGAACAGGTACGCCCAGTTGTTGATGTTGGAATGCCAGTACGCACCAGTCCACTCAGCACTCACTGGCGCAGTGAGCATGCGCGTGAGCTTGCCAGACTCCGCGTTCCAGACCCAAGTGTAAGCATTGTCATGGGTGTCGGTATCCTCATCAATTACTGTACAAACAAGATGAACTCAGATGGTGTTGTAACAACATGTAAGACTGCAACTCCTCTCGGATGCATGCTGACCCAATTGGTTGTACTCGTCCATGAAGCTGACGTTGTTGGGGTTGATGCTGCTTACATTACAGCCGAGGACGCCGCCGGCGTTGTTCTCGTAGTACACAGAGAAGGGTGAATAGACGATGGGCTTGCCAACAATGACCGCGGTGAGGGTCTTGGCCACATAGTCGAAGTTGACCTTGCTGTTCTGAGCGACATAATATCATCGTCGGGACGGGTATGAAGGAGTATCCCTCATTGCTCAACCAATAATCAACTCACCCGTCTAAGGTTCAGCCTGTAAACAGCTCCGCGGAGGCGTTCCACTTCAGACGGATGTTATTGCTGATACCCGCGTCAAAGCGCGTGGAAGGCTTGCCCCTGTCCCATGCCTGAAGTGAAGACACATGCCATCAACCAAACAACTGCAAAGCAGATACTGAGAAGCAACAATTGCTTTCGAGTCAGTGCGAACTCTGGTGGACTTCAGTAACAGCGGTGTACAGGGCACGGAGGCAACGGCTGTGAGTCAGACCCTCCAGCTTGGTGAACTCAGTTGTGGCGCCGAGGTAGCTGGCGTAGCGGCGACTCTCAAGACGAGAAGCCAACACCTCCTGGCCAGCCTTGACCTTGAAGCAATCCAACCCTGTGGGAGTCACACAGCATAGCCATTACAAGTTGTGGGCATGCACTGCATAGTGCACAGACAGGGTAGCATATGCAGGCGCACACGTGCACAAAAACCAGTGAGCAACAGTAGGCAAAGCCGTGTCTCCACGTGCATGCTCTCGCACGTTTTATGCGTGGACACATACACACACACGCGAGCATGCACACACTCTGCACAGTTGTGGAGGATGCTTACCAAAGCCACCGTTGACAGACTTGAAGCCGGCAGGGCAGAAAGGTGCAGCGGAATTGGGAGTGGCTGTCTCCGAGAAGCGAGCTGGCTTCTTGGCTTCCAAATACTCCTGCGTGGCGTGGCCGAGGCTGATCCACGTCCCGGTAAAGTCACCACCATCAGCACGTCGGGAGAGAGCTGTTGTGCAGAGGTTGTGTAAATATGTGGTGAGGCCATTCACCCATCTTTGATTTGACTGGAATGCTAACCTGCTTGAGCTTCAGCGCGTACAGCGTGCCAGCATCGAGCTTGCTGGCGATGTCAGCAACAAACATCAACATAAGACCATTCGTGTTGTCGTCTGTAACGTACACTGTCCTCTGCATCTGTGCGCCAAAGATGCTGTGAGTATGATAGCCGAAGAGTCGTCTGTTCAAACACTATTGCTGACATCTAATTGACACGTACTCCCTTTCCAGGCATGACGTAAGGCACCTCCGAGCTGATGCGGCCGAGAGCATAGTGCTTCTGGAAGGCGAACTTGCCACCTGAATCAAGATGCATGTTGTGTGAAATGCAACGTGAGTGTCTGTCCTCACATCCACACACGCACATACCTGGGCCGCTGGTCTCGTGGACAAAGTTGTAGCTGTAAGGGTTGAACACGACCTGAACTTGGCCAACAGTGAAAGGACGGTAGAGCCCGTAGTAGCGCACGAAGTCACCATTGGAGCCGCCGAAAGACCTGTGATAACAAAGACAAGAGTCATGGAGTTATGCAGCAGTGAAACACACATCAAGTGAGAGACTCAGTTTGGCATAAGCACACACACACACGGGAAGTCAGCTGATACATCAATGGGCCATCCACAACTGTTTCAAAGAACCGTACATCAATGTTGCCCTCCTCGCTGGCAAGGTGTGTATGCCAAGGGGTCACCTGTTGCCAACATATCATTGTGGGTTGGTGACACAATATGCACTGAGTTGCAAACGCATGTTAGAGTACAGCAATCATCCGATCCCGTGCATGAATCCCAAAGCCCGACCCATGCGGACATGTCAACAGACTCCGCCCACTTGACAGTCATGATCATAAAGCCCGCCCCATGCGGCATTCTGCTCCACCTCGATTCCATACATGACACTTGGCTGCACACAGAATTTGGCTCAAACCCCACCTTCGGGGCCTCGTAGTGGGTGACAGTGTGCAGCTTGCCCTCCACCTTCAGCAGCAAAGTGAAGTCCTGGTCGTTGCAGATCTGAGCACCAGTGCCATCCTGCACGACGAGTCGGTCAGCATCAGTGTTAGTTGATGTGTGGTTGCCTTGGCCAACACAAACACGCACATCAGCAGTTGCATACCGTGAGCTTGATGATGTGCCAGTGGCACCACGGCCAAGGCCGAACACCCCACGCGAGCCATCATCGGGCTCGCTGCTGTCCGGCTTGGGAAACGGCTCACCGGAACGGATGAGCACATGGCAGTCCGTCTGGCCACACACAACAATAAGAGGTGAGTCTCAAGGCCAATGCGCTTCTGACTCGCCACGCTTGTCGGTTTGCACAGCGACTTGGGTTGAATGCGGGTACAGCTTGTCGAAGGCGACGACGGGGTAAGACAAGTACTCGAAGTCAGGGGCGCATTGGCCATTGTAAGGGCGTCGGGAGTATTCACAGTTGTTATTCGCTGAGGCTGTGGCGATGAGTGCTGCAGCACAGAGCGCCAACAGCACTGCCCTGCTGACAGTGTGACCGTCATACAGTGACTGGTTAGTGCTGGTTTAAGACTTTGCTGGCTGCAATGCAGCCCAGGAAGTCACTATGCCCAAGATGCATGCTATACCCAACAGTCGCATGCCTCGTATTGCAGCAGTGGACGTCACTAACCAACCAAGCTGCATACTGTGCACACAGTAGTTATCGCAAGCATTGGTGTCAACGACGCATCTTGCAAAACTGAGGGGTGGGTGCGCGTGCGTGCGTGTGCGTGCCCATACCCAACCATGCATGGTGCGTGGTTGGGTATGCGCACGCACACACGCATACGGCCATGCGCGCACGCACGCACGCACGCACGCACGCGCACCCACCCACCCACCCAGCCCCTCACCTCATGTGCCATCACGCTTGCCATCATGTCCGCCGCCCAGTCATTGCAGATAAAGGTATGCCGATAGTGGGAGAAGAGACACTTAGCAAAGTGGTATAAACAACAGCGAAAGATCGGTGTGCACCATCAACTGCACCTGCTTTATTGAAAAATAAGAGAGTGAGCATTGCGCTTGACTTTATTAAGGTTTTGTTCATCTCTATATTCTAACACGATTACTGCCTAGTGTGTAGATGGAATTGTAACTCTCGGTATTGTACCAGATTAGAGAGAGATTAGAGGGAGAGATTACCCCCTAATCCATAGCTGATTTATGAGGACAATTTATCGGATTGCGCCTGCAATTTACCGGTCAATGGTTACCCCCGCCCCCCGCCCCCC
>RHPI01003491.1:341291-394946 GCA_009103225.1 Chlorokybus atmophyticus
GGGGATTATTCCAGTAGGGGAACTGTATTGTGTAGCAGGAGGCGGCTGCCGATACTATCAATCGTAACGGGAACACGGTCTACCCTCGCTGTAATCACGCTCGTGGTTACGACACCCTCCCAGTACTGACCAAATATTGATTAACCGTTTTACATGAGGCAAAATTTCATCTTATAAAGACTATTTCACTCCCTGTAAAGACAATCCTTGCTAATAGGCAGCATCACTATAAAAAGGGCATGATGTATAATGCGTTAATGACCAGTTGTCACTACATGAACATTTCAATGTGGAGACCAATTGTCATTGCATAGAAATGTCAAGCTTTTAGTCAATTCATATATTGCATTCTGTATATTAAAAGTGCATATCTTGCTAACAAATCTCTCGTTGCAATGATAAGCTGTCACTGTACAGCATTAATGCGCTATAGTGACATTCCATCACTACATCAAAGGAACGACACCTCTATGTCGTGACAAGATAACTTCACACATCCGTGGTCACTGTCTTGAGGGTAGACTGTACTGTGTTATATTTGATTACGGCAGATACCGGCGGGCGAGACTGTAGATTGCCGCGATATTAACGGACCATACTGCAAAGCCCTGCCCAATGCAACATGTACATATATGCTGCTGCACGATACATCTATTACACTAGTACACATTAACTACTGTACATTACACCATTATGTATACACCATACACTATGTATACACCTATACGTACACTATTATACAACACATATCATATACATATATACCGTTCCCTCAAGGGAAACACTAAAAGGGTGGGGTGGTTTGGGGGGGGGGGNTCTATTGTGCGCAAAAACAGCTCCCCCCGTACTTGAACAAGGGGAAATTCTAATGGGGTAAGTACCGTAATTTTCAGATGTAATGTACATGTGTTGAAAAACACAAGTGCGTCAATTCGAACCGTTATTGACAAATTCTCAACATACATATGCCGTGTAACAAGCACATATACAAATGATGAAATGTCATTGTAATAATGATACTTTATGTGGCACGGTGCCCCATTTTTAAATTATACAAATTGACAATTGTTGGTGTGTAAACCACTTTTATTATTACTTACTTCAAGTCATTTTCTGATTGCAATTGATTAGGTCACTTTGTTATAGTTAGCAATGGGTGTTTTTCTAAAATGGTTATAGCTTAGCAAATTTAAAAAACAAGTAATCATTTTGTGTGATCGGATGTTATGGCAAACGAAGCTAGAGGTTGAAAAGCAAGCGCCAAACTGTATCAATGACAAATGTCATTGATACAGTCGGTTGAAAAGTGCAAAAATAACGTAACATGGCGCTTAACTACTACGCCATGGCAGCACAAGTTGCTGCTATAGACGAGCCACATATCTCGTAATCATTTATGATACGGATAAAGGTGATCTTCGCACATTTATAGCACATGTACTTTGTACAACTAATATAATGTAGATTATCAAGACTTTTACACGAGCAAACATCTATACAAAACATCATGAACCCATTACACATTAGCTAGCCTGCTGCATCAAGTAGGGCAAATCAACATGTTACATCATTAATGCGGTTTCGGATACAACAAACTCTTTTAGAATGGTAATCGGTCATCGCGCAATGAATTCCGGTTTTAATCTTGATAAAGTGTTGCCCCATTATATGGAGCATCTATACGTGCCGTTAACGCCAGTGAAGTATGTAAAAAAGAAAACGGTTGCTATAAGCAACATAACGTGTCGCACAACGTATACTATGTACAACTATACGGTGCAGTATTGCTTAGCATATGTTTTGATGAATTTAGTATCATAATTGGCAACATGTTACACGGCAATGTTGATATTGCTTTTGCCTTGTTGGCATCAAGTGCGTATTTGTGACTACCATATTATAACTTCGCATCTTTTGCACACTACCTTTATCTGCACTTGTTTGGTCATCCTCACCCCGAATCTCAATCGGCAATTCTTGCATCTACATCCCAGTGTTCATATGAGTTTGTACATTGTAAGTGATTTGGGTGTTGTTAGTCGGTTTAATATACTATACCATCGTCTTTGTGTATAAGAATCAAGCATTCCAACCATATTGTTGTGTTATCACAAGGTGCAAGGCAGTCATTGCATGCATATGTATAAAGAAATTCCGCAGATTGATGTACACCTATTGTACGGCAACCCAATTACTTTGCACTCTCATCATTATTGTGCTTATCTCTTGAGAGCAAACAATCGTCATTGTGAGGGTCACTTGGTCTGCCTAATATTCAACATAACATACGACATTGCTATTCAACATTCTCTCTCTCTCTCTCTCTCTCTCTCTCTCTCTCTCTCTCTCTCTCTCTCTCTCTCTCTCTCTCTCTCTCTCTCTCTCTCTCTCTCTCTCTCTCTCTCTCTCTCTCTCTCTCTCTCTCTCTCTCTCTCTCTCTCTCTCTCTCTCTCTCTCTCTCTCTCTCTCTCTCTCTCTCTCTCTCTCTCTCTCTCTCTCTCTCTCTCTCTCTCTCTCTCTCTCTCTCTCTCTCTCTCTCTCTCTCTCTCTCTCTCTCTCTCTCTCTCTCTCTCTCTCTCTCTCTCTCTCTCTCTCTCTCTCTCTCTCTCTCTCTCTCTCTCTCTCTCTCTCTCTCTCTCTCTCTCTCTCTCTCTCTCTCTCTCTCTCTCTCTCTCTCTCTCTCTCTCTCTCTCTCTCTCTCTCTCTCTCTCTCTCTCTCTCTCTCTCTCTCTCTCTCTCTCTCTCTCTCTCTCTCTCTCTCTCTCTCTCTCTCTCTCTCTCTCTCTCTCTCTCTCTCTCTCTCTCTCTCTCTCTCTCTCTCTCTCTCTCTCTCTCTCTCTCTCTCTCTCTCTCTCTCTCTCTCTCTCTCTCTCTCTCTCTCTCTCTCTCTCTCTCTCTCTCTCTCTGTGTGTGTGTGTGTGCAGGTCTTCACAAACACTCACTTTCCACCCACTACCCATCGTTGAACCAACTATCACCTTGTACTACCATGGAACTAACTGCTACTTTAAACTCTGCCCAAACACGCAACTCACATGCTGAAAAAACTCACGCCACTTCCACCACCAACGTTGATGATAGCCCCGTGATGGACTTGGACTGTTCGTCATCGAATACAAACGTCACCGCTGCAGCGACATCTTCACTATCAACCAGCTTCTGGAGTGGGACCATGCTCTTGAATGCTTCCTCCATTGAGCCCCGGATTTGCAGCCTGCATGTGAGCAACTGCCATATCCAACATCTCCGATGGTATTGTGGGACCCGGGGCGACAGCGTTCACGCGCACACCAGCCTTTGCAACCTGGTGGTTGTTCAACATGCAAGCATTGGTTTAGTGCCAGGATGCAACCACGCTCCAACCGAATGTTGCGTACCTCGATGGCTGCACCAACAGCGAAGTTGTCAAGAGCAGCCTTGCTGGCCTGGTAGTCCGTGTGGCCTAGCCTTGTCACCTTGTGGCCCGCAATGCTGGTGTTGTTGACAATGGAGCCGTACCCTTGTGACAGCATATGCCTTAGCTTCGCCTGGCAAACTAAACATATGAAAGCATGCCCTTTGTTGCAGTTGCAAACTACAGACAGTATGATTATGCTATGAGGAATGTGGGCATGATATGCTGCCACCGTGCGGTGCGTCACACAAGGTCCCTGTCTATCAGAGCCACCGCCGCTGCTCACCTTCATGCAGGCTGCTTGGCTGATCATGTTGATGTTGAAGGTTATTGCCAGCTGTCCAGATCCATCTCCGCAACTGGACTTGGCGGTGCCCCATACCCTGGATTGTGCTTGTTTGCATTGCTCATGGTAGCATCAGACTGTAAACACTTCTAACAGCAGTTTGAACCTGCAACGTTGCTCCTGCGTGCCTTATTCGCAAGACATCACTGGCACGGTGGTCTAAGCTACTACTTTAGAGCAGTGCACTGCAAATTCTAACCAGTGGCCTTAGCAGCATGATGCTGTGTACCATACCTGTGTTGTTGAAGGCTCCATCCAGCTTGCCATGCGCCTCCACTACGTCCGCCACAACCTGAACAAGACACAATGTGTTTGCCTGCGACCTCGCATGCACGGTTATTGACATCAATGTTGCCAATGGTCTCGTACACTACTTGGTGCATGGGTAACCCACCTTCTCAACTTGCGCCCAGTCTGTGACGTCCACCACAGCGACTGCTGCTGCAAGAATTGCACAACAAACATTCGCTAAGCTCATAGCAGTAACATCATGGTGTGACCCGTCAAATCAAGCACAGCTCTTGCCTCATGCATGCATGCCTATCAGTCCACCTCACCTTGGCCCTTGCCAGCGGCGTTGATCTTGTCTCTGAGGGCTTCCAAGCGGTCTTTGCGGCGGGCGGCGATCCCTACATGGGCGCCGTGGGCGGCGAGGTGCTCCGCTGTGACGGCGCCAATGCCGCTGCTGGCGCCAGTCACCAGGATTACCTTGCCCTCAGATCTGTGAGTCACATTGCATGCCCAGTAAGTACAGCAGCGAAGCAGGTGAAGCAAGTGAAGCAAAGCAGCAGCCAAGTCCACACATGCACAGCGCATACTTTTGAGAAAACGGCATGCATGTAGCTGTACAGAGCACACGGCGCCTACCTCGCCGACGATAGCATGCGAGTGGCGTCGGGGAGGACTTTACGGTTACGCTGCAACCTTGGGCTGCAGACCAATAAATACACGGGTGTTTGCAAGGGCATTAGGGCAACAACCAAGCTCGCAAAGCCGCAAGGTTGCCAACATCATCCATGCTGAGGTAATCTCAGGCCTCGCACACACGCGCTCGGTTGTTGTACTGCGTGCGTGTAACTTGGTACGTTTGACGTACGCAAATGCGATGCAGCACCTGGTACAGCTGGTGCTGTACAGTACCCACCAAAACAAACGTCACGCTGTATGTCGATCACAGCGTGATGTCTGCCCTAACAGGCTACACAGCCTGCGCCGCTCTGTCCCCCAAGTCTACTTCTTTGTCTGATTACATGTATGCAATGCTGCAGCAATTACCCATCAAAACTGTGACATGCAACATACCAACACAAGGACACTGGCATTGCAACGGTTGTTGTACCTCGCACTCCAGCCAAGCCATTGAACACTTCATACACACACTACAGTTAGCAATGGTCCTGCACAGGCATGGCAAGGTCTCGTGCAATGCCAGGTTGGACTGTAGCTGTGTGTGCGTGTGGCACTCTTGAATTCTTCAGCCTCATGCAAGCAGCACTCTCTAAGCAGTGCCCTGGCCGTACTTTTGCACATGGTGGAGACCTGGTTGGCGAGCCCTCAACCAGCTGCGCTATCACAAGTCCACAGCCAGTTAGCCAAGGGGTCCAAGGCAATAAGGGGTATGTGCGTAGCGGGAACTTGTGGAACATGTCTTATATGTCTGGTAGTCCAGATGCTGACAGTGGTGGTATGTCCAGCAAATGTTGTGTTGATGCTGTCTCATAAGTAACATCCATGTTCTAGCAACGAGTCATCCATGTTGCAAGTCAGTTGCAATGGATGACTTGCGACGAAGATGTTTGCACACGTGCTGCACGGTATAACAAGAGGTATAGAAGGTAATTTACCTACTCATAACCATGCATGCACACAAGTCAGTGAGTGGCTGCGTGTCGCAACACTACGGCAGTGATCAGCTGCCAATCGACAATCAGGCATACGCAAGGACAAGTTTTGGATGCACAGGTATCACTCAGCATTGGGCAGCCACATGCACAAGGATCAGCAGTCACTACAGCTCAAGTCCATCAATTCTTGCCTAAACTACGTTGCATCCTTTTATTTATTCCATGCAATAAGCATTCACTTGAAGCAAGCGAGAGTGTAATCTCTACAACATCTCACTTGCAGGCAGGGAAGGGTCCAACATACCTGCATCCAAACACCCACACTGTAGTCTTTCCACCAACTCTGCAACACAGTCAAGCAAAACTTCCACCCACATCACCGTGACGCATGTGTCCTCACCCAACACAGCCCTTCCCATAGTTCTCTCCAGCTGCTTCCGGCTCCGGGTGCTGGACGGTGTTCATCATATACGCCCACCCGTTGACGTTGGGGTGCCGGTCCACTCCGCACCCTCGGGCGCGGTGAGGATGCGTGCGAGCTTGTCGGACTCCGCGTTCCAAGTCCAGGTGTACGCATTGGCGTGGGTGTCGGTGTCCTCGTTGATCACTGCGTGATGAGGCACACAACTTAGCTTAGCACATGGCATCAGATGCAGCAAACACATGCACACACACTCGCACACGCACACGCATACGCACCTCTCTATGCATGCGCACGCAAGCATAAGGCACACAAGCACACGCATATGCGCATGCGCACGCACACACGTACACACCCACTCTCGCATCTTTCTTAACCAACAGGTTGTAGTCTTCCATGAGGCAGATGTTATCCGGGTTTGATATGCTTCGGACGTCGCAAGCGACACCGGTGCCGATGTGGTTCTCGGCGTACACGGAGAAGGGCGAGTAGACAACCGGCTTGCCAACAATGACCGCGGTGGACCGCGGGACTTGGCAACGAAGTTGGAGTTCATCTTCTTGCTCTGAGCACAACAAGTGCATGAACACAACACTGATACACGCATGCACAGACAGAGCATCAACTTAATCACTTGCAGCGACAGAATACTTCTCTCTTACTCTTCCAAGCAGGCTCTTGTAGATGGCTCAGTACGCACTCTACTTCAGCCTGATATCATGACCACTCCCCGCATCATATTGCGTCATCCTCCATACCTGTCGTACACACTACACCCCATCACACAACCACTCACCAACACACACACACACACATAACCCCTTCCCTCACTCACTCTGCCGAATCTCCGTCACGGTGCTGTATATTGCGTGGCGACGGCTGTAAGAGAGAACGGCTTGGCCGGACTTGAGCTGGAGACACTCCAAACCTGTGAGTGGAAGGAATGATCAGAACAGAAGCTTGGAGACATATCAACACAAATGCACGAACATATAGCATGTGCGTTTGCACATGCACACCTACACATGTGCATGTGTGTGCGCATCAAGCATGCACATTCACGGCTGTAACTTACGCACACAAGAGAGAGAGAGAGAGAGAGAGAGAGAGAGAGAGAGAGAGAGAGAGAGAGAGAGAGAGAGAGAGAGAGAGAGAGAGAGNGAGAGAGAGAGAGAGAGAGAGAGAGAGAGAGAGAGAGAGAGAGAGAGAGAGAGAGAGAGAGAGAGAGAGAGAGAGAGAGAGAGAGAGAGAGAGAGAGAGAGAGAGAGAGAGAGAGAGAGAGAGAGAGAGAGAGAGAGAGAGAGAGAGAGAGAGAAGCCAGCATTTACGGACAGTACGGTGCAGCAGCATTGGGAGTGGCAGTCTCACATCTCCGAGATGCGAGTCGGCTTGTTGTCTTCCAGATACTTCTGCGTGGCGTGGCCGAGACTCACGCACGTCACGGTTAAGTCACCGCCATCGCACCATTCGCTGAAACCTGTCATGTATGTGTGCATGTGTGTGTCTCTCAGTGTTGTTGTGTGCATGCCAGTTGTGTCCTCTGTTGCAGTGCAATGCTCAGCTTGCCTGCCGAGCTTCATCACGTACAACGTGCCGGCATTGAGGTTGGCAGCCTCGTCGGCAATCAAACAGGAGGAGGACGCCGTTGTTGTTGTCGTCTGCGATGTAAACGGTCCTCTGAACTGAGATACCTTAGATCCGCGATCAGTGTTGGTCTCAGGAGCCATTGGTTGAGTCATGCAGGTAAGTTACTTTACCCTTGTGCCATAGGCTCCTTACCAGGCATGACATAGGGCACTTCTGAGCTGATGTGGCCGAGGGTGAAGCACTTGCGGAAGAAGAACTTGCCACCTTCACAAAGGTTGATGTTGGGCACATAAGCGCGTGCGTGCGTACGTGTCTGGGTGTCTGGGTGCTGCTCCTCACCTGATAGGCCGGCCTCATCGATGAAGTTGTAGCTGTACGGGTTGAACACCTCCTTGACTTGGCCAACGGTGAACGGATGATACAGCCCGTAGTATAGCGCACAGTGTCACGGATGTCGTTGAACCCAGACCTGACACAGACAGGAGAAAAGCATCAGCACAAATCAGGCTTTATGCTGGTGTGCAACCTCATCCGTTTGGCATGCTTGTTGTTGTTGTTGCACCAATACATGTATATGGTGGATGCATACATCCACCACTGCTCCATCACCCACACAATCTCACTCCACCTTTCTTGTCAATCAGCGCGTTGTCTGTCTGGCTGGCTCGCGCGCGGGTACAGCTTGCAATCGTCCTGCGCGTTGACGGGTTAGGACAGCTCCTCCTAACTGGAGGTCGCATTGATGACTTCGTAGGGGCCTGCGTTCTTGGCGGAGGCGGATGTGGCGAGCACGGCGCGGCAAGAGAACAGACACACAGGCAGCAGCAGGAACTGAGAGTAAGTGAGTGAGTGAGTCGGCTGTTTGTGTGAGGCACAACATACAACCCGTATGGATAATGCGACGGATGCTAACATAACAGAGTGATGCAAACATACCGTAGCTTGCAGCTTGTGAGACAGATCAAGCAGCGGCAGGACCAGCGTTGCAGCACACCACCGCGTGTTGTAAGGCTTACAACTCATGTGCACAATGCCTGCGTATACCAGACACTTGTGCTGTGAAGTATGCATGCTGGTCAGCTTGATGATGACAGGTGTACCTGTACCAGTTGCGATGTATGGCATGCCATGCATGCATGCTGCTGATAACACATGCATGTCACGCACAGGTACCTGCTGGGCGCCATGGCTGGTGGCTGGAGCAGCGGGGTGTGCAGACGGCACACTCGCGCAGACATTCTTTGAGCTTTGTTGAATGTTGAACCATCCATTGCAACAACGCAGAACTAATCACCCACACTGCAAAGCCACGGCGGACTGTGGGCTCTCAGTGCCAGAAGCAGTGCCGCAATACATACAGAGACCAGAAGCATACTCGCCTGAGCCCCCGTCTGTTGTTTAACAACAGACGCAAGCGTACCTGCTTGTAGGTACACTTGTTGGGTATATTTACACACCAGTGCTTTCATTGGATGCAGCGGCAAGTATACGACTGGCTCAATGCCAGTGTACCTTCATGGTGGTACAGGTAGGCGTAACGGATAAATAATTGTATCACGTTGGTTGCAGAGTGCGGACACAAGCTTCTGCGATGGAGATGGTATTGCTACACAAAGTAAACCTCGCTAGCCCGTAGAGCAGCTCATGAGTCAGTACATTCCCTTGCTCGTATGCGGTTTTCCATGACATGGCTTCCGTGCATATAGCAGGGGTAAGTTTCTTAGCAGTTAGAAGCTCTGCAGATATGTACGCTACATGCAGCCTATATTGGCCATTTAACAGTGCTGCTAGGCCTGAGAGCATGCGCCCACTTCACAAACGGCAGCCACACATTGGCCGCTAGTGACTGGCATGATAAGTATAGTATCATGCGCCGCAGGCCAGGACACTGCATGTCGACATAGTTTACGTGGGACAAGGTGGCTGAGTTTATTGACGTACATTCTAGCTGTAGGGTGCTGCACACATCTGCAGCACTGTGATGCCAGCACAGTCTGCGCGGGCAACAAGTTGTTGCAAGTTGATGCTCTGCACATCTTGTGCAAGAACTGATGTTTGTCTCAACTCATAAAACCACCATCCAAGCCGCATGTGTGCAGTGCAAAATCCTTCCTATGATTGTACATTGTATATATTCAAACACATATTGTTGCAAAGCGCAACAGGTGCCACAACTTGCCAACATGCCGACCATCTTGTGACCAGAGTCCATCATGACCACAACTAACTATCTCGTAATCTTGATGAGTACAATGCTACGATAAAGCTACAACAGTCGGGCAACCAAGGTGCTGTCATCACCAGCAGCAAACGCTGTGGTGCGCATTGCCAATAACGTCAATAATTATCAACACGTGAAACGGGGGTACAAATGTTCAATGCAATCACAGCTTGCTTTTTGTTTGTTCATTCGCGCTTCTACTCTCCTGCTCCACCTTGCGCGACACCTTCGCAACAGTCTGGTATGGTACGACCTGTGGCCTCATCATCCACTGCCCTCCATCAATAACAATGGTCTCACCAGTGACTACCCTGAACGTAGAACCTCAAAGTCAGCAGCCAATGAGAAGTTGAAAAAGAGCAGCTGGCACGGGGATTACACATGTCACATCTGTTCATATTGTATACAGTCTATCAGCTCAGCACATGCCAACCTTGCAGCGTTGCTGACAATGTACATGACACCCATCGCAATGTCCCAGCTAGTGGCTGCCTTTCCCAATGGCGCATACTTTCCAACATCGGCAATGCCCGGAGCCAGCTTGCGTAGACCGGGAGAGTCTAAAACCTGCATGCAGTGCAAGCATTGTTTGGTTGCTGTTGACCAAAGGTTGTTACACATGGGTGCAATCCACCCAGCTGTGGTTCATGGTGACTTGCTGAGCGCCTGTTAGCTAGACAGAGCGCGACAATGACTACGGCAAAGTCGAATACCACTCTACATGCAGCATGCCAGCGCTACACTGATACGCAATCAAACATCTTGAGCCGAGCAACAAGGCAAGAGCAATTTCCTACTGCACACTTACCGGCCCTGGAGCAATGCCTACAACACGAACTCCAAACTGGCCCCACTCCAGTGACAGCGAGCGAGTGGTGGCATCAATTGCGGCCTACGCATAGTCAGCGATACATATGGTGACTTTTGTGCATACACTAAACGTGAAGCTGAGCGTCCTGGGACCCCAGGACGTCCAGTTGTTCAGCATGTAAAGGAATCAACAAAGACAGAATAAACAACATGACTTTCATGCAGATGGCGTGCAGCTATGTACCTTGGCTGCAGCTGCATGGCCCTGATACCAGGCAGCTCCATAGTGCAGCGTCGCGCTGATGTTCATAATCACAGGACCTCCAAATGTACTGCTGCTGTATGCGTGCGACTGCGCCGCTCTTTTCAATGCCGGCAGTGCGGAGCGAGACATGCTGGAGTTAAACCTCTGGTCAGCAAGACTCACTGAAAATAACAAACAATTACATGCCAACTACACACCCCTATGTAGTTCTTACTTGAATGCACCCACCGCGTCAATTTCCATTACTGTCCTGCATGAAGACATGTCAATAATGGACACACCAACTGTGCAAGCATGCCTAGGCCTAGTGACAGTGGGCTGCTGAAGGTGATGTGAGGAGTGGATGTTTGTGCATGCACATGTGGACATATGCGTGTGCGCGTGAGTGGGCATGCCCGCCGCGGCTTCACCTGAACGCGTTGGTGGACAGCTCCTCCATGGTGGACAGAAAGTTCCCCGCAGCACCGTTCACAAGAATATCCAGTCTGCCCAACTCCCGCTCTGCTGTGAGCACAGCACTCTCAGCATCAGCTGGTGAACGCACATCACCCGCAACAGCAATTGCCTGCCAGCACCGACGGCAAGCTGTGTTGCATTATGACCTGTTATTACGTGTGACTGCAGCTGCAACACTGCCAACTACTGATGTGTTTTCATGCTCAGGAACTTCTGTCTGATCATACCTTGGCGCCATTGCGTGAGAGATCCGCAGCCGCCTCCTCAAGCAGGCTTGCTCTCCTGCCCATGAGAGCAACACTGCAGCCGTGTGCGCATAGAGTCCGTGCAATCTCCAGTCCTGCGCATATACTGTACAAATTGTAGCACTGAATCTGGCGGCACACAAGCAGTGATCATGTGCACAACAGTCTCTGTTCAGTCACTTTAACCTCGGTCATACTGTAGCCACCACAACGGTTGGCACTGCTGTAAGGTTGCGCTATGGCAAACTTCTGCAAGTGCCATGTGCCCTCAAAGGAGAAGACTGCAAACAGCTATGTTCACTGGCCACACCGAGGGTAGGGCAATGCATGACTGCATAAGCAACAGATGCTCAACACAAAAATGTGTGTGTCAGCATACTTAAGCTACAATAGGAAGTTTGTGGACTGCTGCTGCATGCAGACGCCCATCTCTGTTCCAAGTTCATTCCTTACATACGACGGTCTACAAGCACAACTCTGCACCCAGTCATGGCTTCTGGACTTACGCAATCCAGCCACAAGTGTACTATCACTACGTAATGATGTGCTGTGCCTGATGGGCGAATCAGGGCGATCCTTTGCGTTCTATATGCTGTCTGGGCCGAACTAACAAACCCGCTGGCATGAAGCTTTCTACTCACTCAGCCATGGGAAGCACCACACAGGCCAACAATAGATTAATGCACAAACCTATGCCACTGCCACCGCCAGTGATCAGCGCCACCTTGCCCACCAGGATGTCGTGTCTGAAGGGAGAAGCAGGCTCCTGTTCAGCTCCTGCAAGCGCCGTCATTGCTGCCGCTACCACCGCCACGGCCACCGCCACTGCCGCACCGGCTTAGGGTTTGGCTGACACTAAGGTTGTTGCACTTGACGACGACGTGGCTGAGGGTGTAGGCGACGGCATCCGCCGCAAGGTGGTTGGAGCGAAACTGTCTGGCAGGAGGAGAGGTTTTAGTTTGGCCTAAGCGGAGTAGGCCGCTAGACTCTGCGCTGCTGGGTTTGCACTTCCACCGTCAACATGGCGGTAAGTGCAACCTGCAATGTGTCCTGCATTACATAACCAGTGGGACAACGCTCTCCATGAATATCATTGCACATACAAGCGCATTGCGGGTAATGAGAACTGTCAGCCAACAACTCTGTCTGCTCGGCTGCTTGCAACAGGATCAGCTAGTGTTTCTGCTCGTTTGCACATAGCCATCCAGTGAATGGTATAACCTACAACAACTGCAAGTGCCATTTGGGAATGACCCCGCATTGCAGTCCAGTGCCATTGCATACGCCAGTAGTATTGCAGTAGCTAAAAGTAAGCTCAATGAATGCAAGGAGATGTGATCTGTAAACTTCAGCAACTGTTGGCTGTCACTGCAAGTGTGAGATTGGTTTCTTTTGCGTTGTGATGATCAAAACAGATGATTGATTGTGCTATTCTCTGCTGTGCAGTGTTAGTCGATCAGTGCTTATACAAGCAAACCACTGCTCACCTTTGCACACAACATGTGGTGCTAACTCAAAGCGCATTGCAGGCCTACAGAACGCCCATACCAGTAGATCTATACCCGATTCTCGCAGTGCTGCTGCTGTCGCTTGGTCTCATCTTTGCCGCTGCCTTCTTCGTGTGAGTGCAGGAATGCAATGCTTGCAGTCGTGTAGTAGAGCCTGCAGGGAAATGGGGTTTTTCAACCGTGTCTGCGTGTTTGTCAGGTATGAAGTGACATCGTCCAAGTTCAGCAGACAATTGAGTAAAGAGCTTGTGACGGGCGGTGTAGCATCCATTTTCTTGGTAGGTTTAATTTAATGCATTGGTGTTCAAAGCCAACTACACCGCAACCGAATATTTTTTGTTTTTTGTTTTGCACCAGGTTGGTATGTGTCTCAGCTAGTGCTCTCCTCACCCCGTGTTTTGTTTCACAGGGACTTGGCTCGCTATTCTTGCTTTTGTGGACTGGTGTATACGTATGAGCTGCTGGGTACGCAAGGCAGACACATTTTCTATCAGCCATCATTCGAATGCTTGCTTTACCCGCGATTGTATTCCTCTGTCTGGGTGCTTGCACATTGCTTTGTGTGCTGTGGGGGACTGTTTGGTTAAGGCTACAGTCATACACCTTTCAACACAGTTTCGACTCGTGATGCTGCAACTCGCTTCATGACCTCTACTACTGAGTCCCGGGCAGTGAGTAAGGTTTAGGGCTGCAATTGCATTTACCCTACAGTACAGGTGCCGACACTGCCTCCCCACAACCCCTCCCCCCTTGATCCGCACAGGTTTTCCCAAAATGAGTGCATCAATAGATTAAACCAGTACCAATGGGCGTCGTTCGACAACAGCGGTCACACCAAGGCTGTGATGAAATTGTATGCAAGTTTTGACGACATCATGACTTGCATGCCATTGCACTGTACAACGTCCATGATGGTAAGATGAGATGAGACAGCTTCTGCGCGACAAAAGCCCCTTTTCTAACACATGAATGATGCCAAGAATGAAAGCGACTATCTGGCCTCCAACTCCATTGGCCCAAGGCCAACCACACCTACACTGCTTATTGTAGCTAACAGTCGTGATACACACCACACAACCATTGATACAAGCAACAGCCTTTGTGATCATTGCAAATATCAAAAACAAACGCCATCTCCACAACACTGGCACCAAGGCTAGGAATTGCAGTCAACAACAAGATACATGAAACTTCATCCCTAGTGAACATCCTCAGCCGGAGGTACCATTCGTACCAACAAGCACAATACGTTGTGGAGGACAAGTCGCCAGCTGGATGCATGACGTACACAACTGCTTCATCGCCCCAGTCGCAGCTCCAGCTTGAACAGCTCCGTCACCTGCATTGAACACAACACCGCCCACTACATGCAGCAAGGACCAACACCGGACACCAACATCACGAAGATTGCAATGCCCATCAAGCAATGAACAGACTAAAGCACTCGGAAATAAGATTGATGGACGCAGCATTCAATTTGAACTTCTTGACGTCACCTTCATGACAACTATCTGTGGCACAAAGGGTGCTGTTATGTTGAACCAATCCGGTAACATGACATGCACACAGATTGGATCTGTACCAAATGTTGCTAATCAAAGAGTGGCTCATGGCAAGAAAGCACAAGAAGGCTACCTGTTCACCGGCGCAGTTACCTAGGTTCCGCAAAGGCTGCTGGTGCCCGCACAGGCCACCTGGCGCTAATGGCGCATCCTGGCCTGCATGGTTACCCAGCTCAAATACCATGATGCCTCATAACATCTCGTGGCGCAGCATACAATACTCTAATTACCAAATCTTGTACAACGGAATAGCCAGAAGGCTTACACCCAGCAAGCTGCACTGCCGCCCCACCGCACTGCAAGCCGAAAACCTGGCCAACCTCTCCCTCGGCGAGTATGCGGAAAAACCAAAAGGAGGCAAGATAAGTATGGAAACACAGATGTTCAAAGGCACAATCTGTGCTGTCAGACAGCAGGCAAAGAGCATTGGTCTCATATGTTCAGTTGAACTGGATGCAGAACTACACTATGTCTCAAGCCTATAGAAACTTGCCACTGATGAAGGGGTGCTGCAATGCTTGTGACACAGTGATGCGTTTCCCCGGATCCAGAACGAACATCTTCTCAAGCAAATCCCTAAGCGCCAGCTGCAACTTGCGGTCCTCATCTGCAGAGCCAACAGCAGCAAGTACAGCAGATACATCCTTGACAGGCTTTTGGTAGTTGATGATGCGCTTCACAACCTGCAGTACAAGTGCTAAGTTTTGAGTGCTGAGTGCTTGATTCACGACAGGCAAAACGGGATGCACCTCTCACCTTGGAAGTCACTGGGTCTTCTTCCAACAGTGCAAAGCTGAGGTCTGTCTCAAAATGCTGATCTCTGAAGGCAGCCTGCGCACGCTATTTGTTATTATCTTCTGTGGCGAGGTAAGGGACAGAACGAGAACTGATTGGACAGGCAAACGGGAGTGCCTCATACCTTTCGTAGCAGTTTTTTTGGGAACGGGCCTTTCAAGTCCATGTGCAATTTGAGCATCTCATTGTTTGTGCGCCCTGGGAAAGCCATCTTGCCTGTATATAACTCGAAGATGCAGCAACCGACGGACCACATGTCCATGGCATGGTCATATGGAAGTCCGAGAACTGCAAAAAGTTTCATCAGTACAAATGTGCTGTACCTTGTTGAGGCAGTTTGTAGGTACTTACCGATTTCTGGAGCTCGATAGAAACGGCTCACCAAGTAGGGAGTGATATCGTTATCCCCAGCAAACATAGCCGAACCAAAATCACACATCTTCAGAACGGTCTTATTCTCGTTTACCTGTGTACCGTTGCCACATGAGTTGGGACAAGACTTATGTAAAAGCAAACCATTCACATACCACAAGCCCACTGTACGCTACAGGTTGCTTACCAAAATGTTGTCTGGCTTGATATCGGCGTGAAGTACTCCACAATTCTTCATATGCTTCAAGGCAATCAGCATCTGCTGTGAGTATGAACGCACGGCATTGATGTTTATGCCAATGTTGCGACCAAACTTCTTGAGCACTTCCCGCAAGTTCATATGCATTGGCTCAAACACCATACACAGGTGGTTGCGGTACTCGAAATGCGTCAGCAGCCGGATGCAGTGCTTCTTGTTATCTGGGTCTGCTCCAGCAAGCTTGTTCAGGATGACCAACTCTGTCTGCCCAGCTTTGTACCTGACACAACAATGCAAGATGATCGGCAAACACGACTATTGACTGACATCAGATGGACGCTTGCACACTGACGACAAGCATGCAGGACTGCAAACATTCACGTAAGCCATATATATACCAGAGCTTACATGATCTCATTGTGCCGAATGATTTTGATTGCAACTTCAGTGGTGGTCCGTAAGTCCCGAGCGCGAAGAACGGTTGAGAATACACCTCTACCATGCGTAGCAAAAACTTCATACCGACCATTAATCACCTCACCAACACGAAAGCCTGTACCGAAACCGAAACGAAATCAACAAAGGCCACATCAGCGGTAACGTCCCAACGTAACAACGTGTCTATGTGTACTCACAATAATAGCCTTCAGGGTCGTCCCAGTTATCTGCAAAACCTGCGGTTGGATCAACCAGCGATTGCTCTGGTGCAACCTGCACGACACCACTGTGCTGGGCAAGACGTCCAAAATATACGTACCCTTCTCGTATGTAACCATGCCGTCAATGCACCAATACAGACATACCGTCCTTTTTTTGCCGGGCGGTGTCTCAGCAAAGATGTCGTCCGCAAACATGTCCAATGCCTCCGGCTTGACATCTTGTGATGACGCAGGTGGTTTGCAATCCTGCAACAAGAGATGCAGAGGTCAAGTGTCAAATACACTAAAACAGCTGTTGCTAGGCTTACGTGATGACTTGCAGTGCCCTACCGTTGAGGAAGATGGGCTCGGCTGCTCCCCGTCATTGAATTGTTCCTGCACAACACCCCAGTACTTAATGTGCAACAATGCACAGCATATCCAGCACAAGCAGGACAAACCTCGCACCGGCGGCGCTGACGAGGCGGTGACAACTCCTCCGTCCTCCCGCCTCCTCTTCATCCCTCCTCCCGCCGCCGCCTCGCAAGCTAGCCAGCTGGCGCCGTGCAGTGTAGCGACGAATTTGCAAATCAAGCAGCGTGTTCCATTCCGGCATGCGCACTGCGCTTTAGTTGCGAAGCCGCGGAGGGGCATTCCCTGGTGATACTAACTGCTTTCAAAGCTAGGGTTTGTTAGCTCGCTCGCAGCTGGGTCGGGAGGTGGCGGGCGGCGTCGTCCGCGTCCTACTGGACGTCCCTCCCTGCTTTCTACGGAAAACAGGGGACTCAGTGACGGGGTGGGCCTTGAGGGCCGGCCCCGCCTGACAGCAGTACATAATGGTGTGTGGGGTGTCGTTTTTGCTGCTTGTCCTCGTTGGAAGTTGCATGCAACGTCATGGCGCTGTTCGCCTTGCAATTGGTTACTGACTTGTGGCTGTGTTTCTTTTTACTCCCTTACATGCTATGATCAGCCCCTTCGATTGGACATCAAGGTACAGCTTGGCACTTGTGTTCAACTTGGGTTGGAATGCGAGCTGTTGATTGAATCGACAATTACAAGTTTGATATTGCAATGTGCCCGCATTGATGAGTGCCACTCATTGCAGCGAAAGCTTGCGCAAAGATCAGATCGTGTGAAGTCAGTTGACATACACCCAACAGAACCATGGTGAGTTCTGTTGTTACACATTCAACTGTCGTGTCTCACGACTCTTTTAAGTATGTCAGGTCTGTTGGCAATACGCTAGTAGTGCAGCGCATGTGCTGCTTAGTGTGTGTACACATAGCGACGGAGTGTCCTTGAATCTTTGGTGACGTTCTCATGTATTGCAGGGTGTTGGCCAATCTGTACAATGGCAACATATACATTTGGAACCACCAGACACAGGCGAGTTGTTGTTTGCATGCAACATCGTTTCATGTGAAGGCAGTGCTTTCTTGTGCACGCCACATTGTAGTGTACTATTGATACTGCTTATTATTGCCAACAACCCACAAGAGTTCATGTAACGTGTGTCGTGTTTCAGACCCTGGTTAAATCCTTTGAGGTCACCGAGTTGCCAGTCAGATCTGCCAAGTTCATTCCACGCAAGCAATGGATTGTTTGTGGGGCGGATGACATGTTTATACGTGTATACAACTACAACACGATGGACAAAGTCAAGGCTTTTGAGGCGCACACAGACTACATTCGCTGCGTCGCTGTGCATCCCACATTGCCGTATGTTGTATCATCCTCCGATGATATGCTGATCAAGCTGTGGGATTGGGACAAGAACTGGCAGTGTGTGCAGATCTTTGAAGGTCATTCTCACTATGTCATGCAGGTAACAACACTTTCTTTCTAGTTGCTGGGCAGCAGTCACTTGGCCGCTGTAATGCGGAACTGGACTTTGCAGGTGACGTTTAACCCCAAAGATACCAACACGTTTGCGAGTGCATCCCTTGATCGCACCATCAAAGTCTGGAGCCTGGGGTCTCCAACACCAAATTTCACGTTGGAGGGCCATGAAAAGGGAGTAAACACAATCGATTACTTCAGCGGCGGCGACAGACCTTACCTCGTCAGTGGAGCCGATGACAAGCTGGTCAAGGTACGGTCCGCGTTAGCGTCACTGCATATTACTACCTGGCATTCATCACCCTGGTTTCGCTGACTGTGTTGCGCGTGTCAGGTCTGGGACTACCAGACGAAGTCCTGCGTGCAGACCCTCGAGGGGCACACACACAATGTGTCGGCTGTTTGTTTTCACCCAGAGCTTCCAATCATTATCACGGGCTCTGAGGATGGAACGCTTCGCATCTGGCACTCTACAACGTACCGTCTTGAGAACACACTAAATTATGGCCTTGAGCGGGTCTGGGCAATTGGGTACTTGAAGGGTTCCAACAGGTATGCTCAATCAGTGTTTCAGCTTTACTGCGTTGGTTTAACCACCACTAATATATTGCCACAGTTGATAATACATATTCATCATCGCACACAATGCGCCTCACTTGGCTGAAATTCAGGGTCGCCATTGGTTACGATGAAGGCACCATTGTTATCAAGATCGGCAGGGAAGAGCCTGTTGCCAGCATGGATGCCAGTGGAAAGATTATTTGGGCTAAGCACAGCGAGATTCAGACTGTGAACGTCAGATCTGTGACAGCTGAGATGGAAGACGGAGAGAGACTGCAGCTCGCGGTGAAGGAGTTGGGCAGCTGCGATCTGTATCCACAGGTCAAATTCCCGCTTGCATGTCGAGGGCCTGCAAGCATTCTGTGCTTGTACCTTCTGGACTGATGTCTTGTGCTGCAGAGCTTGAAGCACAACCCAAATGGGCGGTTTGTCACTGTTTGTGGAGACGGGGAGTACATCATATACACGGCTCTGGCTTGGCGCAATAAGTCCTTTGGTGCAGCCCTGGAGTTTGTATGGTCCTCTGATGCTGCAGAGTTTGCTGTGCGAGAGAGCACCACCAAGATCAAAGTATTCAAGAATTTCCAGGAGCGCAAGAGCATGCGCCCACACTACTCAGCTGATGGCATTTACGGCGGGGCTTTCCTTGGTGTGAGGTCAAATGATTTCGTCTGCTTTTACGATTGGGCTGGGTGTCGGCTCGTCCGCCGAATTGATGTTCCTGTGAAGGATGTCTTCTGGTCTGATAGTGGAGACTTGGTTGCTATCACCAGCGACACATCCTTCTACATCTTGAAGTACAACCGAGAGATTGTGGAGCCTGCTCTGGAGAATGCCGAGGTGCGTGCAATCAACTTGTTGGCACATTGGTTGCATAGAGTACTGCATTGATTTGGCTACACCATACCCACCATGAGCTTCTTTGTTCAGACTTTTGGAGAGGATGGTATTGAGTCAGCTTTTGATCTGCTTCATGAGGTGTCAGAGCGTGTGAGAACAGGCCTGTGGGTTGGTGATTGCTTCATCTATAACAACTCAGCTTGGCGGTTGAACTACTGCGTCGGTGGAGAGGTTACGACCATGTATCACTTGGACCGCCCCATGTACCTGTTAGGTTACCTTGCAAACCAGAGCCGCCTGTACTTGATTGACAAGGAGTTCAGCGTGATCAGCTACACGCTGTTGCTGAGCTTGATCGAGTACAAAACTTTGATCCTCCGAGGCGACAATGCTGGTATGCTTCACCGTCTTTTGGCTTGGCCCTTGGTGTGCTATGCTCATTTTTAGTTGCCCAACACAGTGCCTTCGTTTGTATTGCACAGCTGCCGAACAGATTTTGCCAACCATTCCAAAGGAGCAGATGAACAGTGTGGCACGCTTCTTGGAAACCCGTGGCATGTTGGAAGAAGCGCTGGCCATTGCAACGGATCCAGATTTCAAGTTTGACCTAGCCATCCAGATGGGGAAGCTTGACATTGCCCAGCAGATTGCCAATGAGGTTGACAGTGAAACAAAGTGGAAGCAGCTTGGGGAATTGGCCATGTCAGCTGGCAAGGTGAGTAGTCAACTGGCATAGCATAGGGGCATCCAGTGCAGAGAGTTGCCAGCACCAGTGCAACATCAAACTTCATGCCTGTGTGCTCCTTGGCTACATATGGGAGTGCTGACATGCTTTGATGCTTGCAGCTGGACGTGGCCGAGGAATGCCTGGCCCGTGCTAGCGATTTGTCAGGCTTGCTGCTGATGTATTCAGCAACGGGCAATGCTGAAGGGATGACGCGGCTTGCTGAGCTCGCAAAGAAGCAGGTATATGTGCAGCAGGTAATATGCAGCAATGCGTTAGCACTTGTCATCTCATGCGTTCATTTCATTTGCAGGGCAAGCAAAATGTTGGGTTCCTGGCAGTATTTCTGCTTGGCAAGCTGGACGAGTGTGTCAACCTGCTTATTGAGACAAACAGGATACCTGAAGCAGCATTTTTTGCCCGAACCTATATCCCCAGCCGCATGTCTGAGGTCGGAACTGCAATGTCTTCAAGCTGCTCGCATCAGTCGAATACTCATGTTGTGTTTAACGTCCTGCAGGTCGTTGCCCTCTGGCGAAACGATCTGAAGAAGGTCAACCAGAAAGCTGCGGAGTCCTTAGCTGATCCTGCAGAGTACCCCAATCTTTTCCCTGACCTGTCTTGGGCATTGCGCGCAGAAGATGTGTTCAGGAAACAGCGGTGCGCATGGGTGGTTGTTTTCTACATGTCGTTTGCAACATGGCAGTCTATAATTATGTTTCTTACTGCAGTGAGGAAGGCTTCCCTCCAGCCTCAGAGTTTCCAGAAACACGCGGGCGTACGTCTATTGATGTAATTGAGCAAATCAAGGAGCTGTCATTGGAGGAAGCAAATGGCCATGTGGATGGGGACGCGGATGAGGTGCCCTGTAATAATCTTATATTGCTGAGATGAGTTGGACAGCTGCATCGTTCATGGGTGCTGAACATGTCCTGCATCAGAGTGTGCAGGAACAGGAACAGGAACACGGGCTCAAGCAGTCGGGTGAGATGTTTGAGGATGCTGAAGAAAGTGTGGCAGAAGCTGATCCGATTCAACACTCACATGCATCTCCAACGACTGCTTCCTCACAACACATGGACGATGGTGGTCAGGTACTGCTGCTTCACCCCGGTTGATGTTCACTGCTGGTAGCACCATGGCTGTGGATTGTCATGTTGATGTTGGCATTGACGCTCTCATGGAATGTGCAGGTTGGCACTGTCGAAGATGATGCCGCCGACAGCACATTTGCAGATGAATTGGAGAAAGAGTTACTGGGGGGCACAGTGCCGCCAGTTGACGAGTTGGAGGATGATTGGGGTATGGATGCAGAGCCTGGAGCAGGAGAAGAGGAGGAGACTTGAAAGCTGTTGTAGTGGTGGGCACAGCTTTGAGGCTGGTTTTGGTTTGGGCAAGTTGTCTGGTGATTCAGACAACCAGTGCATGCTGGTCAGCGGGCTTTGTCAGTGTGGCAGGGTGCAAGTTCTAACAATAGCACTGTGTTGCCCATAGTCGGCGTGTTTGACAATTCATCACAGCAGTTGTGCATAACACAACCGTGCTTGTTATATGCACATTTGTTGATAGAACACTGCGTTGTCGCAATGCAATAGCAAGTGACAGTAGAAAACGCCACGTACTCCGCTGCATACCCCTGTGTGTGCTCTGCGTGTAGCTGAACAGGCATGTAGCATACCGTAGACAAGTTTCTTGTGTCTGTCGTGATGAGGTTTCTGCAGTGCCGCTGTTGTTGGTCACAGCACAATGTTCTGACTGTCTTTGGTCTTTCCACCATAGACTGCTTTCGGCATTGCAGTACTTGGCCGGCTCCGCATGTGCTGTCCAAGACATGAAACCCTTATCTCTGAGATCACCACTATATCATGGTCTTGGCTTTCACATCAAGTGCACCATTGCTCAAATAAGAGCTTGGCGCTGACACTAACAAGAAATGAGGATTACTTGTGTTGCTGCACCAAGATTGAGCATTTGCTAGACAAGGGTAGAGTGCACAAGGTGTAATGAAGTTCGTGCCCAGCCTAGTCAACAGCACAAGCATGAACGAGCGCACAGACACACCAGCGCCCATGTGAGCAGGTACTACCTGAATGCATGCTTGTATGTCTAACGGGGCGGGCTAGCATTGGTATAGTGTAGAAAATATGCAATGCTGTGCAAGTGTAGCAGGCAGCCACAGAACTAGCCCGGTGGTTGAATTTGATGTGTAAAGCGTGTGTATGCTTGTGCTGATGCATGCCATTCGCATTGTCCACACCATGCATGCTGCCACCGTACCATACCCCTTATATACAACAGCGTCTGCGATTTTCTATACGCAGGCACTTGCACCCGCAAGCACACGCAGGTACTTGTACACACGGCATTGCATTCTTCATAAACACGCACACACCCTTTACTACCCTGCTTACACACCCTGCCAACGTGCTGCGTGCAGGTAATAAGTGTGCTTGTATACGTGCATGACCAACGGGGGTCGGTAGTTAGTGGCGTAAGTAGTAGTGGTAGCAGTTGAGATATTGCTAAAGTGGATCCGGTGGTCATGTTCATAAGCAGCCGGGGGGGAGCGGCAGAAGCGGCGGAAGTACCACGACCACCCGGCCGCTGATACTTTTCGTCCCCTAGCGGCGAGAGAGAGACGCACGGGACGCTGGGCCAAGCGTTCCACGACGTCATCGACACGTGCGCCCACGCCGCCCACGACCTACCCGTGCGCAGGCTTGGCTGCCTGGCTACCTGCCTCGCACTGTACAGGCAGCGCTGCAACGTGCTCAAGGCCTAACCATTCTGGAGCGAGGCGCGGCTGCAGCAGGGTAGCTGCGCTAGCGTGCAGTGCAGTGTTGGTAGGCATGGACGACAGCACATGGCTGTATCCGGTTGCGGCTGCCGTTCTAGTAATGAGAGAGGAGAGAATGACGGTCATGGTGAGCGTGCATGGCTGTTGTGGGTATGGGCATGCTGGTTAGCTTGCGTGTGCATGTTTGCTTGACTTGCACGCACGCTATGCATGTTGCATCCCTTGTACTCTGAGACAGATGATGATGTGACAGGACCAATAGGTGTACCGATACGTGCACGCCACCACCGCTGTTATCAAAGTTGGTGTTCGTGGCAGTGAAGCAGCGCCGCACATGCCGACAATCACCACCGCTGCAACTGCTGCATGGGGAGCACCGCTTGGTAACGCAGTGTGCCCGTGCGTGAAGCACAAAAGACACATGCCCACCACGACATCAGCACCATGGCTGACACAGCACCAGTCACAGTGGGGAGAGGGGGAGAGGGGGAGAGGGACCCCTACTGCCTGCACAACTGCCGAGCTCATCTCCCTGTTTATATTACACAACAAGAGGTCACAGTGTCACAACCATAGCGCTAACAAGCAACACGAGCCCAATACAACAGCACCGCAAACGCGCATCGCAACAACTATGCACGCCTTCATGCATCAGCTGCGTAGGCCTCACGCCAAGCAACGGCCACATCAAGCAGGGTAGCTATGGGGGCAAGTCGTGGTGGTGGCCAAACCAGGGCAGCGCACACGGTCATAGTGGCTCTCTCCAACAAAGTTCATCCTGAGCTCGCTCGCTGAAGTGCACAAGCAATCCGCTGCCTGAACATGGACACAAAACAATCTCTGTGCTGGACCACATGGCGCGCACAATCGGTGATGCGCTCATAAGAGGAGGCCCTGAAAGTGCCGTCGTTGCAGACGGAGAGATGAGCTTGTCTCCCGATGTGGTCACCGTACTTCCAACACAGAGAGGTCCCTGCTGCCAGAGCCTCCCTACAGAGGCTCTGGCAGCAGGGACCTCTCTGTGTTGGAGCTTACAAGAGGCACGCATCAGGCGCAGCGACAGCGTGAGAAAAGAGGGGGAAGGGCGTGAGGCGAAGGAGGAAGACTTGGGAGTGGGAGGGCGAGGAGAGGCAGAGGGAGGGGGGTTGCAGAGAGGAGGGAGAGAGGGCGTGGGAAGCACCGCCTGCATTGCTGACGTCATAAGCCACGATGGTTTGGGGTGTGTTTCGGACCGCCTGTTACCATGCTGCATGCAGTTTGCATTCAGGTGTGCTTGCATGCATACATATATATCACGGGGTCAGCAAGAAGTTGTAAGTAAGTGTAAGTAATGGTAGCAAGCAGGCAGCCAAAACATGAGCCTGGAGCACAAGAACTGCGTGCATATGACATACAGCACGGACGACATATAATACACCGGAAATGCCACATATAATTGAATTATACCACTCATGATACTGCCCAAACAACTCTTGACAACTGTTTGCATGACAACTTCCAAATTAGGAAATGTGTTGGGTATTGTCATCAATAGCAGCAACACGCCAGAAACCATTTGCCACAACATCCAACATGCATTACAACCACCTCTACAAACACAGAGTGGGTGGCGGGGGGAGAGGGAGAGCAGGCGAAAGGGAGGGAGTCGTTACGCTGTACTGCTGCTACTGCTGTCTTTGCCAACACCAACTGACAGAGCATGGGCAGGTACTGCACTACTAATACGCATGTATGCATGCCTAACGGGGAGGTCTAGACTAGTGTAGAGTAGTGAAGATCAAACAGTGTGTATAGCCCGGCGGTTGCCTTGTGCTGTGCTTGCATGTTGCTGTTTGGCATGCTGCGAATGAGGTCATGTATGTCTCAACTTCTGCCAGCATATCCTGTACATCAATGCAGTTTCACATATTGTGCATGTGCTGCTAGTGAATGACACCCCATGCATGGCTGTGGATGACAGTATTCAGTATATTGGCATACACTCTTTGTCCAGCAGACCGGTGGTGTGTGAAGTTGTGATGATAATCAGGTAATAGGTGGGTGGCGTTCTTGCCATATTGCTTGCAGGTAGTACACCGAGCTTGTGTGCATGGACACTTGCATGCACAGTCGCACGTCACATTTACTGCACAGACATCATTGTCCCTACCAGCACTGACAGGTAAAACATCAACAGGCATTCAGTACAACATCGCACAGACATCCCTGGGCAACTGCAAGCATCTTATATGCGAGATCAAAACACAGCTGCACCCACATCCCCGACCCGTTTCAGCCACTACCCTCTTCCCCTGTACAAAACTTGTCCCTCAAACCCACGAATATGCACAATGCCCAAGGACGTCATGGCTGAGGACCTAGTAGCGGCGAGAGAACGCACTTCCATATGTGCCAACATTGCCAGTGTTCACATACTGCGGCTGCAGCTGCGTTTGTGGCATGACACCTTGAAAATACGCATACTGCCCATAGCCTGGCACGCCCACACCTTGCTGCGAAGTTCTGCAGACAGCCACAGGGTGAGCAATGGCAAGATACTGCAGCCATCGTCAAGGCAAAAACAATGCAAGACACACAAGACACACACCTCATGGCATAAGCAGGAAGCACAGCCTGCTTGGCCTGCTGAAGATACGCAGCGGCCCCATCGTTGTACGCGGAATCACTTACAGCCACAGTCTGTGGGTTCACCCCAGGTCTGTATCTTGCTTGTCGCACATAGCTGTTGGAATAGAGTGAAGGTAGCCCCACATTGTCATCTGGTTTGGTAGAATCCAAGGGAGCAACCTTTGCTGACCCAACTGGAAGCCCTGCACACACAAGCAGCATGCAAAAGTTCAACAGATGCCCGATAGTGCAGCACAGGTGAGGGCTGCCATATGTAAGGTCACAACATACCAGGCACCACATATCTGGAAGACAACGCGGGTAGCGCAACAGCAGGCTGGCTGATATGCCCATAGGGCGACTGCTGCATGAAGCTATGCTGCTGTTGCTGCTGCTGTAGAAGTTGCTGTTGTTGCTGCTGCTGCAGCAATTGTTGCTGCTGCTGCAGCTGCTGCTGCAGCAGTAGCTGCTGCTGTTGCTGCAATTGCTGCTGTTGTTGCACAGCATACTCCTCGCGCATGAGGTCTGCATCCTCAGCAGCAAACCCTTGTGGAGGGGGCTTCAATGACCGCGGCCCAACCTGCAGTTACAGACGGGGATGAGTACACCCCACACAACGTGCACACAGCGCTGTTGCACGTGGCACAGACCTGGAAGTATGGGTGCTGCAGCGCCTGCACGGCGGTCGGCCGCTTGTTGGGATCCCAAGAGGTGAGCGTTGTCATCAGGTCGACAGCATCAGGGCTTGCCATGGGCATCAACTGAGCCAGAGGTGTAGCGGGAAACTGCGTGCCGACAGGGGTTTGTACAACCGCAAACATGCAAACGCAATTCTGCCATGACTACGGGATCCACATACCTGAGGAAATCGGAAGTTCATCGCTGCGGCCAGCTTGAGTCCATCAGGCCAATTCTGAGCAGTGGGAGTGCCCAGCACACTGCAAATTTTGTAGATCTCGTCCGCCTCACTGGAACCGGGAAACAGAGGGCGCAGGGTATACAATTCCGCCATAATGGCACCCATTGCCCACATGTCAATGGGAGCTGAATAGTATGGAGCCCTCAACAGCACCTCAGGTGCACGATACCAGCGCGTGGACACGTAATCTGTGTATGGAGGCCTGGAGCGCACCTCGCGTGCTAACCCAAAGTCAGCCACCTTGATGGTATCTCTGGTGACCAACAGATTCTCTGTCAAAAGCCAGATGTTAGCCTGACCATAGGCATCAGCTAGGCAATGAAAGCAGCCGAACTGGTTCATGTCACATACCTGGTTTCAGGTCGCGATGAAAATAACCATGCTTGTGCATGTACGCCAAAGCCTGAAGGACCTGATACATCCAGTTGCGAATCCTTGCCTCGACAAACAACTTATCACGGTCCTTGATAAAATGATAGAGGTTGGCCTCCTAGAGGTGGACAGATCCCACCATCAGATCACTGAACAGCTTCAACCCTACACACGAGAACACAAGACATGATGGTACGTGCTCACCATGAACTCGAAGACAAAGTAAAGTTCGTCGTTCTCCCTGATAACCTCCTTCAACTTCACCACATTTGGGTGATTGAGCTTGCGAAGGGACTGCGACATTCACATGGTTAGCACCCGACCACTGAGCACAACATGCCAAATACAACTCACGAGCAAGCACCTTAACCTCCCGCAGCTGCATACACTCTTCCCAAGAGTAGAATTTTCGCTTCATCTTTTTGATTGCCACCTGTGCAGCATACATGTCAGCACTGCAAGCTCAAAGCACACATGCCCAAAACATTGCAGGAGCGATGGTTGGAATGAACATGAGAACTGCACACATACCACTTCGTTTGTCTGGCGATTGGTGGCACGCCATACGCTTCCGTATGTGCCATCGCCAAGCTGCTTCATCACCTTGTACCTGAAAAGCAAACGAGTGTAAACAACTCCCGCTACAACTGACGTTTCTCAACCAGTGAAGTAGCGAGAAAAACGAGGAAATCAATGGGCTGGCAAGTAAAACTCGCAAGTCGGCTTGGATTGCATAACACACCACACGGTCGGGGTCCAGGGGATTCGGCAAGATCGTTAATATATAAGTAGCCTTACCGATGCATGTTGACTTCGTCTGGTTGCACGTTGCTCTAATAAAAAGCGAGGACCGTGCACAGGGGCGTGATGGGGGCCGTCCAAACTAAGGGGAGTAACCACTACCGAGGAAACCTAAATGACTACCTAGACTATAAACAGACAGCAGTATGACTCTGGAAAGCAGCAGCAGCTGCGGACTGCAGCAAATTTGATTGAAGTGACCGCAACAAATGTGGGGTAGCTAGTCCGCACCACCGAAAAAGGCTTCGGGAATCGCACCACAGTATGTTTAGGACAAGGATCCCCGGGCAGCTTTTGATTGTCGAGCCGCTCAGCCGTCACCGATGGGAGCAGGGCAGGTGTTGGCCGGCCTGGCTGCAGGTGGAAAACTGTCGCAAATCCAAGCTGAGGCTGGAGCTCAGCCCGTCAACCCAACCAAGCGCAGGGCAAAGCCCTCGCTGTAAGCATCGCAGCCCAAGAAGCCAACAGGCCTGACGGGCCAGCAAGCATGCACTGCCGTCACCGCAGCCGCTGAGGAGTTCGTAGACACCCCCAACGTCTCCAGCTCGGCCTTGGCCACCCAGGCCTCCCAGCGCCTAGGACCGCAGCGCGAGCACATGGTTGAAGACCTCGCTTCGCCCAGTGCCCCGTCACCCTTGCCTTGCTTAAACTCGCCCCAACCGCCGATGCTGCCGCCCAAGCCACCGCCGCCACCAACTCCACGAAATTGCCCGCCTAGCCAAACCCTAGCTGGCATTTTAACAGCCGAACAGATTAACGAGTCGAGCAGCTTGGGACAGAAGGTATAGAATGCAAAGGTACTGAGCAAGCCTATCATACCCAACAAACCACTAACGGCAACGGCAGCATGGAGGTGCAGCTCTAGCCCGCCGCAGCATCCAACCAACGTGGATTTCGCTGAGGGATATGCGCAAACTTTCATCGTTGTGACAGGGGACCGGCGTCACGCAATCCAAGCCCTATTTCACGCTTTCGCAAGCATCATAAAGTACTGACCAGCGTGGTTTGTTCTAGAGCGTTGGCAAAGTGTGTATCGCCAATGTATATAGGGATACCTGCACGCCTGCTGCTTGCGAAAGCGGTACGAATGTACTGCGTGTCTTACGAAGGCAGTGGTCCTTAAGCAAACATGTGCACAGGCGCGCCGCTGCAAGCAGATCGCCGTCGATTGCTGGCAACGCTGTTTCAAACAGCCTGTTTGCTTTGCAATTGCCCGCAGGCCGGAGGCTGCCAGATGGCGTAATCGACGATTACGCCACTAATTGTACACAATGAGCGACAACGACGGCATCGGTTTTGCAGAGATGTATGCATTAAAGTGTGGATGGCGGGCCGGCAGCAGGCCGGTTTGCGCTGATCCGCGCCGGGCCAATGATACTTGCAGGGCATCGGTCAGACCGACCGAATAACCGCCCGCTCTGTCAGCATGGCACTCTCATGAGTATGGTATGATTCCTAGCGCATCAGTCCTGAGCCTTCGTCATGAAATCCACATTCAATACAATGCCCATACCAAAACTATATGGTACATACGGTGCACGCACCATGTAAGCATAACATGTCCCTATCTCAATTGTATGCCATAATGTGGCTTGCATTGAAGTTACAAACCCCTTTGAAGGAAGCATACATATAGTCTGTACTATTCATTCGCATGTAATAAGAATGGTATGGTGAATGGTATGGTGCGAAATATAATATATAAATGTATATAGGGGCTTACTCAAGCATTTTTGATGCAAGTACGTTGGATCAAAACGTTTGGGTCGCTTGATCCACAAACAGGCAACATCAACCGTCCTTATCTACTCGTATTTCAATAAGGCAGATAAACTTTTGTAATATTTTTAAAAAACCGTTGTTACTATGTTTAATGGTCAAAGCAATGGAACGTGACAACATTCGGTGTGGTTTTTATGCACAATTCTGCCATGCATGAAAGTCGATCTATTGAATCCGTACCATACACAAGAAGTGGCGCCATCAATACGCGGTTTTCGAATTTCATTGCCGTTTCAACTATAACGAAGCGCTGTTAAATGTGTTGTTGCGTGTACGCAATTAAAAGCCCAAAGCATCTTTGATCGCCACAAGCAACAACAAATGGGGAACAACGGGTACGATACCGCGCGCATTTGCGACGCAGCGCCGTAGCAGCGCATTAAAGCGCGGTCTGGAACGCGCGGATTTATTGGTACGAGGTTGGGTGCCCCTCATACCCTGAAAGAATTTTTTCACACATCACGATAACTGCCATTCTACACTGCTCTTACATTGCGATCTATCATTATCTAACCGATCTCGTTGGCGTTGGGCTATATAGCTCGACGCGCATGTATGCTTCAATCGAACAGCATATCACACATATAACACATTGCGCTTTTGCGTGAATCATTAAATGTGCGTATTAAAGACATTCGTAATAGATCATATGTCTTTTTAGCTTACTACTAGCAATTGCATTGAACATAGCGCTTCATCTCATAATAAGAGTGTATGTGTGATGGTGTGTCGGTCCTGTAAAGTTGTTGCACGCTTGTATTTGTGTGCCTTGCATCTTTCGCTTTTATAAGTTGCGATACCATACCCTGTGCTGACTTTGCAATGTGAGACATATAAAGTCACAAGAGCTGCATGAAGTCAAATTAAAGGAAAGTGGCTGTGCATAGCCATACACATATTATGCAGCGGGAAGCACGGACTCACCCATGGGACCATATGTGATAAATCAATTGTATTGATGTAGAACGCGACTGCACACATGCGCATGGATATCAAACATAAAACATCACGCACTACACCACACTAGCATGCATCAGATTTACCTCCACGCTACATACACAATCACCGGGCTACACCATGCGCTTGCACATCTCTTACGCTCTACCATTTAGTCTACTTCTACCGCCTTTTTCTTGGTCATGCATGCATGCACTGAGGCCTTATTACCTACATATGCACAATGTCACAATTTGAGCATTGAACATACATAATTAGGTTATATTAGCGAAAATGGTTAGACGCGTGAAGGCATGCACGTGTCCATATATCACACTATTGCAATAAATATTGCAGATTATTGTACATGCAAAATGCTAATGTTGCTAGCAGCACTCGGATGAGCGAGAATGCAATGTTCATTCGGCATGATGAAATATCTGACTTGCTGCTTGTCCATATGTCATACATATCTCATATCTCACGCCGCATATGTTAATGATTGCAAACTTATCATTATTGCAAGAGTTCTCGCATTGATGATCTTCATAGCAATTGTTTGCATTAACATGTATGACAAGTTAAAAATGCGATTGAGTTGCATTTCGCTCTGCTTATTCGTAACTGTATGCACGGTTGTATGTATGGTATGTGTGGTAACATTATCTGAACTAACAAAGATAAATAACAAAACGAGTACAGTGTCTTATATGTGTATGTTATTGAGTCACTCGAGTCGGTAAGATTATGGGCTTCTACGCTTCATGTTAAATCATAAAATAGTCACAGGTCACTTAAGATGTACCATTGCTATTAGTTGTAAGCTTAATTATGTTGCTATCATGATAACATCATCATCAACACATCAACGCAATGGCACACATTGATTATAAAAATAACTTCAACTTGCATAAGCAACGATTTTGTTGGTATATGCTAGCCCTCATTCATGAATGTGCTTTATTGGAACTCCAATGTTCCCCACAATAAATTGACTTCAAGTAATCACAATTATATCTCTGCAAAGCACTGCTGTTGACACTGCAATGTGCCCTTCAATGGACGTTTATTACAAGTGGCTAACGGTTTGTGGATGCATGCACTTGGTTAAGCTTAGTTCATTGCCCCCGCTTATGGTAAAATTGCTGAGTGCTTTGCTGCGTGGGTGCGAGTGCTGTACATGTGCGTGCATTCTTGCATCTGTCCTATTGGAATGCCTATGCACTGGGTCCTTCGGTGACTAACTGGCGGATGCGATGCTGGCCATGGTCTACACGAGAGAGGGGATGCCAACCATAGAGTTGTGATTACTTGAAGTCATTTTTATTCACCATAAATTAAGTTGGTGAGATTGCTGTTGCCAAGCAAGCTGATGTGATTGAATAATTTACCTTCGACAATTTAAGCGCAAAGTTTGATTTCTTGAATGTTTTACATGATGCCATCACAAATCAGCTGCTAAAGCTGGCGTCATCAATTTAGTGCTTGCAAGTGATGGGGCGACCTACGCACAACCTCTGGTATTATTGCTGGTTTGAGTAACACCCGCAAGATTGTGCATCCCACACAGGGCGCACAAGCAGCAGACGCATATCCTGGTGGTGACATCTATAGGGATGTGGTGGCGTAATTCTGCATTGCATACTTTGCATACCCTAGTGGTGGCGTCAACTTAGCTGTGCACTGATTTGCGCAACTGACAACACAACCGTTGCTGCAACGCACGCAGGCTGGCTTGCTATAACTGCATTTCCGCACAACAAAATATACATGAAAGGCAACTAGCAATGCATGGATCACATAGCAAGCAATGTTTTTGAAGCATACCGGCAGCGAGCATCTATATACTACAAAGCCTTAGACCGAACAAACTGCCCCTTCTCGCTGGCTGCCATCAACTTCTTCTCCTCCTCAATGTCCTTCCATGTGGTCGCAGCCTTTGGCAAAGACACCTTCGGCTTGGGCAGCCCGGGCGACTTGCGAGGGTTGGTGATGATGCCTGCAAAACCACACAAAGCGTTGGTCGATCAATGTCCGGCAAAACAACGCAGCGCAGTGAAAAGAGAAAGCAGCAACAACTGTGTACCGTCAATCATTCCATATTCGATCGCTTCCTCGGGTGACATGAAGAAATCGCGGTCTGTGTCGCGGTCAACCTGCTCCTCAGACTGCCCGGTGTGCAGCGCAAGGTACTTGTTTAGGGTAATCTTGTGATGCATAATCTCGTTGGCCTGGATCTCAATGTCGGTGGCCTGACCCTGCGTGCCTCCAAGGGGCTGATGGATCATGATGCGCGAGTTTGGCAGGCTGTAGCGCTTGCCCTTCTTGCCAGCACTCAACAAGAATGCGCCCATACTGCAAAGCATAACATTGAATTACAACCGTTACCAGGCAGAGCCTCCCTGGTAATACTGAGCGCACTTGACGCACCACTAGCTAAACGCACAAGAACTTGTCGCATGCTTCACAATACAACGAAGTTGAGTTGTGAATTTCACATTCCAAACTAGTTGAGGACACACCTTGCCGCGAGGCCAGAACACACGGTGCTAACATCTGGCCGTATGTGGTTCATGGTGTCGAAGATCGCCATGCCTGTTACAATTTGACAACGTCATTATAACCTCTGCAGCGAGAGGACCATGATGTTACAATATAAAAATCTAAACACAAACATAGATATAGATATAAATATACATATACATATATATACAACGCGCACTTGTGCTGCTCACCCGCTGTCACTGAACCTCCAGGAGAGTTGATGTAGATGACAATATCCTGTCAACGAGATGATGGCAGTCATACCGTGGTATAAGAAAAACACCATGGTACTGACAAGTGCCTGAATGCACCCATCATGATGCACTCTCGAGACTTATTACTGTTACCTTCTTGGGATCGACAGCATCAAGGTATAGCAGCTGAGCAACAATGACATTTGCCATGTCATCATCAACGGGGCCACCGAGACGGATAATGCGCTGCAAAGCCGTATACATACTCCTTAGGACGCACACAAGCAGCTTCTGTGCACTACACGGTCCAACAAGCATGGCTGCTAGAGACTAACATAAAGGGTTGGAATGCTTTTGGACACAGAAAACTATCGCTGAAGCAAAGTACTTGACTTGATGACGTGCTGTTGGAAACCATCCACTCACCTGCTGGAAAAGGCCGCTGAGCACGCCCTGGAAGCGTGAGGCCATCTCGGGTGGAGGGCCCTGACCCTGAGCCGCCCTGAACGAATTTGAGTACGGCTCTGGAAGGTTCCTGAAGAAATGAAAAACATCAACAGCCACTCAGCAGTCCGCTTCTCCTTGCTTGATTCGTCAGCACAACTGAGCTGAGCTCGTTTGCAATAGCATAATCACCAACTTACTTTCCGGACACAATTGAATTGGTCGGTGAAGAAGGAGTCCACAAGTGTGACGTGTGCAGCTCGGCAGAGCGCCGCAGTACGTCGTCCATGCTCGCGCGCATTGTTGTCGTCTGCAAGCGTCTCCGACTAGCCGCAAGCCTTCTGCACAGAACGCAGCCCACAGAGCCATGGTCATGTATATAACTTGGCTTATGTCATAGAACTTGCTGCTTTGCAATTGACGACAACTCCAAACCACAGCCAAAATCCGCAACACACCAACCCCTAGCTATGCCATGCTCAAGGCAAGACAAGTGTTTCACACGGGCCAGATCTCTCAGCGAGCACAGGTCAATTGTCACAGGCAGTGCAATTGTCGCGTGTATACAGAAGCGAAATTAATGTCGACAATCAGCCATGCGGAAGGTGATGGTGGAGCAAGAGTCATCCACGACACTGCTTATTGTCACTCACGGAGCAGACGCAGAAGCGGGTTTGGCGCCATCGAGTACCCTCGCACCCAGGAACGACGACGACGACACCTGCGCAACGGCTGCCATGGACGCCATCGCTGCCGCCGCCGCCAACACCGCCGTCGCTGCCGCCGCTCAAAACCCTAATCACTATCAACACGTCAATTCTGTGAAGCCTGTGCACTGGAATAAGACTGAAACAATGCATTTCATGCCTGGGCATCTCATGCACAGTCATGTAGTTTGCTTATGCCCTCAACTAGACTGTTTAGGAGTCGACGGTGGAGGCGGCGGAGGACGTGGAGTGGACAAGCGTTTGCATGGCGCACATGTCAGCGCCGCATGAGCATGAGCATGAGCATGAGCATGCAGGCGCTCAGCCGGACTTGCCTGCAGCAGCGCGGGAAGAGGTAATCAAGGCGTGTGCATGCTTGGAGCTTCAATAGTTGCGTGACTGGTATTCGTAGCATGTTTGGGGGATTGAATTTGTTGATATCTTGTTCAGAAATGCATGCAATAGTGTGATTAGTCTTTGGTAGTTGCGGTCTGTTTATGACTTGGAGTCAGCATGCAGCTTGTATGCTTCCTGACGAAAGACTCACCAATAGCAACAGACGCTGAAGTCCCAGTATCAAGTAGCACAATACTTGACTGTTGCATGTATGCGACTCTATTAGCATCCTTAGTGCACTGGTAGCTGTGCTTGTGCGATTGACACATAACAGCATACAAAAATCTGCAACCACGGTGAGAGATCCAGCTGCTTTGAAAGGCACACATGCTCTTATGTATTACGTGTGGTGTGGCAGCGCATACACACGCTAGTCAGTGCCGTGGGCGGGCACCATGACGATGATGATTCCGATGATGAGATCCTCTTCGTCCCACGCGTGTATGCTCGCCGCAAAATCTCTGACGCAGACATCTACTCCGCCGCGAGAGGTAGATGTCACCACCACCACCACCACCATGGTCATCATGATCATCACCATCGTCATCATCATAGTACCTGTCTTGTGCATGTAGCTGGCGATGTTGAGCGGGTGGGGCAGCTGTTGGCGAGCGAGAAGGTGGACGTGAACGCGCGGGACCGGTGGGACGCGGTGCCGCTCTACTATGCATGCCTTGCTGGGCACGAGGATGTTGCTCGCCAGCTCCTTGAGGCCGGTGCTGTCTGCAGTGAATACACCTTTGATGGCGACAGGTCAGGAAGCTAATTATTATGCACGTGTACAGTGTGCAGTGAGATGTGCGCACACACATCCACAACACGCGCGCACCCAAGCATGCAAGCATGCGCACGTGTGCGCGCGCACACACATGCACGCGCGTTCAGGTGCCACTATGCTTCTCTGAACATGGATATGCGGGCGCTGCTGAAGGCCTATGAGCAGCGTCCTCCGCCCATGCCGCCCCTCGCACAGAGCTTGCGCGATTGCATGAACAACCCAGAGGCTTTCCCAGGTATGTCGTCATGACTCACAGAAGCACAGTAGAAGAGCACTCGGTCACTGACGCCTGACCTGCTGCAGACTTCACTTTCTATGTTGGTGAGGAGTTGATGCGTGTCCACCGCTGCATACTGGCTGCTCATGCTCCCTACTTCCGAAGAGCCTTCCAACGCAAGGTAACCATTGGGTTTGCTCAATGTACAATTCCTGTTGCGGTATCATATTCTGGTTTCGTATGGTGTGACTGTCAACCATGTTGTGTTTTATGCAGTGGCGAGGCAAGCAAGAGGCACACTTGAAGCAGTCGGTGATGGATTACACGGCGTTGCGCAATGTGTTGCAGGTGTGACATGCTATTACCCGTATCTTGCGTGTGTGCGGGCGTGTCATGTTGGGGGGTGATTATCTCCCTTACTGACTTCTCACAGTGTGCTGCGCTTTCAAGTTCTTCTACACAGAGCGGCTGGAAGTGGGCATGACTGATGCTGAGATGGTCACAAAGCTCATCAAACATTGCGAGTGCCCCGCATTGCTTCAGGCGCTCGAGAGCGAGGTGTGCTTGCGATAGCTATGGAATGGTGTGGCATATTGTGTGTGCACCCAACATGATGTCATGGATTATTGTTTTTTTCTGTACCAGATTGCGCATCAGCGGTATGCCGATTGGAAGTGTGTGCGTGAAGCTGAGATTGAGGTTAATGAGAGGGCTGCGCCTTTAAGAAGGCGTGACATTGCAGCTAGGCGTCTGCTCATACTCGTAAGGACACAAGACTGTGTTACTGTGCTGCTGCGACTTCATCATTCCTTGCAGTGAATGTGTATGTGGGCACAGGGTTCATCCTTGCCGGAAGAAGCGAGGCTGTTCAAGCGCCTCGGGGACTTGCTTTCGCAGTGCTTGCGCAACAGCGAGGAGGCCGGCGCAAGCAACATGGAGCGTGTGGTTGATGATGACTTTGCGGATCTGGTTGTGGTTGTGGAGTCGCGCAAGTTCAGGTGGGAGACCTGGTGCAACAACGATTTGTATTTCAATATGTACAGAATCCAACTTTCAATTTCAACTTTGAGGTGAACATTTACGCGCTGCATGTTGTTTGGCTGAATCTTTTGCGTGTGTGTTTTCTCTCAGGTGTCATAGGGTTATCCTGTCGGCTCGTTCAGAGTACTTCAAAGCGCTGCTTGCAAGGTCGAGTGAGTTCAGCGAGGGCCACCGTGCAGATGCGGCTGCTGGTTGTCAGTTGACACAGGTGACATATGCGCATGTGATGCATACGCACATGCACTCACGCGCATACACGCAGAGATTGACAGCAATGCGCTCACTAAGACAACAACATCCTCAATTTGAACAATGCAGCATGCTTTTTGCAGGTCGAGTTGAAAGAGTTGAGTGCAGCAGCTTTTGCAAAGGCGCTTGAGTTCATGTACACAAATAAGCTGCAAACGCTGGTGCCAGAGCTGGCAGTCGAGGTCCGTTTGCACAACACAATTTTTCTGTTGACACTACTGAGCAGATTCACAACCCCACTTACTGACTGTCTCTCTCTGTCAGGTGTTTGATGCAGCGTCCAGGCTGCTTCTGTTCTCAATGAGGCGCGCGGCCTCGGAGGTTCTGATTCCCGCGGTGGACACGGCGGACCCCGCGGCGACCTGCAGATGGCTCATGCTGGCGGACATGTATGGCGTGGACGCCATGCGCGAGCACTGCCTCAATGTACTCGCGGAAAACCTTGCCCATGCAACCTTCTTTCCTGAGCGACAGGCCGCCATCAGCACAGCGGACTTCATAGAGGTAAATTGCAGTATGGTTATGAGTTTTGGGATGAGCATGCAAACGTAATGTATGCACACATGTTGGTTTTTCAGAACCTATGTTGGGGATGAGCATGCGTGCACACACGCATTTCTGCATACATGTACACGGGTGTGTATGTGCACATACACATCCGCACGTACAGGCTTGTACATCTGTGTATGCATGCATGCGCGCACAATGACCCCTCTTGCAGGTGGTGAGGATGCAGCCGCCGCCCCCAGAAAGAACGGAGGCGGATATCGGGCGGGCGAAGGAGGAGGGGTATGAGACGGGTACTGTAATGGGCGATCTGAGAGAGAAGTGGCTGGAGCTGTCGGGCACGATCGGGGAAGAGCGTGACCGTGAGGCAATACGCTTCGACAGCGCCATGCGCAGGGTTGCACTGACTGAAGAGGATGTTACACCTGAAGAATTAGCTTTGGAGTTCTTAGATGATGAGGATGAAAGTGAGTTCGATGATCAGGAGTATGGGTTTGTTGAGAGGGATAGGGTTGCTGTTAATGGAAGGGGTGAGATGGGTAGGGATCGTGTTATTGCAACAGCTAGCCGGTTGTTGCAGGCCAATAGGGATTGACAGCGCTTTGTGCGCTTAGTGTTATTGAAGTCAGTGCATAGAAGGGCATGTGGTTTATGCAACTAGTGTAGCCAGACATGAAGGCTTTTGCACAAGAGCTACGTAACACTCCCTTGTATCAGCTGCGCGCGCAATGTCGCAGACCAGGGCAACAGCATGCTCAAGTTCATGATCACCAAAAGACAATTTCGTAAGGAGTGATCGGCCTATTTCTCTCCTGCTTCTCCTAAACTGCAACATAATAAGCAATCGTGGAGGTGCCTTGTGCGGCATTCCACATTCAATTGAAAACGTGTCAACCAATCTCCCCTCCAAGCTGGTTGTATCCTCTTTGGTGCACCTGCCACTCTGCCTGGCCAGCCAGGCTTGTGCAGGGGCTCTTTTGCTAGTATGACTATACAAGCGAGCAGCCTCGGCCGTCATATTGTGTGCTGCCCTTATTGCGCGCTTTGCCGGGGAATATAATGCATAAATCATGCACTCATCAATGTTCCGGATTTGAGTCTGCATTTGGCGCAAGCACAATCTCTTCTGCAGGCTTTTCCGGTAGCAGTAAGCTGAGGCCAACACCTCCGCCGAGCGTCAAAGCCACAACAGCGAGTGAGGCTTCCGTCGGGAGCGAGTAGCCCAAGTAATCAGCAACCATCTTGACTCCGATAAACCCGAGGACGAGCGCGACGGCGGGCTGAAGATATCGGAGCGTCCCGATGGCGTCCGCGACAAAGGAGTAGAGCGAGCGAAGCCCGAGGATGGCGAATATGTTGGACGTGTACACGATGAACGGGTCCTTCGTGACGCCAAACACGGCGGGGATGGAGTCCACGGCGAACACGACGTCTGAGAGCTCGATCACCGCGAGCACGAGCACGAGGGGTGTGAACTTCTTCACGCCGTCCACGAGGGTCACGAACTTGTCCCCATCGTACGTGGACGTCACGGGGATGAACTTGCGCACGATCTTCACGAGGACGTTGTCGGACAGGTCGCCGTCCTCATCATCATCGTTGGCAAACAGCAGCTTGTAAGAGGAGATGATCAAGATGGCCGCAAACAGCAGCAGCACGCCCTCAAACTGCTGCAGAGTTGCCGCCCCAAGCGCAATCATAATTGCCCGGAACACCATCGCACCAACTATTCCATAAAACAACACCCTTCCTTGGTACGCCTCAGGCACCTATGTAACATCAATATGAGCAACACTGCCACTACCACAAGTATTACGCACCCACATTCGAGTATACATAAAGGACAGAGTGCTGCTCACATGTTGTGTAATGTGTTGTTACGATGTGAATCTTACCTGGAAGTAGTCGAAGACGAGCACAAACACAAAAAGGTTGTCCACGGAGAGGCTCTGTTCGAGGAGGTAGCCGGCAAAGTACTCGGCAGCCTTGGCGGAGCCCATCTTGACGAAGATACCCACGCCAAACATGACGGCCGCGCCCACCCACAGAAGCACGGCCGTCACATTCGGCGGTGCCGCGGGCTTGCCCACCTCGGGCTCAAGGGGCACATCCACCTGAGCCTGCAAAGTAATGACCATGTCTTGGTTGATGAGGTTGATGAGGTTGGTGGTGATGGTGGCAATGCCGTATCGACTCCACAAACAGCAACACAACTACAACATACATACCAGTTCGTTTGCGTTTGCTTGCACAACATACCAAAACACTGCTGCGGCAAACGTTCAAACCACGCTATGCTGTCATGCCATGCACACAATCTTTCGCAACCATCCACCACTGATACTGCATTCCCATCACATGGCCACATCTCAACATGCAGTCATGCTGTTACCACTCACCTCCATGGGGGCGGCAATGACTGCATTGTTGTTGTTGTTGGGTGCGGGTGGGGAGGCAGGCGGGTTGATGATGACAGTCTCAGAGGGCGCTGTGGCTGTGGCGGCGGAGGACGAGAGCGCTGTGGGAGACTCCGGCCGCGTGCTGTCGCGCGTCATCGTGTTGGCAAAGGAGGAGTGCTCGGTCAAGTTGTCCGACACAGCCAGGCCCCATCTTTGCGCGCGCGAGGGCCGTTGCTTTGGCAACTGTGGCATTGGTAACCTCCTCGCGGTTGATGATGGCTTTGCGGGTCGACATCGCTGTGAACCAACACTTGTTGTAGGTGTGCGATACCAGCATACAGTTGTCTGTCGGGAAGTGAGAGAAGTCGAACACATAATGCGCAAGTGTTGGTCGGTCAACGGGAGTGTTGTGTGGTACCTGAAGGCAGGGGAGAAGGTGCGAGCGTGGGGTCTTGTGTGCGTAGACAGGCCTGCACACGACAGCACTATTAACAACCCTAGTTGCGCGAGGCAACACTGCATCAACAACAAGAAAGAGAATTGACATGCTAGTCTGGGTCTATGCTGCTGAGTGAGTGGCTTGACCAACATTCCACAAGACAATGGTTCAACCACTCTCCCACATTTTAACACGATGTGAGTGTGGGGCTGCAAGCTTCATAAGCATCATGGAAGCTGTCAAATGTGTTGCAAGAGTCAGCCTTTTCCAATTGCAGTAAACGCAACAGTGAAAACGAGCAGCCAACGCACACCGGACTGGGTGACAGTAGAACGTGGCCCTAACACTAGCGTGTATGGCTGCTTTGCTTGTGCATTGTAATGAATGCTTGAACTAGCAAGCACACGTGTTGAAACTCGGGCTCAACATCTCCATGGATGACAAGAAAGCAAGCAGGCAACACTGACCGAACTGTGCTCTTTGCGGCCCTAGCAGCGTGAACTGCATGGCAAACGGACACAGGGGCCAAGCATATACACAGTACTGCTGTTGGCATACCACTGCTTCAATGACTGTATGCAATGCGAGTTGCCTTTTGAGCTGTAATGCGTGCGTGTTGGTCAAAAACCAGGCCATACAGGCCAGGCCAGGAGCACTGGACAAGCACCAAACCAGGCTGTGTAAACAACCAGCAGTCACCTAAACTGCGCGGCGGGGGAGGACGTCATGGAAGACACCCTGGCGCACAGTGACGAAGCCATACGATTTCCAACGAGGCGGCCGCGCCCGCCGCCGCCGCCACCCCTGCCGCCGCCGCCGCCGCCGCCACGTGGCAACTCTAATTAAGTTATACCTGTAATAAAAAGTCTGCATATAATCATGGGCACTTCCGGTCAATAGCGAATCAATAACTCGCGGTCAAAACGTAACCGACTATCGTCGGATACTTCATTAGGCACCCATCTGGAACCGCCAATTTAGGCGAGCTCGCAACCTGTTCGCATTATGATTTTCCATCTATCAAGAGCGCAGCGGTCAAGTTGTAACTGTTCCTGTCAAACAACACCGATATCGACGCCGCCCGCGCGCTAGCCAGGTTGTGGTTTTTTTTCAGCCGGGCCGCGGATAGCGTGGATATCCACGTAGCGACGTGGCCAGCTATCAAAGCAAGCGTTTCGCGTGACGGTCGCGATATCTACAATAAACAATATCGGCGCTGGCTGCAATGGATATATATAGTAATGCCTTTCAGCGTCGACAGTCGTAACGGCTTGAAGCGCTAGTGCAAACAGTCGACTGTCGGTGTTTGCTTGTGGCGGGAAACTGTGCACTAATGTATGGCGGGCGTTTTGGTGGGTGTAGGCGGCGGCGGTGGTGGCGGTGGCCGTGTGGTTGTGTGTGTGTTGGGCTGGCGATGGATCCGTATGCTGGGTTGTCGGCGTCGGCGTATTCGGAGGAGGTGGAGGCGCTGCACGCGGAGACGGGCGTCAACAGGACGGTGCTGCGAAGGCTGTTGTGGCTGCACGGCGGCGACGCCAGCTACGTCTGCAGCGTCATCTGCACCGACAACGACGCCGCGGATGAGTACGACGACTACACCCACAACGCTTGCGTTAGAGTGGTAAGCAGGGATACTCTTTCTTTCTCCGCAACCTAGCCCAGAACATGCATGCGCGGTCTGGCTACCATGCATTGCTTCGTAAGTTAACGGGTGGGTTATTGATGCAGTGAGTAACATGGGAGTGATTGGTTGAGTGTGGGTGCGTGAGTCAGTGAGCGAGTGCACGACTGTTTGATTGCATGGACTGCCTGATCTCGCTTACGTGCTTGAGACGCTGATTGTTGACGTTGATTGTACTGGCTTGGAAATGCATTTTTGCTCACTCACAGGATGATGACGTTTATGATTACATCATGGTCGGTGAGATTGGTGAGGTGTGGAGGGACGGCGGTGCGAATGAGGCAGAGACCGATCATTGCGCTGCTGTTGTTGGTGACCAGATTTGCCAGCTCATTCCGTTCACACTGCCGACAACAACCACAACAACAATCACAACTATGACAACACTAACATCAACATGGGAGAGAGGTGAGAGCGGACAGCAGCTGCAACCACTAATGTACATGTTGCACCACTGTTGTGGGTTGTTGCAAGCATGGTTGATGAGTATATGACATATATATGACATATACTCCCGCAGGTGAGAGTAGTGCGATGGGTGCGCAACGGTTGCAACATGAGCGGCAAGCAGAGCCCAGTTTACTCATCAACAAGCGGCGGTCATACGAGTCTGACTCCGACACTTGCACGCCGCTGAAGTCAACTCTTGTTGCCACTGCCGGCAGCCCCAAAACAAACGGTGAGAGAATACACATGTCTTTGTACTCAGAACTACCGAATTGAATATGTTGTGCATCAGGTGAGAGTCCCACTTCTGTGCTGGACTTTAATGAAGCCAGCCACTCCCGTCTAGCGCATGTCAAGAAGCGGATACGTGTTTCAGGTGCGTGTCATGTGGTACAAGTCAACTCATTCGTATGAAATGAGGGTTGTGTCTCTGAGGTGCGGTGTTGTGCTTGCTTTGGTGCAGTTGAGGAGAACGACCCCACATGCCGACGCCTGCAGCCAAGTTGACATCAGAGCAAATGCGACACTTGTCTCAGAAGCTGCAAAAATGTGACATTACAGCCATGGGCATGCAGATGTACAGCATGATATCGGCGTGCAGCTGTACAGGGTACCAACCTTTTTTACATTTATATGTAGTGCGTTACTCCATTTGTATGTAGGAGCTACATAGGAAGCACAGAAAGGGCCTTATGTGTACAATGGTGAAAAGAGCTTTATCGCGTATCTTAGTATCAAAAGTTACAACGTGCCGAACAATCTGAGAGATGTTGCTGGTTGCACAGCGCCTGATAGTGGCTACATGCAGGCATAAAATGATATACCGATATATCCATATCCACAACGAGGATGGCATGCGGCAGGGTTGTGCGCACAAGTGATGTGGTAGCATTCTGCAAGAAACTTGTGATTTTGATGTTTGATTGTGGGCTTTTGACTGTGGATCTCAAGCATTTGACTGTGGACTAGCAATTGTGGATGGCAATACCTACGCCAGTTCCATTTGGTGTTTTCAGACTGCTGCCACTTTGATTAGAGTGGCATTTGTTGAAACTGGGTCTGGGCTGCTGTTTGGCAGTAGCCCCAGACTAGTGTAGGACTAGTGTACTGCATGCTTCAATCAATGGCAACAGTTCTTAAGCAGCAGTGCGTGCGTGTGCACTACTCAGTGCGTGAGTACCGCCACATTGCCACACGCGTATCCGACACCACAGCTGTGTATGCCCAAAAATTAATGCACAGAGGTAAACCAAGTAAACCAAAGCAACAGTTGATATAACACAACCAACCAGCAGCAAACAGCAAACAGCGAGCAAAAGGCTGACCCGGGCCCCTAACAACAGCAAACTGAAACACAACTTGCAACACGCATGCAAGCAACTGTGTGGCTACGTGCAAAGGCACATAGGCACTCTGGGTGCATCTTATCCGTTTATATGAACAAGCGGTCCAGGTGCATAAGTGGGACCAGTGTTGCCTTGGCCCGCCACATGTGAACTTGTACAAAGCATTGACTGAGCCAACCGTACACATTTTACCTACGTGGGCACGCCGTTCTGGCTTAGGAGGAGGGGGTTGATCTGCGAATCAAAGAGGTCGCTGAGGGCGTGCCGTATTTCGAGCTGCTCACTGCAAATCAGCTCCGTGAACAGCGGGTAGAATGTCGCCAGATGCCGTTGGAACGTGTCTGCCGGCAGCTGCTGAAACGCTCCCAACACCTGAGAGGGGACAATTATGTTCAAAACACGACAGCGTATTGTGTGCGCGCATGCTTGCAGGTGTCCCTGTGTACTGTGCGCGCGCATGCGCACGTGTGTGCGTACGCGCAACAGTGTTCATGCACAGGTGCAACAATGTTCATGCATATGCGCAACATGCATGACATTACTGTCAGATGTGCATGCCTGAGACACGGCGGCCGCGCGGAAGGGAAGAGAGCGTCTGAGCAGTTGCTGCGGGGAGCTGTCGGACTGCGCGGCAATGGCAGCCGAGAGCACTCTCCTGCAAAGGTTCATGAGGCGCTCCTCAGCCGCCTTGACCAGCTCGCTGTCGATTTTATCAGAGTCGCCGGTGATGATGACCCGCAGCAGCGCCCGCGCGAGGACCTTCGTGCCCTCCACCTCCTGGCGCAGAAGGCTCGGGACGGGCCCCGACAGCCCCGCCTCCTGGAGCTTCAACCGCAGAGGCACGTTGTCTATGCAATAACACACAACATCAAGTCAATCACAACAGAGGAAACACTTCAGGTAGCGGCTGTTGACAGCAATGTGTATTTGAGAGGGGTGTGTATGTACTGCTTACTGTTGAGGGCTGTGGAGAAGTCGAGGGAGTGTTGGAGGGTGTCAAACAGGTGTATGTGCATGTCGGGGGAGAGGTGAGAGCGCAGGCGGGAGTGCAGCACGTCCGCCATGGTGATGAGCAGCAGGTGGACGACGCACTTGGACCGCATCATGTCCGCCTTGTCTCTCACCAGTGAGCTGCTGTAGCCGACCTCGGGCTCGGCCTCACCCGCGGGCGCCTCGGCCACCATCGCGGCAATTGGATCCTCAACGGCGTGTATCTCCCCTTCCGAGGATGACAACGGCAGGTTCCCGGACTTGCTGCTCGGCAACGACGGGACGCTGGACAACTCCACGGGCATCGTTGCTTGAAACGCCTCCCTTACTGTACCCAACACCTGTGTGACAAATACAGACAAGGAGGTCAGGTGACTGTCAGGTGACTGACTGACAGATGACAGAAGCAGGCGTGCGTTGCTGTTTCACACCTGCATCCAGCCTCGTGGGTCGAGGCGCGGACCGAGGCTGTCGATGAGCTGGCCAAACTCCGTCACGGCAGTCGCGGCCAAACTCTGGTTCGGGGATCTCAAGCACGCCAAAAGCAGCTCCAGTTGCTGCGGCAGCAGGAACGCCACGCTCGTATAGTACTTGGAGTAAAGCTGTTGGTGTTGATGACAAGCACAAATGAGGTTGAGGGCCTGTGAAATAGCAAGAAACAGCACAAACGGGCAGCACCACTGCGCACTTGCCTGGCAGAGCATTGGGAGGCATCTGATGCAGACATTCTGCAGAAGAGTCTCGCGCATGGGCGTGGTGCTGCCCTCATCATCATCACGCACCTGAGCAGCCGAATACATGCGCATTCAGCACGGCATCAAAATCTATGTAACCGCACGTGATTCTCATTACTCCACCCACCTGTACATTGCGTACACAGTCAAACACACTGAACAGTATGCTGTTGAACACGCGGCCCCAGAACTCCGTTGAGAACGTGTGCCCGTGCGCGGTCAAAATCTCAAAAAGTGCCTGCACATAAAAGGGGCAACATGTCAATGCACTGCTAGTACCTCAACATTAACGTCAAACTGTCCTCCATGCGTGTGCATTAAAGGTGAAGGCATGCACACCTCAAGAGCGCGCGCGCGCACGGATGGTCGCTCATCTGCAGTGAGCTCCGACAGGCCCACGAGCAGGGGCATCCAGTAGTACTCGAGCACAGACTGGTCCTGGCTTGAGAGGGCGGAAGGGGAGACGCCTCCTCCTGGTGCCGAGGAAGTAGACTGGGTTGATGCGACCATGTCGCGTTGGTGCGCGAGGACGGTGCCGTCCGCAAGGTACGCCGCGCACACACGCAGCAGTGTGATTGCTGTAATCGATATCGCATCTGCCGACTTGCTCGTCGCAAATGCGTTGAGACAGTTCACGCAGTCCATGAACGAGAGCCCCGCAAAATGAGCAAAGTGCGTCCGCACCTACAAGGCAGGAAGGGTCAGACATGCCCACATGCACGCATGCCCACATGCATACAACATGCACGCATAGAGGTACGTACCACATGGTCGACGGTGGTGAAGGCAAGGCTTGTAACAGGGCGTTCTGGGTCGCCGGCTGCAATGGTGAATGCCATGAAGACAGACTTCCAACCGGAGCGTATGGAGGAGACCCGCGACATGACCATCTGCGTGACGCACTGGACGACGAGCTCGCGGATGGTTGCGTGGGGGGTGCGGCGGATGATGACCACAAAGGGCTTGAGGATGTCGTTCTGGAACGTGTAGTTGGGGAGCTCGGCGTGCTCGAGGTACTTGACGGCGAGCTGGCGTAGGGAGTCCACAGCGTACATGGCGACGGAGGCGGAGGCGTGGCAGCCCACCTCGATGAAGAGCTCGGCCACCACCACCCATATGCGCGCCCACACCATGCGGATGCGCTGCATGTTGTATGTGGATATCTCCACCAGCTTCTGCAGGGCAAACACCTGCGGGGGCTGCTGACGGAGCTCCTCGCCCGCCACGCTGCACAGCGCCGAGACCAGGTCCACTATCGCCTCGCTGTTAAGGTACACGCTGTGGCCAAAGATGCGCTCCTTGGCCTCAACAGTCTGAGCCGCAGCCTGCGTGGCCAGGGCCTGCGGGACCTCGGGATTGTACTGCAGCTGCTCAATGCGTGACAAACAGTCAATAACAGTCAGCCACGAGTCCTGCAAAGCGTTGCCCTGACTCATCGCCACCGTCAGCAACGTCTTCATGGCATCGATGCTGCGTAGCCGCAGCTCCCGTGTGCTCTTCAGGCTTGTGAACTTCGCTAGAGAGGTCAGGAATGCGTCGCGGAGGGTCTCGAGGCCAAGCACGCAGGCGAGGTTGGCGGCGAGGCGGAAGCCTTCCAGGCAGAGGGCGGTGGAGGCGGCCCGCGAGCTTTGTTGCATCACCGTGCCCTCACCCGCGTGGTCCACACCGCCGCCACCACCGCCGCCTCCCATAGCATCTTCTAGAGCTGCGCTAAGGGCCGCGAGCACGGGCCACCCTGCAGCTTCCATCATTGGCCGCGCGTGCTCGCCTAAGCGTGCTGAGTAGAACACCATGCCCTGCTTGTTGCGGTGCTGGCGCAGGAGAGAGCGCGTGCGCTTGACTATGGCTTCGCTCTCCTGCGCCTGGCTTTGGGTGCGGCGGTGGCGTGGGAGGGCGAGGTTGAGCACGCCCGTGAGGAGTGTGTTGACATTGTTGTTGCCGCCGCGTTGCTTGGAATCTTCCGTCTCGTCCTTCATCTTGATCTCTTCACTGACAATTCGATCGTACAGGTCCTCCAGCATCTCTTTCGGGACCTCACTGTCTGTGCCGCCTTCGCCGCTGTTCATGCGCACAAAGTCTGCCTTGTTCATCCTGTCCGTGATGAGAGGATTGTGCGCATCCGTGTTCAGAATAATCGCTGAGTACGCCAATGTGTATGCCGCATCGGCGCTCTTGAACACCTCTGGGTTGTCCTTGCAAAATCTATGCAGATGAAAATGCAGTCAACACAATGTGCAACACAAGCGTCTCTGTTGGACTATTGAAAGACAGACGTACTGTTCTGCAAACTTCTCCATGATGCGGTCAATTTTCTGGGCTTCACCCGGAAGGCGGAAGCCACTGAGGAGTTTGCGGATGGCCTCGTCAAAGCGCAGCCCGGCAAAGGGAATGGATGCAACATATGCGTGCATGCCTGCAATGTTGGCATCTTCATGGCCTCCCAGGTACTCTCCTATGGCAGTCTGTCGGCCAAGAAGTTCTTTATGCTTACAACACTTGTTATTCAGGCATGAACGGTCTCACTGTGCTGCTCTGACCAACACACACACCTTTTCCAGGCCAGGGGTCTTGAGCAGAAAATCGGCCACGCTCTGGGGGTCTCCGGCACGGAGGACGCCCGCATTGGCGAGCATGGCAATGCCCTTCTCAGTGGCGCCACGGTTGAACACGGCCGTCCCGGCCTCCAGCGCCCGTCTTCGCTGATCCTTTGCAGCCTTCGCGCTATCGAACCTGTCGGCCTGACTCTCTGCGCGCGGTGACCCCGAAGCTGCTGGGGAAAGCTGATGTGTGAGTACAGTACAGTACCATTGACGAAACACAACACGCAGATGAGCATCATGAACACATACTTGCTTCGGCCGCTGAGGCTGCTGGTTCTGAAGCCCGAGCAGATGCTGCAGCCGCGGAGGCTGCCGCCAAGGCACGCGCGGAGGCACTGGCATTGGCCAGAGCAACGGCAGATCCCATGCTGGCACTGGGAGGGCCGAACTTCTCTGTCCACTGTGTCAGCGAGCGCACCACCGCCACAAGGCACTGTGTTGGACAACAACGGTGATTGGTGAGTGACTGCGAAAAGCAGAATGAGAGCGGTACTCATAATGACTTAAGCAACCTGCAACGCGGCCATGCGCAGGGCTGTTTGCTGCTGCGTGACAATGATGCTTGCGCTCTCAGAGGATGCTTGGGCTATATGTGACAGACTAGTCACCTGCGCATGTTTCGTGAGTGAACAGTTGTGATGCAAGTGCGCACGTGCAAGAGCAATCAAACATACCAGGCGCTCAAACAGGTTGCTGGCGTCGGGGTCGCAGTCATAGTTTACAAACAAGTCCACGAGCACCTGTGGGTCACGGCACAGCTCCAGCATTGCCCTGCCAATGCATGAGCAATCAACTGACAGTCCCTCCACCGTATGCAAGAAATCCGGTCCAACATCAGCAGGACAACAGGGGCTTACTTGACAACAGTCGTTTGGACGGTGGGCGGCGTGCCCAAGTCTTCGAGCGCCTTCAGGACGATCATCGGGAAGAACACGGCACCAATCTCAGCCTTAAGAATGTCGCGGAAACGCAACACCATGACAGCAAAGATGGCTGTGGCGTGCGCAAACAGGGGGCTGGTGATGTTGACGCAGTTGCGGAGGACCGAGAGGCAGAGGTAGTTCTTGATGGTGGACACAAAGACGTCTCCCGTGGCGAAGGCGGGGCCGGAGTTCTCCACGAGCATCTTCAGGAGCTCCAGCGCAAGCAACCTGCCCTGAAGAAAGAGCCCCGCGTCCGTGCCGCCACCACCGAGACCCGCACCCCCGCCTCCGCCATCCGACCCGCCCGCACCACCACCATGGTCCATCATGGAGAGCTTGCACAAGGATCTGAAGACTAGCAATGCATCTTTCTGCCTCTCGCTGAGACTTTGCACCTTCTCTCTATCGCTCGGGCCGCCACTTTGCCCAGGCGACGGTCCCTATGTGACACAATGTGTGATACTGAGCTGCACAAACACACTACAACAATGTGGGAGTCAAACCTGTTCCATCTGGCCAAGGGCGGCGTCGAGGCCTTTGGAGTCCACTTCTGCGCTGAGTTTGGAGAGTGTGTCCGCAGCTGGAGCGGGGGTAATGGGCGAGGTGGGCCGTTGGTCCGCTGCAGTGGACGTGTTGTCACTGGAAGTGGACGCATCGGGTGCGCCTTCAACGCCTGCCCCACTCGTCGATGCGGGCGCCTCCTTGCTACTGCCGTTGCTGCTCGCTGTGGCGTCCCGCGGCTCCTCCATCAAACCCATCAGCATTGGAGACACTGTGATAGACTGCGCAAGAGAGAATAGTGGGTTCATCTATGCCATGGTGGTGCATATCTTTGCGTGTTGGTATGAGAAGACTCAGCGCAGGCGTACCCCTCCATCGGACTCCATGCGCTGGAAGATGATGTTGAGCATCTGCACGAGCGTGGCCTTCCCAGTGGTCTTGTTCACTTGATTCTTGCTGTAAGCAATGACACGCAAGTAGGACATGAGCATGCGTGACAAGGCATCACGGTAGATCCAACAACACCCACGCACCTCCCTAGTGTGATGTTGTAGCACGTGCGCACAGCCCAGAGCAAGTTATCTCCATGAACTGCACAGAGACACACGACATCCACGTAAGCGTATGTGGCTGGGCGTGTGGTATGCTTCATACATGCATACTACCTGGGAAGGTGTTGGATACAACAGCAGTGAGGAGTACTTTGATGACTTGGAGCTCAACGCTGTCGGAGGGGACATCGGCGCAGCGGCATACCATGAAGACGACCTCCGTGACCAGGTTGCGGCCGACGGCGTCGGACTCGTGGCCAATGCCGCGCAGGAAGCCGTGCGCGAGGAGCTTGTGCGCGCAGTCAAGTGCGGCCTCCATCACTTTGGGCACCAGTGACTCGCACGCCAACTTCAGCATTGCCACAACCTCCCCGGCCTCAGCGCTGCTCAGCGGCCGGATCGGAGCCGGCTGGCCCGGGGATTGTTGGGTTGCCGATGACACTTGTGGCGATGAACCACCCAATGACAGCCTCTGCTCCCGCGCACGAGGGGTTTCTGGCGGGGCCAAGGGCGGCACCGCTGCCTGCTCCTGCTTACTTGCTTGCCTGCGTGTGTGTGCGCGCACGTGTGTGTTATTGTTATGCACATGCAGGTTCAACAGTTGAAAGGTAACACTTTGTGGGACATCTGTCAAGTTGGAGGCTCATTTCAATCTTACCCTGTGTCTGGAGTTGACACGGGTGTTGTTGGCTGGATGTACGTGCCATCTGCAAAGAAGTACACGCTTAGCGATGATGGATGCACACGTGTATGCATTCCCGTTCATGCACACCCTAGCTCGGACGTGACGGAGATGGGTTATCCAAGACTGCAAAGCGTCTTGCATGCTACTTTTAGTGCAATCATGCGTGCTTGCATTATGAACTGCAACCAAGCAATGATAAGCATACAACTGTTGCTGACAACGACCTATGGACATTTCGGCACTGTGCATTACTCCTCGTGCAGTCTCCACTCACAACTGCAGTAATTGTTTGTGCCTCCTCACCCTTGTCGTAACGACAATTAGACGCACGTATGTGCTTGACAATGTGCGATTGATCGACATGCGCTAACAGTGGCCTTGTGGCAGTTTTGTCCAACATGGGAGATCGTTGTAGACAACAACATTTGCGGCCGTAGGCCATGACCACCACACATGCAGATAGCATTACCCTTGAAGACGAGGCAAGCCTGGCGCAGGCTGGCATGCTTCTTGGGGTTGCGGGCGGTCTCCTTCAGGATCTTCTCCACCGCCGGGCGCACGAACACGTCCATGTTTGTCAGTAATACCAAACAGACAGACACACTGCCCTAACAACTGTGCTACTGTCAGCCCTGCCTCCGTCGCCGTCGCCGCCGCATACCCACGCGCTGCATTGCCACGTTGCACATTAGGGTTTCCGCCGTGTCCAGGCGGCGTGTTTTACTCCGTGTGCAGGGCGTGTCCATACGTGTGGATGCTTGCATCAATCGTATGCTTAGTAAGCGCTGTGCACGAACGAGTCGAAGCCAAGGCTGCGAACCAATTAATGGAACTATTTATATAACTTTCAGAATGTGGCAACTTACATGTTCACATTACATGTAGAATTGACGTTGCTACAATTACGAAGCGTTATGACACACATACGTCAACATGTGGATGCATTTGCACACCCACACCAACCCAGCAAGCACGCAGCAAAAAATATACAACAGCATTGCACCTCAAGTTTGTTGCTTGCGGTCAACCTTAACCTGCCCTGCTGCCTGCTACCGCCCCGCACCCCATTTGCACGCACTTACATAGGCCACATAGTAGCAGTTGTCTTTGCTGTCATAAATAAGTGTGTCTGTTTCCGGTTGTGTGTGCGCGCATGATGTGAGCGGCTGGTATACGGCTAAATCACCATAATTGAAATTGACCTAAGGTCTGTGGTTGGCTATAACGACGGCGCTACGGGGCTGTTGTATTGACAATGAGATTGTGTGCGTGCTTGCACATGTACAACCAAATATCATGTATCAGTATATGCATACGTAGCGAGGATTTTGAGAAGAAAAACCCGCTACACATAATGTTACGCGTTTCACGCAATTCATCACATACACGCTTCAATGCACATTCAAAATTGTATTCAATTATTAAAGTGGTATAACGTGACTTTAAGTCGCAATATGTTAATGAGTGTACTCGTAAGGCGCTTACATGTGTGTAATATGAACATAAAAATTGCATATCGTTTTGCATTGATAAAGCATGCGGCAGCTAGCATACTGGTGCGCATGCCCAATATCACATAGAAAGGTTAATAACCAACACTTCATTTGTGCTTTACATTTGCCTCTTAATGAATATGTTGTGTTTAATCACACATCATATTGTTGCTCATGCATACATGTTGCACAGTTGTACGAAAATAATCAATTAAGAAATGTGCGCAACCTTGCGCACATTTCTTGTTTGCATGATCCAACCTTGCATGTGCTTTTCATAAATTTCAGCTTATACGGAACATGTGTCTTACTTACTAGTCTTATCATGTAAGTTACTCAAACAATGTGATCGCACAATTAGGCAACAGCTGTATCTGTAGACATGTAATGCCAGTTAATGTAGAATTGGCTAAGAAGGGCTTATAAAGCATTAACAAGCAAACGACAACCTCTCATGGTAGCGACTTTTGCTACCATGGCCTAGTCAGCTAAGCCCCGCGTTACATTAAAGAGCTTTGACACTCCAATACCAACGTAAGGCGGCTTAGCCGACTAGGCCAAAGCAGCAAGTTGCTACCATGAAAGGTTGTATGTATTGCTTGTTAAGGCTTTATAAGACCTTTTTAGCCTATTCCACATCAACCGGCATTACAAAACCCAATCTATAGGTCTTCATAAAAGTGTTGATAACATCACTTGTCATTCATTTTGGTGAATACCTGAGCTATACGGAAGGCATGTTCGTATACATCACGTTGTGCATATCAAAGCGTAATAATGACTACCTGAACATTACCTAGACGACATGCACTTCTTTCGATCTCGTTCATGCAAACGGGCATTCAAACATGCACTAGAATAGTAGTAGAGATCAAGGAGCAATTCCGCATTACACAACAACGTGCTATGACAAAGGGGAAGCGGGGGGGAGGAGGGGCAGTCTGTCGG
>RHPI01003491.1:394982-415540 GCA_009103225.1 Chlorokybus atmophyticus
GGCAAAGACAGTGATATAACTGTGTGATGTGCAATGCAACTGGCACATGTGCATACATGTGCGCATGTTCTGCACACATCCAATCTCGGTCTACGTACCGCTACTTGTGTGATAGTTGTCACGACTGTCAGTTAGAGTTAGTCAACTCTCTCTCTCTAGTTAACAGGCAGTAGCATAGCAGCAGCAGCAGACAAGCACGACAGCAACAAGGCACTGTTAGCAGCGTCAGCAGCAGGCAGTAGCAAGCACACGCGCGTGTATACTGCAATGATGCGTGCATACAAGTTGTGGTGTGGTCGTAAGCAACTCATGCACCACGCATCAACTCAAGGGAGCGCGTTAGTGCACATGTGTGCCTTTATGAATAGACAAGACAAAGACAAAATCATCCACCCTTTGGGATAGGAAGGCACAGTCAGCACATCCAACGCCATGCGTGTGCAGTTGTATGCATTCATGGACTTGTGCAGCTGTGTTGCTTCCAACTTGCCTACTGCATGCTCAACAAGCAATCCATGTTCGCCCAAGATACCTGATTTTCCTCCAAACAGACTCTCCAGACCTTGCTCAAAGCGCATCTGCTTTTGTCCTCTTCCATCATTCACGCGTGCTGGTATCGGCAACCATGCACGATCGCCAAATGCATACATCTCGCACCCATGTGGCCGACGACACATCATCATGGCTCACTCACTGCCCCTTGTTCCTCGGCCCGCGCATCTTGAACACGCCCTCGATGTCGCAACATGCTGCAGTCTCGCACATGATGTCGCCAATGGCTGGGTGGTCTTTGTTGTTACATGTTACACACCAACAACAACAACTATCTCGAGTCTTGAAGCAGTTTTTTCACGAGTATCTGGCACTGTGCTTGGCTGAGAAATTCCGATTGCAGGATCGCGTTGGAGACCAGAACCGTGGATGCGGGCGAACCCGTCTTCACCTGGCAAGTGCGTGTCACAACCAAGCAGCTCACTCAGCACGCACGATGGGAGTGAGAAGAGGTGCCTTACCCATACACGGCCGTTCACCCCGATGGCGATCTCAAACTTGATTGACGCCTTCTCGAGGGCCTCAAGCACGGGTGCGGCGGGTTTACTCAGCAACCTGTGTGCATGTTCCTTTTTTTTAATGACGTTGGTGTGACTTACAGACACACACGCATGCACGCAACCCATGCACCCACGGACGCATGTGCGCGCGCAGTCGCATGCCCACGCACACACAGAGGCGTGCGCCCATGCACGCGCGCGCCCGCACTTGGTGCATGCAGACGCCCAAGCATGCACACGTGCACGCACGCATGCATGCGCGTACTCACTGGCGAGCGAGCGCGCTGGAAGTGTTGAAGCAGTAGCCGCCCGATAGCGGCCCGAACCCTGCGGCTTTCCCGCTGGCTGCATATGCCAAGCAGGCTTGATGTCACACACAGCCTTCATGACATGGCAGAGAGTCACGAAGTTGCATCGATATCAACCATACCATTCGCACAGGAGAGTTCCGGGTCCTGGTCTCGGCTGCACGCCACAACACGGCAGTACACCAGCGCGCCCGCCTGCGTGCGTGTGTTGGCATGTCACGCAACGGCTTTTAACGCCTCAAAACACTACCATGAATGCGGAAGCGTTGATCATCATGGCCAACCGTCAAACAGAAATGGTCACAAGTGTGCACACGCCTGCAAGTTGGGTCTGTTTCTTCTGGTGGCGCCCTCGAAAGATAGGCCAGGCAGCGACGCGATGAACGGGCCACCGACATCTACCGCGTAGTTCTGATACGCACACGCACACGCACAAGAGTCAGCTTGGGAGTTGCTGTGAACCGCAACAATACAATGCCAAAGCCAATCTCAACAAAGATGCAAAGAAGTGTTTGCGGATATAGGCTGCTTACCTCTCCATAGCGCTCGTTCACAACGCCTATGACACAGTCTTCGAGTGTCGGTATGTACTGCGCACACAATGTGGGGATGATACAACACCTTGAGAAGCAAGACAGGGGGAACAGAAGAGCACTACGCTTGTTGATTGATGCCTACCCTTTTTTGCCTTCCTTCTATCCACAGCTTTCCCTGTTTCGTCTGCCGCACCACTCCCGCCTTTGTCGCCACGATGTGATCACCCATCTGCACGTTCTAGTCAGGATCACCAATCTGTACTTTGCATGCAGTATATGTGTGTATGTGGGTTGTATATGTGCACCTGCATGAGTCCTGCGCCTATGCGCAGCACAGACGCCTTGTTGGGAACCGCCTGAACCACGTCGCCAGGGACCTAAACACACAGAGGGTGACGTGTGTGTGTGTGTGTGCATGGTCGTAGAGGAGGATGACAAAACCAATCAACGACACGTCGTTGGTGGTTTTGCGCAGCTTGACAAGGGTGGCGTATTGCGATATTGACTCGACAGGCAAAACCTCTGTCAACTCAACCACGCCAGCTATCTAAGGATTAGAGTGTTGATGTCAGTCTGGGTTGCGTGAGTACAGGTTGCTTACCACGTTGTGGCCTGCTGCGGCGCACGCCGCCTTCGCGGACGTCCCCGCCGCCCCCTCACCCTCCGCCGCAACCGCCGCCGCCGCCATGCCTCCGGGACCAGTCGCCCAAGCGGACACGGGGGGCACTTGGCTGTATTGTAGGCAAAGGACTCTCACGAGACAGGCATGCAACATCAGTACAAAAATCCTCAATAAGCACGGCGCAGTTCGGGTTTGCAGAGCTCTTAGTGTTTGGGTCACAAACCCTGTGGCAGCATGACATCAGACCAATGAGGTGGAATTCATTCCTCACCATCTCTTAGGCTGAGAGTTTTCAGCACATTGCGCGCAAGCGCATCGAGGCATGGCGCATCTTGCATGTCCACTACTCGTGACCCCGTGCAGCAAGGACATCAACGCGCCTTCCACACAACTGCCATAAGCGTTTGTGCAATCCAAAGGCACAGGCGAAGGTTGAAGGCAACGTTGCTAATGGTTGGTTCCAAGGTAACATCCGATATTTGACATGCAGCGATATGCCAAATGCAACAAGAATGCGTGACAACAATACTGGTTGGTTTGCTTTCTCATATGCAGAGAAATGCATCCTGCAACAGGAAGCATGCTGAAGAGCAGCTACACGGCAAGCAGTATTATGCTACTACTTTACATCTGGCATAAAGTTAGCCACCTGCAAATCTACAGCCAATTGAAGCAAAACTGGCCCAAACAGAAGGGTAGAATGTATCGCACAGCCTCTGATGACGCAACTAGAGTGTTGAGACTAGTTTAAGCTGCCGCCAACACCTTGAGCGTCTCATCGATGTGCTTCGTGGGCTGCACGTTGATGCACAAGTGAATACCAGCGACAGAGAGTCTTATGCATTGCGCGCAATGGTTGCTTACACATTGCAACACACGAACAGGAAGCCATGACAGAGACAATTGCTGGACAGTCTGTTGTATGAAAAGCAAGGTCCTCACCTGGAACTGGTTGTTGAAGATGAGTTTGACTGTTCCCGTCCTGTCAATAACATACGTCTGCCTCCCCGCCAGCGCTCCAAACAGGTCTGAGGGGATGCCCCACGCCTTGCGCACCTCGTTGCCCTCGTCGGACAGCAGCGTGTAAGGCAGGTTGTACTTGGCCTTGAAAGCCTTGTGCGAGGCGGGCGAGTCTCCGGACACCCCGACCACGACCGCTCCCTTCCCCGTGAACTCGCTGTACGCGTCGCGGAACGAGCACGCCTGCTTGGTGCAACCCGGAGTGTCGTCCGCCGGGTAGAAGTAGAGGACCACGTCCTTGCCCTTGAACTTGCTGAGGGAAACGTCGCGGCCGGACTCGTCCTTCAGACGGAAATCGGGAGCCTTGTCGCCAACCTTGACCTGGAGACGGGGAGCATTCGGTCGCGTATGTGATGACATGTCGTTTGGTGAGAGTAGGCAACACGTTGCACGCAATGTGTGTTGGAAGTGAGTCAGTTCAGCAGAACGGCTTGCGAGCACTGGAGTGACAATGATTGCTGTGAATGAGATTTAGCTTATTGTGTGCCCAGGCAGTCAGCCAATACAACAGTCCCAAGTATACTATGTAACAGACATGCGCTCGCACGTGTTGACTCCTAGCACTGATATGTCACAGCGCAGTGGACGCACTCCATAGCTAATGTTGCTCTGACACAATGTTTGCGACAATGTACAATTGCTTTACCGTTTGTTGCCGTGACACTCACATACACACACTCCAGTTTGTGATGACACATGGCCACTTGTGGTCGTTGCTGCCGGGAGATGACAAGAACGTGCACAAGCACAAGCACGACACTCACCTTGGCTTCCACGGCAAATCCCAAGAACCCTCTCGCCTTTGCCATCCTCGCCGTCTCCGCCACCAGCCTCGTGCCGCGGAACGACGAGGCCGGCAGGGGGGAGGAGGCAGAAGCCGAGGACGAGGGGGCGCGCCTCCTGGACGAGGCGGTGGAGAGGGAAGCGGCCGAGGTGACGCTCCGCCGTAGAGGGAGCGCCGAGGCGGCGGAAGCGAGGGAGGAGACGGAGGCCATCTGGGAGGAGACCGAGGGGTCAATGCAGGGGGGGGGACAACGTGTAAGGCGCAACATCCCTCTGTGCCAATGAATGAAAGGCGGGATTGGGTGGCCGGGCATGCAGTATGTACACGTACCTGGTGTTGGGAGCGGCAGCAGGAGCGGCAGCGGCGGTGGTGTTGGATACGACGTGTTCACGGGCACAAAACCTGTTGGACTCTGCTGTGGTGGGTCCACGTTACGCCACTGCGAGGCGATGGATCGGCAGCAACTTAGAGCGATCGGACGGCCAAGGCTAGTTGGTCCGTCACACTCACGACTGATGATGACTCATTGTCGTTTATGCGTTGCCATCAGTTTGTGTTTAACATTAGGGTAGTGTATGGAACATCAAGGGGCCAGAACCAGTAAACAAGCAAGCCACCAGCAGTTACAAGCGCAAGCAATCACAGGCAACCTAGCTATACAAGGCTAGGGCTGGGTTTTATGTGCAGTATGAGACGGAAACAGCAGCAGCAGGAGTGAAGCATGGGCTGGTACTTGTGCAAGAGTGCGCACACAGAGTAGTGGAGGGGAGAGGTTAAGCCCGCGACCATGTGGTGGACAGTGCTTATGCGGACTTGGACAACCAGCTCCCCGTAACAATCCAGAGCACAACTGTGTAAACATTGCTGGCACACAATACTTGAGAGCAACTTGCATCTTATGATATTCGTATATGATGCAATACCAGTATTTGCTCAAGGTTGCATACAACGCAAATTGCAAGTACATTTTCTTGAAAAAATTACCATTGCGATGCATCTATAAATGAATTCATCAATCGCATAATGGTCAATAGCTAAGAGCGCTCGAATCCCACCATGAGTGCTACGTTCAAGCAACTCGTTGCATATTGCAAATCAATGTTGATATCAACTTTATGTTACTCGTTACGATGAAAGACGAAACGAGTATGTTCCATGAGATTCATGCGCGATAATCTACGCGCTATGTGTCTACTTTATGTATGCATGGGCACAATGTGCAGTATACATTGTGCGGCTTATTTTTCAAGGAAAACATGGAAAACGAATCCGTACATCATGTCTATTTCATACATAATTACATAACGTGTACATCTCGCATTGGGATAATGTATATATGTCAACCCGCATGGTATTTGCGTGTTGTGGTGCGCCAACCCTAAACCCTCCTGGCGGCAGTGATTAATGAGAAATAGACAATGTAGTTGCCGCAAATGTTTTGCAAGTTTAATGATATGCATTACGCTTCAAGATCATAACAATGTATACCAAAGATCGACGGGGGAACTGCATGCGTGCAACGCATGCCACACAGACGGCAGTAGGCGGGCGGAGGTGGCGGTGAGGGTGTGGGTGACGTAGAAGGGGGAATCCATTTTCGGGTCTGCTGATGGTGTGGTCGCTGCTGTGGGAGCAAGGCCGCTACCCAAGGCATGTGCACGTGATGACGCACGGCAGCAGAGAAGGTAGGCAGCAGCTAGCTTAACAGCCCGGTAATGAGAGTGCTTCATAGTGTGGTATAATAAATAGAATGCAAGGATTGTAGCATGCATGATCATACTCACCACATTATGAAGCACTCTCATTAACCACCGGGCTACTAACCTAGCTGCTACCTACCTTCTCTACTGCCCATACCCATTAGACATGCATGCATGCATGCGTGCGCCATCACCTGCACATGCGCCTTGGTCAGCGGCCTTCTTGCAGCAGCAGCGGCCACACCAGCAGCAGGACTCAATGGACTCCCCCTCCCGCTTCACCCACACCCCCGCCGCCATCTGCGCCAGCCTCCTACGGCCGTCTTGTCAACTGTCGGCTTAGGGTTTTATCAGTACACACGCATGCATGTACGGCACGCACGGAAACTCCCTCTGCGGCGGTGCATGTCTTGGTTGTGTGCGCCTACTTTGATGACACGGTTGTGTGGTGAGTAGACTGCGCATACATGTGCGTGTTACACTCTTATGCATGGCATAATCATTGCATTTTATTCAATAAACACAGCACACACAACACAGCACCGCCAGCAGCTGCATGCCACAAGCCAGCGCACACACCAACATGCATGTTATTACACAAATGAATGTGTGATAACGGGCTCGAGGAACCTTCAACACGACCAGCGGGCTTAACTAAGCTAACTACCACTACTACTACCCCACCCTAATAGACATGCATGCATGCAACTTGCAGACTCAGTCACCTGCACAGCGGCCGTGGTTAGCGGCTGTGCTGCAACAGTCCCCCGCATGCCCATTAGGAGCACATGCTCGCTCAGCGTGGCAATTGCCCGAGCTCGAGTAAGGAAAGGGCTAGTGCCGCCCAGGTAGCGAGTCTCCAGACTGGCTACCTGCGTGGCAATAGCCCGGGCAACTTTGAATTTGTATTGCATTGTTCTTGACCACATGTGCATGGGCTTGCCTATTTATCCACTCTCCTACCTTGTTGTGCTCATGTGCAAGGAGTTGACCCAGCCCTTACTCCGGCCTATTGCTGCCCTGCTTATCGCAGTGTCCCATGCCGCACATAGGACTCTGGCCTCCTAGCTTCGTGTATCTAGGTTGCTTGAGGTTGTGGTTGTGTGGCTTGTCATGCACCGTGCCTGCTTGCCTATGCTTTGTGGCCCCTTTCATTGCACTACCGTTTGTATACAGAAAATGCAAGTGACATATGTGTAGCATATATGCAATGGTGTGCATGTGATTGGGGAAGTGTACAAAAGGGGCATCGGGTAGTGTGTACTCGCAGCTCTGGCACGCAGCACCAAAACAAGGTTGGAACCAACATGCATGCTGTGTGCAGTGACGAGAGGTGAACACGTGCCAAAGCGCTATAGCAGGCAAGCTTTGGTGCTAGTGGGAGTGTTGGTGGTGGTGGTGGTGTCGCCGTTGCTGCTGCTGCTGCTGTTGTTGTTGCCTGATGAACAGTAGGGCGATGCGCTCGAGCACGGCAGGCGCGGCCGCCTCTGCGGCGAACTTGATTGTCGGTGTTGCCGCGTCTCCAATGGACGCGCAGCCCGTGCTAATGCGTGACAGTCGCAGGCCACCGGCGTCGCCTTTGGACTCACCCAGCTGCAGCCCAAGAGTGCGAAGCAGACTCCCACGCAGCGACGCCAGCAGCTTCGGGCCTGTGCAATGCAATGGCACAACAACGCGCCGCATGCACAGTAACAACAAGGAACAGGACGGGGCCAATAGAGTTGTGCTCGTACTGGTGCAAACAAGCAAGCTTGCAGAGACACTCTTGCTTGTGGAGGCTTGCATGTGCAACGCACGCACGCACGCATGCATGCCTTCCATTAGCACTACATCAGCTGAAACTGCATGCCGAAGCGTGTGCATGCACATGTTTATGTCTTTTTTGTGTGTGTGTGTGTGTAAGTGATTGTTGATCTGTGTGTTTGATTGTGCATAGCTCTGTCTCTCACAAGCATGCTGCTGCTGGTCGTCGTTGATGGCGGCGGTGACGGCGTTGGGTGGCAGTGCGACGGTGAGGGTGCGTAGGCCCGGAGCTACGCCAGGAGGGGGAGTCCATGCGAGGCGGCAGGGGCTCGCGCTCTCTGCGCTCCCGGGCGGCGGCAGCAGGGCGGCGAGGAGGGCGCCTGGGTCGTCCGAGAAGGGCAGGCGGGCGGGGCGGAAGGCGATGTCGTGGCGGGCCTGCAGGCTGCGCAGGAGGCGATCCTGGGCGGCGGCAGCAGCAGCGCCGTGACCGGCAGAGCCCCTCAGCAGCAGGAGCCTGGCGGTGGCGTGCAGCGCTGCGGTTGCGCCGCCTAGGCTGTGGCACGTCCAGCCTGACGGTGCAGCAGATGTGCATGCGGAGGCGGACGGCGCCGGCAGGCGGGACGGCGGGGAGCAGCGCCACACAGACCAGGCTGGACCGCACCAGGTGAAGGCATCCTCAAGCTGCTGCTGCGGGTTGCCATCATCGCCGCCGTCGGCCATAGCCTGCCTCGCCGCCGGCCCGGTGCTTCCCGCCACGAAGAGGAGCGATGCCACGTCGGGTATAACCATAAGAGAGTTGTAGCCCGATGGGTAGGGGTTACATGAAGTACTCCTGGCCCCCTATCCTTTCTTGTCATGGGGCTTGCTTGTGTGTGCTACAATTCAGGGGGCTGTAGCGCACCCGCAGTATGCCTCGTGATTTATATGATGCACAGGTGTTACATGATGTACATATGTCCAATGTGAGAGGCGTGTGCGTACGGTGCATGTAAAATGTGTGCGAAGTATGGCGTAATTACAGATGCAGTGAACGCATCGTGATATACACGTTGTGGTTGCGTTCCAGAGCGTGTGTGAGGAATGCGTTTCTGCAGCATCGCACACATGTCTGCTGCATTCTACAGGTTGCGATTACTCCCTTCTTGCTCCCCACCCGCTTGCCGCTGCCCTGCGTGCTGCCTGAGGGCTTTAGGGCTTTGTCGTGGAGTCGGTCTAGGGTTTGTAAGACTCTTAAGTTGAAAGCTGTATTTGAGCCTCTCGTTTGATTGATTGCTTGCCTTCGAGAGGCTATGCTTGAGCCTGCTGCTTGTGTTGCATACGAGTACAAATCTCCCATTACGTGTGCCTCGCGCAACTCTTATGTTATGTAACAGCGCGCCTTGCTGCATCCAGCCACACTCTGTGGCTCGATGCACGTCTTGTTCAGGCATACAAACCTGAGAAAAAAGCAAAAGGCACTTCCTCGGCCGATCAATGATGCTTGCTGCAACACTTGCTCATGACTTCGGTTCATGGCCTTAGTACACGTGCTCTAAACCACTCAATCATGTACACCACTACATGGTTCGTGATCACAACAGTGCCAATCTACAAATACAATTGCGACAACCTCGTACTGAACAATTAACATACAATACATCGGCAGCATGCCGCAGCATGCGCATGCACACGTCAACTTGGCATCACACAACCATAACGTACACGCGTACATAGGGATGTGCGGGTCCCCAACGTCACATGACACAACGAGTACCCATAACGACTCACACCGATGTAACACACGACCACACCGCCGCACCCACACCGCTCTATATATACGTATATACAGTCCCACACTCCCATATCTACACGCTCGCACACACCGACACTAAAATATTTACACTCACACCGCCACGTCCGGCTGCCACACTCCAACAAAATCGCCTGCGCGCGCCCCTGCTGCAGCACGCAGCACCAAACGCTGCTGGCAACCCCACATCATTACGTGTGTGGTGCTGTTCCGAGACGCTCAAAGATGATGCCGTCCACATGCAACCCACATATCCACCATCCACCTTGATCGTTGTGCTTCCGGAATTTGTAATGCGCGACAGCGCTCAGCTGATGCACAACGAGCGTACCCACCAAGAAGTCAAAGTACCCGTGTCCATGATCATGCAAGCGTCAGGCTCGATCTGCAGCGTCAAGCCACCATCTTCCACCACATCGCCATGCTGGTTGTGCACTTGAACCGTCATGTGCTGCGCGTGTACACACAAAAACACGCAGCCATCATGGTTGTTCGTGAACGATGACAACGAGCAGACCACGCGCTGAGCAAGTTCTTGCAAGAGACACAACCCGTCGCGAGATGCTGCTGCGTGGTATACAAGTGTCGCGCACGCATACACATACCCACGCATGCAGGCATGCATGCCTCGCATACAGACAGAACGGCAGGCAAGGCAGCTAGCAGCTAGCAGCATGTCCCTTACCATGGGTCCGTCTTGGAGGAAGTCGTTGTCGATGGCGAGTCTCCAGCACACCCTGTACCTTCCTCCGTGCTCAAACCAGCACACGCCGGGGCGGCGAGCGAGGTGGACTCTCCCCTGGGCGTCCGGGCGGCCGTCGTGGGAGTAGTAGGGTGCGGCGTTGTGGAAGTACATGTCGCTCCCTCCTGCGGGAACACGCCGCGTGTGCCCCTCCGCTCGCTCCTCCTCCTGCGCATGCCACAGCTCGTCCTGGGCACGAGCGACGGCCGAGGCGGCAGAACGGCACGTGCAGGCCAGGGACGCCACGTCACGCAGGTTGTCCAACAAGAGGATGTCACGTCATGCACAGAGCAGCTCGGGAGGCGCCACCTCTGTCAGCATGGAGCCGCCCTCGCCCTCTTCCTCCTCCTGCACCGTGGTCATGGCCGTCGCTGCAGGGATGTGGAAGTCACCGGCACCGGCACCGGCGGCGGCGGGCTCAAGCAGCGCACCTTTCCGCTCCTCCCCCTGGTTGTCCAAGCAGCCGACGACGCACAGCCGCCAGCAGCCAGATGACTAGCGTAGCGGGCGCATGCACATGGCTGTGTGGACAGTGGCACTGTGATGATCCATGGGTGGGCTTGTAATCCCCTGGAGACTGAGGAGGTGCCATGCATGCCTCAGTCATTGCAAGATGGCAATCGCCCGTGCTGCTGTGCAGACACAAGACAGCTAGACGAATGTATCACATGGGATCACAACGATACAAGGGTCCATACAGCACTGCACTGCACCACAACTAGGGCTTGCGTAGCAGTCGAGCTGCGCAACGCCGCTGACTACGCTGCAACAAGCGCTGCATGCATAGCCAGTGATACAAATCAGCGTCACGTGCCGACATGCCACGTGATGACAGCAGCGCCAAGGCGAAGCATGCCGCGGCAACAACACCGCCGCCCAGCTTAGGCAAGGGGGCAATTGACGCTCACGGACTACACTCGGATACCCTTGCAAATGGTTCTGGTACGATTGCTTGCTTTGTAACGCCAAAAAATACCATCGTTTGATGCATAAGAGGCTTAAAGGAACGGGGCAAGTATACATAAAACCTGGCTCATCTATGTACTCAGCAGAGATAAAGTCGTAAGTTGTAGTGCATAATGTGCCTACGTTCTGCAGAGATACCATTTATCAAGTAGACGATGGTGCATGTCATGTACACCATAGCACACATGTACACTTCGTGCATACTACTGTGATAATTTGTCTTTACATTAATGCTAGGTGACTTCACCATACTTGTGTTGCAGTTGTGGCACGATGTCAAGCTCGCCCACACTTCTTATCCAAAATCTTCGGCCCATGTTCTTCCCACTCTTGTCTGCTTACCCAAAACTCGGGATTGTCCTGCAAGAGAACACATCTGAAACAACCATTGTTGCTAGACATGTGGAAAATTCCTTGCCAATGCATTCATTGTATTCACTTTGCATAATTGCATATGTAGCGTTGATAGCTCTGCTCACCTTCATTAAGTCTGCCAACACGGACGCGCCCAAAAACACAAAGTGTTTTCGCCTCGGCGGGTCCTCAATGCCCAGTTTCAGTTTCTGCACACACGAACAACATCCCCAGTGACACGGTTCAGATGAGATCAACAGCACGTCCGCATGGTGCAACAAACAATCCCACCTTGAGTCCCTCTTTGTTGCCTTTGAGGACGTGCTGCAGATACAGAGCCTTGAGCTCCTTCTCCAGCCTGGCACACATGACACACATGGAACACACTGAGTGCATCACAGGGCAGCGTGACGTGGCAAGCACACGCCAGTATCAAGTCAGTGGCACGAAGTGCGTACTCACCTGGTAGGGAGTCCTGGGTACATGCTGGACCCGCCGCTGAGAATGATGTGTTGGAACATCTGCACACATACTGACTGAGACGCTGTAAACGTGCCATACGTTGTGCTTCGAAGTAAGGGTACGCAGTGGACGCGCAGGTCCAGCTGCGAGAGCGAGCGTACGGGCATGCGGTTGTCGAGGTCCATCTCCTGTATGCACTTAAACACCAGCTCAGCCAGACCGGGACCCTCCACGCCAATCAGCTCCTGCAGGCACACAGAACAACAGACTTCTTCGCAGAGGGGCAGCATGGGGTGTGGTGTGCACTCCCGTGTGTACATCGAGTACAGCTCACCGGTCTGAAGAGTGCCTCTGGCGCCATGAAGCGCTCCGGACCCACCTGGATCACACGACCGTCCGGAAGCTGCAGGTGGAGAGATATCGAGTCAGATGCCATGCAACACAATCGCTACTACAATTGCCACTCACCGTGTAGGACTTGAGCACGACGGTTGTGTCGCGCGCCAGCTGCAGCTCCCGCTCATAGTCAGCCCTGATCGCAAGACAGCAAGCGCGTGTTGGAGGCGTGTGACAATGCGCGCAACACCGCTCACTCTCTCCGCACTCACGCGACATAGCAGAGCTCCTCCTTGATCTGGCGCACCGTTTCAAAGTCCGCGCTACGGTTGAACGCGTACCTACACATGTGTGTGCATGTTGGTGGGCGTAGTATGTTGAAAACGACACGCACTGCGTACCCTCTCCGAAGCAGCAGGTCGATCAGGTGCGTGGTGGTGTGGCGGCCGGCGATGTTCAACCGCTTCGTGACGTGCGGGAACGCCAGGCCGTCCACCACAGGCACCTGCGCTCAGTGCAAACACGTCTTAGACCAATCAACACATCCGTGTCCACGTCCACGGTATGTATCGCTACCATGTGCGTGACACCGTCGCCCGAGTCCACCACTAGACCAGTCAGGAGGCCTGTACTTGCGCGCGCAAGCGCTTGTGTGAGCATTGCGTTGCGTGTTGTGATACGCAAACACGCGTGCACCTTGTGCGTATAGCGTGAGGACTGCCTGGATCTGCACTTGGGCGGCCTCAAACCTGTAAGTCTCAAGCATGGTCTCCACCTGGACACATCCATGCACGTGTGCGTATGACTTCTGTGTGGGCAGTTGCTCTCTGCCACAGCGCCTGACAACAGCAGCCTGCTGGAAAGCACGTGCAACCATCCCGCTCCATTGCTTACCATGCGTTCTCGGTTTTTGGCGGGGTTGAGGGGTGGGTCCGTGAGCATGATCTTGCACTCGGCCGTGTCTATCCTCAGCCTCTCCTGCAAACCGCAACCCACCGTCACACAAGCACACGCACATGAATTCCCACGCATTAGACTGTGTGTCACTCACGTGGAACGTGTGGTCCCATACGTGGCCCATATCTTCCCAGTTGTGTACGATGCCGTTGCTGACGGGGTAGCGCACCTCCAGCTGGTGACGGTTCGCCAAACACTCCTTGCCCACTTGCACATCCTGCTCACGTACATGCGCGCATGACAACACATCGCTGCCAATGTCATGTAATCGTTCGCTCGCTCGCTCTACCGTACCTTTGTTGCGGAGGCCTGCGTTGTGATCTCTCCGTGTCGCAGCATGGGCCGGCCCACAATGCACGGGAACACCGCGCGAGGGAAGTTGTCACCAGCAAAACCGCACTTCACAAACTGCACCAGCCAACACGTATGCGCGCACATGTGTACGTTCAGATCTGGTGAGACAGCCACTGTGACGCTGGCAATGTCCCTTGCGCTAACTGACTAGAGTGTCACAGCGAACATTGATCTCAACTGCACGACTGCATGAAGGCTGGTTGAGAAGGGCAAACACGTCGCTACCATGTAAGGCGATTATCATCATCGTGTACTGTTTTCGACCCAGCAAACTGTGTTCACAAACGATTCGCGTGCAGCTGTTCCACTGTTGCGCCTGCTGATGGTAACCCACGACGTGCGTGCGTCAGTTGTTCGCGCAAGCCCATATGTTCCAACACGACAGCAGTGCACGTGTTGACCCCGGGAGTACATATCACAACCACCGTCAAGTAGCAGTAAGTTGCTGGCACAGCTATGCGGAGACCAAAGGTGTTGTTCAGCAGCAGCAGCATGGACCACAATCTGGACTCAAGTCCGCCACACAGGCAGGCATCCTGGCCTCTGCAATGCAACACCCACACCACACTCCTCACCCCTGTTCCATTGTCGCATACGACTACCTTTCCTCCCCCTCTCCCCTCCCCCGCCGCCATGGCCGCCCACCGCCCGGGAGTGCAGCAGCGCCAGCGCCAGCAGCAGCAGCTCTGAGCAGCTCTGAGCAGGCGCAGCACAACAAACAACTTCCGGAGCCAGCTTCCGACACACTTCCGCTAGCCACGGCCGTACGAGACGGATTGAGTGAGAGTCGTACGCCGAGTTACGCTCGGCGCAGAATAATAGTAATACGCTGCGTCTGCTGCTGCTGCGGTCGGTGTGGGCCACGAAAGAGTCACCCGACAACGTCGACGCGTACCCCCCCCCCCGCATGAGAAAAGCACTCCGAAACGCGGTTCTCTAGGCAGCAGCAGCAGCAGCGGCAAGGCGTAGGGTGTGAGGGTGCAACATGGCGATCAGGGCGGCGGCGAACTCCACATCCCGGCTACTGCTGGGGGCCGCTAGCAGCAGCGTCGTCAACGCCAATGCTTTGCCGATCAGCGCAGCTCCAGCACGCTTGGCTGCGGCCGCAGCAGGCGTCAGACGCTACGGCGCAGAGGTGGGTGGGGGTCACTACGGCTGCTCATTACCACTCGTTTTTGTGCGAGTGACCAGTTGTGCTGCACATGAAAAGCAGGGAAAACGGTTTGTGTTGGCTTGCTGCTGCAACAACAACAACCCCCAGTCAGTGTGCTGTGCGGTTGCAAATAGTTCAGCTGTCGAGTAGCCTACTGATCTGTGATTGATGTTAGGAGGCTGCTTGAGTGCTGACTGGGAAGAACCTAGCTATGAAAATCTCAACCAATTATCTGGTGCTGGTGGCTTTGTACGTAGTTAGTGTTCTTTGGTCTGTTGAGGTTGACTACAGCTGGTTGAGTGGTGATCAGGCCCTTGAGACCAACGAGGAGGCGTACAGCACTTTCAAGGAGAACAAGGAGAAGGCAGCCGTCACAGTGAGTGTCAACTTCAGGCTCAGTTGACTGATTTGTGTTTAGTTTTAATGATTGACATTTGCTGATTATCTGCTGCGCACGTATATTGGTGTGCACAGTGGCCGCGCATGCTGAACCAGCCGCTGGCCGAGGTGGATCCCGAGCTCGAGGACATCATTGAGCTGGAGAAGAACCGCCAATGGAAGGTAAAGTCCTTCTAGAATTCAGTTGTGATGTAACCGTTTCACAACAATAGAGGTTGATAGTAAGCTCGTAGATTCACAATCGCAACCACAGGTGTTGTACTAGCATGAGTCTGGCTTCATTTTAATATGTATGTCTATTCAGCTTTTTTATCATGGTGTACATATTGTAGTACAACAAATGTACTATACCACATACATACTGTATCTCGTACAGACATTGTTTACCAATGTCTGTACGAGATGTATTGTTTTTGTTTGTTGACCCAGACTGTTCAGCACAGCAGGGGTAGTGCTAAGGACGTACTTTGCCCACCATGTGCGTAGTACTGGCGTCTTATCTGCTCTGTTTATTGTCCTGCATGCTTGGCAGCAGCAACTGTTGTACAGATACACCTGTGCCGCATGGTGTAAGCGCGCTTTATGTAGATGTTTGACTGCTCATGCGCAGGGGCTGGAGATGATTCCGTCAGAGAATTTCACGTCGTTGAGTGTGATGGAGGCCGTGGGGTCCGTCATGACCAACAAGTACTCTGAGGGCTACCCGGGCCAGCGTTACTACGGAGGAAATGAGTAAGCGACACACGCGCATTTTACAATGACAACATGGGTGGTCGCTGTTTGTTGCAGCTCATTGGGGCTGCAATGTGGCAGGTTCATTGACATGGCAGAGACTCTCTGCCAAGACAGAGCACTTGCAGCTTTCCGCCTCGACCCTGCTAAGTGGGGAGGTACAACTGTTTGTCTCAAGTTAATCTTCCTTACGTAGACTCCCAGCAACGTATCTCCTGAAGTCGTTTGCACAGTCAACGCACGACCACCAATGCTGCATGTTTTGGTGGATGCTTGCAGTGAACGTGCAGCCGCTGTCGGGCTCTCCTGCCAATTTCCATGTGTACACGGCGCTGCTGAAGCCACACGATCGGATGATGTCTCTGGACCTGCCGCATGGCGGGCACCTCTCCCACGGCTTCCAGACCGACACCAAGAAGATCAGTGCTGTCTCTATCTACTTTGAGAGCATGCCATACCGACTCAACGAGGAGACGGGCATCATCGACTATGATGCGGTGCGCCGGCGCTGCTCGGAATACTGCCATTTCAGATGGTGGCTGCTCGTGCATAGTGAGTATGTTGACTTGTGGGTTGTTGGCATGTGCAGCTTGAGAAGTCGGCGGCGCTGTTCCGGCCAAAGCTCATTGTGGCGGGCACAAGCGCGTACTCGAGGCTCATTGACTATCCTCGCATGCGCAAGGTGTGCACTTATTTGCCAAGTTTCAATTTAACCACACACTGCAGAACTGCAATGCGCGGGTGTAACGTGTTGTGGCATGGGATGCAGATCTGCGACAAGCAGAACGCTGTTCTTTTGGCGGACATGGCCCACATCTCCGGGCTCGTCGCTGCAGGTGTGGTCCCGTCGCCATTTGACTATGCGGACGTTGTGACCACGACCACGCACAAGTCTCTGCGGGGGCCGCGCGGAGCCATGATCTTCTACAGGAAGGGGCCCAAAGGCACAGACAAGAAGGGCAACACGGTAAGACAACAACACTCTGGCCATGTGTACCGTTGCTTGTGCGAAGATCGCTAAATCAATGCGCAGTGACCAGTGTATTGCTCTTGCTTCGCTGGGCAGATCATGTACGATTACGAGGACAAGATCAACTTTGCAGTGTTTCCGGGCCATCAGGGCGGTCCCCACAACCACACAATTGCCGGGTTGGCTGTGGCGCTCAAGCAAGCGGCGACGCCGGAGTTCAAGGGGTATCAAGAGCAGGTTTGTGCATGATAATGTTCTCTCTGTACCTTGCATGCTGCTTGTTAACGCATGATTGGTAATTAATGACACTGGTCATGTAAGCTTGCTACTACCGTGCTCATATTCAACCTAAGCACATCCTTGGCGTGAAGGCAACAGACTCTGCGTACACTTGATCATATTACGAGCAATGGTATTGCGTGCAGGTGCTGAAGAACAGTTTCAAGTTTGCTGATGAGCTAAATTCGCGAGGGTACAAGTTGGTTTCTGGCGGCACCGATAACCACCTTGTGCTTGTGGACTTGAGGTATGCCTTCAAGGAAGGCAGTCTTGTGGAGGCGCGGGGGTGTTGTAAATTGAACACAACTGTTGTGCAGGCCCAATGGTGTGGACGGCTCGCGCGTGGAGCGTGTGTTGGAGTTGGCTCACATAGCTGCCAACAAGAACACAGTTCCCGGAGATAAGAGTGCGCTGGTTCCTGGCGGCATCCGTATGGGTACAGGCCGCTCTGCATGCTCTACTTGCTTCATGCGCCCTTGAGCAATGCACATTATGTGTCACCAGTGTGTTTCATGACTCGCGGTTGATATTCTGGCAGGCACGCCGGCCTTGACGACAAAGGGTTTGACAGAGAGCGACATGGAGGTTGTTGCTAACTTTTTCGACCAAGCTGTCAAGATCGCGCAAAAGATCTCCAAGGAGTCGGGTATGTGTATCTTGAAGTGGGCATTTCAATGTGGGCACAGAGAGGGCACATGCTGCATTATGATTGGTAACTACAGGAGCGCCATTTTGTGGCGGGTTCCTGTTTGCATGTTGCGTTGCTGGCAGAGCTATCTGTGCGTGTCGTGTGTGGGGTGTTTGCCAACATTAGCTATTGTTGGGCAGGCCCTAAGTTGAAGGACTTCAAGGCCACGCTGGACTCAAAGGATTGGCCTGAGATTGATGCTTTGCGGCATGAGGTGGAGGAGTTCAGCAAAAAATTCCCGACCATTGGTTTTGAGAAGTCGACCATGAAGTACAAGGATTAGGCGGCCTTTCCCCCTGCTACAAGTGGGACTTCCGCACCCCAACCTGGATGTGCGAGGCATCGTTGTCTGCAATCAGCGCTTGTGTCTTCTACTGTGCCATATATATCCGAACCAATCTATATTGACTGGTTGAATATTGTTGTGCATAGGGTCAGAGTGACCCTGGCTCGCATATGCATGTTTGCATATGCAACTCTTGGACGATTGAGATCATTGTGCATTGGGACAGCTGGCGTCATATATAACATGACATATACAAGTGTGTGCAAGGTATGCAAGGTAGTATGTTACAATGTAGCCAATAAGCAAGCGTTGAGAATCCTAGCAAGTGCTGTTCTGCATGGTACATACTTGTAATGGTGTAGCTTTCACAAATTTATGCGGCCCATTATGTATTGTGACTCCTGTATGTGTGCTCGTATATATACGCGGTAGTTTATTGATGATTGGGTTGTCGTGTCGTCCAAGGCAGGTTGAGGATGACTGATCCGAGTAGCTATAGAAACGGACGTGTGTTGTGGACATGCTACTTGTAGCGCACGTTAGCATGTCAACAAAAGTAAAATATAATTCTACTTCGAGGATGCTGGTAATCTCTGACCAAGCCTACTCACAACTAAAGGCATACGCCGTACAGAGATGCTCCCCGAATTAGTATACACGCTGTGCTGCAGGTAACACATTCAACAAGCCAGGTGGCATGGGCTATAGGCCTCGTTGTTGTCACCGTCAACTTGTCGTCATCGCTGTGAAGGAGGTGGAGATACTCAATGACAAGGAGTAGAGTGGAAGGAGGTGAGACTGAAAACAGCGCGAGAGCTTCTGCTGCTATGGTAACTGCTTCCTTTACTGTCGTTCGCTTGTTGATAGGAGAAGTTAGAACTTAAGCTTCAGCTGCTGAGGTCACCCTCAGCTATTGACAGGAATGGGATGGGCCTGCTCATACCTGTGGTTTGAAAATGAAAGTGCATGCAGTGTAGAGTTCTTGTGCTCTACCTGCTATCTTAATGCTACTACCACCCAACACACTACTGCTTGTGCACTATATAATGACGGTGATAGCGAATGTGTAGAGATGCACCTCAAATGCGGATTGCGTTTTATCGTGCAGTGAGCAACAACATTCACTTGAACAGAGGGTGATACTGTGAGTCAACAAGCCACTACTATATGTTGCACTGTTGACACAGTTCTGTACATGAGTGGAAGATATAATGGAAAAAAAGAAGTTATCATGTGAGGTGAATGAGCATACAACTTGCGGATGCTATGCTCTAATTGGTACAAGCAAACACTCCGCAGCTAAACAACTACCAAGCCCATAGCAATGACAAACACAGTGCACAATGGCATGCACAAATTTTCACATGGTAAGGGGTTCTTGGCAACCGAGGCGGCGCATTTGCAGTTCAAGTCTTGTCACAAGCTCTTAAATTTCAAGTCTTTGAGTTTTAGAGTTTCCCAGTCACAGTGCCACCAGCTGATCCGGTGAACACTACGACTACTTACATACAAGTCGAATCGTGGATGTGCGAAACATAAGCTACCGATCATAGCGAGGCTATTTTTAAAGAAACCCCGAACTCGATATAAAACCTTGCTGATAGCTAGACTGAACAGCTACGCGCGGTACCTATGTAGGTACAGCTACATACATACAGCTACGCGCTGTACACATGTAGCTTACGACCTAGTAGCAAATCATGCTACATATTAATCAGTCGCGCGCGCGGGGCGTATGCTCGTAGACCGGGCAGTGGTCGGGTTGCAAGCATACCGAGAAGAAATGGTGGTGGTGTTGTAAATGGCATGATAGGGATAATGAAAGACAACCATTAGCTTGTTTAATATGTGTATATCAGGTGTGTAACATATGGTATAAACTACACACAATTTACTAAAAAGTTTGTTTATTCTGCTGAGCACATTCAGGCTGTTACAGTTTCAGACTCCATGTACAAATGAATCACTTATCGTCTCCTTAACCCTAACCCTATTTAAAATGTCACAATTCGATAGATTAATGGTCATTGACTTTTGCATGTGTGAAGTATCAGTTCGTGACAAGTGATCATACGTAGCTTTGTTGGTACACATTCAGCTCATGAAAACTGATGTCACTATATATATGTTTTAGCCCACTGGAGCCCATTGTAGCCCACAATCACGCTCAACCATATCACATCATATAAAACAATAAAACCCAAAGTTGCAATGTAAGGCCGACCACCTAAGGTCAAAGCTTTCTCAACAACTTAACCGACCAATATAACTGAGCATCAGCCTACATGTGCATACGATATATATATATATATATATATATATATAT
>RHPI01003491.1:415997-431537 GCA_009103225.1 Chlorokybus atmophyticus
TATATATATATATATATATATATATATATATATATAGTCATGCAACCATGTATGCAAGACAGCACTACTCAGTCTCTAGTACAATCGTCACAGCATGGGATGTTTCAAGTCCTTCCCCTCAGAGCATGCCCCCAAAGACACCCGTGCAGAAGCTTGTGCCAGTGCATGCGTGTGTTGTGGCTTGCCAGTATATGTAATCACTGCTTGTCACACCGCACTGTCATTAGGTTGAGTTGCACTTCATTGCTTGCAGTAACTGCTACAAGCACAATAATTGCCTGTAGTGATTATTACAAGCGCAGTGATTGCCTACTAGTGATTGCGACGAACTTGCTAATCACTGATTTCACTACCCGATACTGGCCATCCCTGCGACTCGCCCATGTATCATTAGCTATACGCCAAGTCCGTAAGTCCCAACTTCGGATGTAGCTAACCTCTCCCTCTGTCTCAGTGCTGGAGGTTGGGACTTGTTCAAGACAGTTTAGAGGTAAGATTATGACATACTGATCTCACACTTGGAAAGTCCCAACAACCCCCCCTTTGCCTCAGTGTTGAAGATTGGGACCGTGCCTGGGACAAGCTTGAGTCAGGACATGTGGTGGGCCCACTCAGACTTGATTCAGCTTGGCAACACTCAAGATCCACTTTTTCCTGTTTTCGGACTGATTTGGATTCTGTTTTGAATTTTAGCCGACGTACAGTCATTGTGACCGTGTCGTTGAACCCGATCCTTTAATGATATTCTCACCATCCCATTTTGTCTGTTTTGCAGACAAATGGAGGAAAAGCTCAATGCTCACCTCAAAGGAGGAGGGCTCAAGAAAAGAGCCACTTCCTTGTGAGGATGAGTCTCAACCCATGGAGGATATACCAAATCCTGATGATGACACCTGATGCGTCTCAAGCTACCAAAGCTTTGAATGATTCGGTTGACCCAGCAGGCCATTGCCATCATTTTTTGAGGTTTTTATTCGTATGACAAAGCAGGAGTTAATGGACCACTTTCTTGGCACCTATAACATGGAACTTCCAGGTTGAACCTCGTGAGGCGACTCTCTGGTGAACTTCATCTTCCAGATTGCAGAAATGGTCTGCATCCTCACCATGCTTTAAGGGGCGAGATTAAGCGGCACAAATGAATGAAAACACCGTGTTGTGGACATAAATGAGCGCCTTCAACGTACTGACGGCGCACTACTTGTTTAGGCCCTCGTTCGTCCTTCCGAGTATGCTCACAAAACGCAATTGGCCATTTTTGATTGGCTCGTGAAGCTGAGACACTATGTCAACTCCCTTCGTAATTCTGAGGATGGGACGTTGCGTGTGGCTGAGTTGCGCATTCCAGATGATGCTCTCTCAGAGTGGCATTGCCGCAAACAATGCGACGCGAACCTCGAGCGGGAAGTGAGCCACTTGTGCGCTTTTATGGAGCAGCGCTATGGTGGCACCAACCCGCTCAACAAGCTTGCAACAAACTTCACAATGTGCGATAGAATGGCCATGCTGTTCAGTATCACATTTGAGACTTGCAATTCGGTATCAGCAAACTCAATGTCGGCAAGTTGCCAATTAGTAAAGTTGAGTTCGACATGTTGTCGTGCCTGCCATGGTCGAGGGCAACCTTGTCTCGGACAGGCTGCGGAGGAGTGCTAGTGCTGCACGCATGCTAGTGCCGTGCATTGCATTGGAGTCATGCAAGCAAAAGACAACCCCCCAATCGTGGGCATAGGCTTGAAGATGAGCCTACGCGGTGTTCAGTGCAGTGGACGAGCCGATGCCGCTTGCCACCTTTGTGTACGGACTGTGTCCTAGTGCACACAGTCAACAAGCCACCCCCCCTGAGATTCTGGGGTAGCCCTCTGCTCCAGAACTCAGTTCCTATCGACTGTGTGGGGGACCGTTGATGCGGCAGTCATCGCACCAGTACTCCCACAAGGGTACTGCGTCCAGTGGAGGGTCAAGGCAGTAGCAGTGCATGCCTTGATTACAGCCGTCGCATAACATCATCAATGGGTCGTCGTCGGCGCTGCCACACTTCTCGCATCGGGTGCTGCGCAGCGGACGCGGGTGCTGGATCTTGGTGAAGCCAGCAATGTAGGGGAGATGACAGGGCGCACAGTTGACCATGTTGTCCTTCATGCGCTCGCCTCGTTGTCCCAACAGGTCCAGTACCCCTGTGGGGTGCACCTTCAATACCTTGTAGACAGCACGCCCGACGGAGGTATCGAGGGTGTCGCGTGTAGACGCCATACGGTAGACGAAGTCTCCTGACTCGAAGCGGCGCTCCCGCTCCTTGTAGAAACCACTGCGCACACGCTCGTAACGCAGCGTGTCGCGGTGCTGCGCGATGCGCAGGTTGTTGAAGGCCATGGGGACTGTGTGTTCGAACAGCGCACTGCGCACTGTCAGATCATACAACATCTCGTCGGGGTTGTCGAGATTGTCCACCACTCTGTCGACCTCCTGCTGTGCGCGGAAAGGGAGCAATGGCTGCCTTCCGAACAGTAGATAGTATGGGCTGTACTCTCGCAGGGCTGCCTGCTTGGACAGCCGGTAGCCCATTGCTACCCATGGGAGGTGATCATCCCAGGTATTCTTCTTGTAGGCGAGGACGTACTTGCGCAGTGCCTTCTTGATGGTCTGCACGGTACGCTCGGCGAGGCCGTCGGCCTGCGGGTGGTTGCGTGAGTTGCGACGGTGGTCGATGAAGCATCTGTCGATAAGCTTGTCGAAGGCTCCTCTAAACTCCGTGCCCTGGTCGGTGATGACTTCAGCGCAGCTGCCGAAGCGTCCGAGTACATGGGAGAGGAAAGCCTGGGCTACTCCCTCACTGCTCTTGTCGGGCAGGGGCACCAGCCCACCCACTTGGAGAAGTGCTCGATCATGACGAGGATGTAGCGGTTGCCTCGCGCTGAGGGCGCTAGGTCTCCGAGGATGTCCAGTCCCCAGCGGTAGAACAACCCGAAAATGGGAAGGGGATGCAAGGTGGCGTTGCGCATGTTGAGGCTGGCGCGAACCATGTCACACTGCTGACAGTTGCTGACGAACTCCCGCACCTGTCTGTGCACCCTATACCACCAGTACTGGGTCCTGACCAGGCTTACCGTGCGCTTGACACCGAAGTGCCCGAGCTCGGTGTGAAGGGAGGAGATGATGCCTTCACGTGCAGCTGGTGTGGGGACCTCCTGATCTGCATCTTGCATTCGTTGATACAGCCTGTCGTTGGCCCAGCGGTAACGCTGAGTGCGTTGCCGGACGCGGTCCTTCTCGCGTGCGCTCATGCCTGCTGATAGTTGTCTAGTCTGAAGCAGTGCGAGGGATGGCTCGTCCAGCCAGATGTCTTGTCGTGTGTCGGTGGGTGCCAGCTCTTCATCATCCACCTCAGGGTCGGCAGCGATCGCTTCTTCTGATAAAGGATCTGTGGTGGTGATGGCGGGCTCGAGAGCGGGCATGTCCCCGTCTGCTGCTGCCTCAGCGATCTGTTGAAGGACTAGCATGCACATGTAGCTGAGGCAAGCATAGATGCACAGAGACAGAGCTACCGCCACCAGAGCATACACAAGTCACATCACATTCATCTATTACAAGTTGTCCGCTGGTTCTTATACCAGCCAGTTACACACACGTCTACGTTTGCAAGCACTGCGTAAGCTATACTCAGCCTTTTGACGCGCTCTAAGCTGTGTTGTCTTCCTTACAACCAGAGCTTTCCAACAAGCTCTTACACGCCTAATATGAGTAAGTATACGCGGAGATATGAAGCAGTTAGTAAGGCTCCAGTCTGGAGTCCGGAGTCTGGTCCGACGATGCCATCTTGCTAAGTCCGGACCTAGTGCTCGTCCTTACGACCTTCTACTCCTGTGTGGAGGGTCGATGCTGATCGTATGTAGGAATACTCTCAACACTCCCACGCGAGCAGCTTGACCTCCAACGCTTGCTCCTGTAGTCAAACACAGATGCCAAGTCCTGCACAACAAGTCTTGAACTTGAGTGGTGACAATGGCTTTGTCATGAAGTCCGCCAGCATGCCCTCGGTGTTGCAGTACTGGAACTCCACCTCCTTCCTTGTGACTCTGTCACGCACAAAGTGATGCATGACATCAATGTGCTTCGTCCTTGCCGAGGCGATAGGGTGCTTCAACAACTTGATGGCTCCTTGGTTGTCACAGTTGATGACGATGCACGCCATGGGGTGCTCCAAGTCTGCCATGAGCTTGCGAAGCCAGAGTGCCTCCTTCACTGCTGCTGCCGCTGCCATGTACTCAGCCTCTGATGTAGATGCTGCTGTTGTTGGCTGCAGCCTGCTGTTCCAGCTCACCACGCCTCCGTTCAGCTTGAAGACGTAGCCTGTAGTGGACCTCCTGCTGTTGAGGTCACCAGCAAAGTCCGAGTCGCAGTAGCCCTCCAACTCAGTGCTCCCGCTCCCAAACTTGATGCCAACTGTTGCGCTCCCAGCAACATAGCGTAGTACTCCCTTTGCTGCTCTCCAGTGCTCCATGCTCGGTGCAGACATGTAGCGAGCAAGTACTCCCACAGCATGTGCAACATCGGGACGTGTGCACACTGCCAGATAGAGCATGCTGCCTACCAGCTCACCATATGGATACTGAGCCTTGTCGAGTACCTCCTCATCCTTTGCCTTGATGAGGGCAGTGCCAAGTGCCAACGGTGTGGTCTTGGTCTTCGCTTCAGTGAGCCCAAACTTGGTGACGAGTCTTCTCACCATCTGCTCCTGACTGATCTTGATTGTGCGAGCCGCCCTGTCGCGCTCAATCACCATGCCAAGGAACCACTTGGCCTCTCCAAGATCACGAACTGAGAATGCTTGCTGTAGAGCAAGTTTCGTCTCCTGCAGGTGGTGCACCTGCCTGGCGGTGATGATGATATCATCAACATACACGAGCAGCCAGACCTTGTTGTCTGCATGGATGAAGAGCCCAGGGTCTGCAGAGGATGCGGTGAAGCCAAGTGCCTCCAGCTCCTTGGTGAGCTTGATGTGCCACATACGCGGTGCCTGTCGCAGCCCGTACAGTGCCTTGATCAGCTTGCACGCTGTGCCTCTCTCCCCTTCTTCATATCCAGGTGGTTGCTCGATGAAGATCTCCTCCTCCAGCTCTCCGTAGAGGAAGGCAGTCTTCACATCCAGGTGATGCAGCTCTAGGTCTTCAGCAGCAACCATAGCTAGCAGTGCACGGAAGGTGGTATGCTTACTTGCAGGTGCAAACACTTCGTTGAAGTCCACACCTTCCTGCTGCAAGAAGCCCTTTGCCACCAGTCTTGCCTTGTAGCGCTCAATGTTGCCCTGACCATCACGCTTCACCTTGAAGACCCATTTCACTGGAATGGTCTTCACTCCTTGCGGTAACTGCTCCAGTGACCAAGTGTTGTTGGCATGGAGTGACGCAATCTCCTCGTCCATAGCACGCTGCCATTGCTCCGCATCTGGTGCTAACAATGCCTCCTCGTAGGTGCTTGGCTCCTCATTCTGCACACTGGCGACGTGTGCCTTGTGTAGGAAGTCAGGTGCCTTTCTCTCCCTCACTGGGTATCTCCGAGCTGCGTGCTCCTGCTGCAGGTGCGACTGCTTGTCTGCTACAGTGGAGTCCTGCTCACCCTTATCGTCGATGATGGCCTTGCCTGTAGCCTCCACTGTTTCAGGATGCTCCGGCTGTGCTTCATCTTCAGGAAAGAAGCCTGCTTCTGGTTGTGATAATCCCTCGTGGAAAACCACCTCTCTGCTCACGATGATCTTCTGAGTGTCCTCGAGCAAGATCCTGTAAGCCTTGGAACCCGGTTCATAGCCAACGAAGATGCCCTTCTTGCTGACCGGCTCCAGCTTGTGCCTGAGCTGTTTAGGCACTAGTGCATATGCCGTGCATCCAAACACACGCATACCACTCACATCTGGTGTGGCTCCATAGAAGTGCTCCCACGGAGTCTTCTGCTCTGAGCTCACCGGAGACCTGTTGCGGATGTAGTTGGCAGTGAGTACCGCCTCCTTCCACAAACTGTCTTCCATCTTTGTGTCGTTGAGCATAGCTCGAACACGCTCCAAGAGTGTCCTGTTGAGGCGTTCAGCTGCTCCATTCTGCTGCGGGGTGTAAGGTGCCGTTGTCTCGTGGCGTATGCCCTTGCTGGCGAAGAACTCCTTCAACTCCTTGTTGATGTACTCCCCTCCTCGATCACTCCTCATTGCCTTCATCTTGTTGCCAGACTGGGTCTCCAACAAGGCCACGACTGTGCGCACAGCTCCAGCAACTTCTGACTTGAGCGTCAATGGAAAGATGATGGACAGCTTGCTGTAGTCGTCGAGGAACGTAGCAAAGTACCTGGCCCCTCCCTTCGCCACAATGCGCATAGGGCCACAGACATCCATGTGCACAAGCTCGCAAGGATGCTGACTGCTAGAAGAGGATGATGGGAATGGCATAGCATGCTGCTTTGCAACCAGACATGGTTCACAAAGTGCACCTGATGCTGTCTTGAGTTCTTCTGTGCTGAGATGGATGCCCTTGACCATCTTCTCAGCGACAAGGCGAGTGAGGTTGACGTAGCTGAGATGCCCGAACCTTCGATGCCACAATGTTGGCGACTCCTTGTCCTTCACCACCATGGCTTGAATGTCTCTGTCTTGAGGCTGCTCCACGTGGTAGAGCCCTCCCGGATCAGCGATTCCAACCATGTGCACGACCCCATCAAGGATGACTGAGCAGCCACCCTTCCGAAATAGGATCTCCGCGCCTAAGCGCTCCGCAACCCTCACAGAGAATAGACTCGCAATAGCCTTAGGAACATGCAGGACGTTGCGTAACAACACCTCGCGTAGTGTGTTACCAACCTTGCACTGGAGTCGTACGTCGCCAACTCCCTCAGCCACCAGTACTTCGCCACCGAAGCCCGCCACCTTGATTGTGGACGTCAGCTTCCTGTAGCCCTCCATCACCTCCTTGTTTGGTGTGAGATGACGATCGCAGCCAGAGTCCACCACCCAGAAAGCTGTGCCCGCCCTCGAACTGGATGCAGTGAAGGCGACATGTTTCTCCTTGTGTTGGTGCTCGTTGCCGCTGTTGCTGGTGCTTGCTCTAGGTTGCCCCTGTTGTTTCTTCCTACAGTCCTTCACAATGTGCCCCTTCCAACCACACCAGTGGCATGTGAGGTCTTTGTGACGAGGATTGCCTGGCTTGTTGCCCTTGTACTTCTCTTCATGGTTGCTCTTCTTTGCGTGCTTGCCGGTGTAGAAGGCGACGGCATCCGCTTGCTCGTCCTTCTTCACAACCCTCTGCTCCACGGTGAGCAGCTTCGGTAGCACATCGTCCAACGTCAACTCCGATGATGACGTCTCCAGCAGGGTTGCGACGACCTCGTACTCTGCTGGTAGCCCTGCAACAATGGCCAGCACTACCTCCGTCTCCCCCATGTTGTGGCCGACGTTGATGAGGTCCGCCCACAGCTCTCTCGCGCGCGCAACATACTTTGTGATGGGTTCTGCTGCCTCCTTCCTGAGTGCGCTGAGCTGCTTGCGTAGATGCAACTTTCTGGCATTGTTCTTGGCTCTGAAAACGGCTGATAGCTTTTCCCAAGCTTGTCTACCATCTTCACATGCAGTGAGCATGGGAAAGTGATGCGGTTTGCTGTTCAACACAAGCAAAGAGTGTGCTTCTGCTGAATGCTCTGACCACACAGTGTTCGCTCCTGGTGTTGGTGGTGGTGCCTTCGGATCAACGTACTTCCACACCTTCTTGTGGATGAGCAAGGCCTTCATCTCCACGCACCATGTGTTGTAGTTGTCGGTGTCCAGCTTTGCAATCTGCCCCTTGTCGTAGGTCGCCTCCATTTCTGTCGAGCCTGCCTTTCTTGCAGTTGACACCCAAGGCTCTGCTACCAACAAGCTACCGTAGTGTAGAACTACTATGCACACAAGCTAGTCTCACACTCCTCAAGCGTAGTGTGGGCCCATAACCTGTTGAAGGACTAGCATGCACATGTAGTTGAGGCAAGCATAGACACACAGAGACAGAGCTACCGCCACCAGAGCATACACAAGTCACATCACATTCATCTATTACAAGTTGTCCGCTGGTTCTTATACCAGCCAGTTACACACACGTCTACGTTTGCAAGCACTGCGTAAGCTATACTCAGCCTTTTGACGCGCTCTAAGCTGTGTTGTCTTCCTTACAACCAGAGCTTTCCAACAAGCTCTTACACGCCTAATATGAGTAAGTATACGCGGAGATATGAAGCAGTTAGTAAGGCTCCAGTCTGGAGTCCGGAGTCTGGTCCGACGATGCCATCTTGCTAAGTCCGGACCTAGTGCTCGTCCTTACGACCTTCTACTCCTGTGTGGAGGGTCGATGCTGATCGTATGTAGGAATACTCTCAACACGATCTAAGTCCTGCGTCCTGAGCGTAGCGCAGCGACAGCCAACATGGTGGCCACACCTGAAGGTGCAGCTGTAGGACCCAACTCATGTCGGGCGCCTGTGGCGTCGTCGGTGCTGAGGTGGGGTTTACGGCTGAGGCCATCCGCATCCTGGTTGGCAAGGCCTGCGCGGTGTTCCACCTCGAAGTCGTACTCCTGGAGCAGCAGCGCCCATCGTGCTAACTTGCCTGTCAAGTGCTGGTTGTTCATTAGCCACTTGAGGGGTTGATGGTCAGTGACCAGTTGGAACTCCCGTCCAAACAGGAAGGGTCGGAAGAAGGAGATGGCCCACACTGCGGCGGGACACTCCCCTTCGTAGCTGCTGTAGTTGGCCTCAGCACTGTTGTTGCTGCGGCTGGCGTACGACACTACGCGCTCCTTCTTGTTGTTGTCGTGCTGTACGAGCACGGCCCCCATGCCGAGCTTGCTCCAGTCTGTGTGCAGGATGAACGACCTGGTGTAGTCAGGGCGTTGCAGAATGGGAGCTGTGGTAAGGCGGACCTTCAGCTCCTGAAAGGCCTCCTGTTGTGCCTCCTTCCACAAGAACTCGGTGTCCTTCTTCAGTAGTTCGTTGAGAGGCCTTGCGATCTTGGCAAACTCCTTGACAAACCGGCGGTAATAGTTGGCAAGGCCAAGGAAGGCCCGCAGCCGAGTGAGGTCTGTGGGGGCAGGGATAGCCACCAGTGCCTCCACTTTGGCCTGCTGTACGTACACACCATGGGGCACAATCATGTGTCCTAGGTAGGGTACGTTGTGGGTGAAGAAGGTGCACTTGTCAGGGTGCACCGTCATCCCGACTTCCTTCAGCCTCTGTAGCACCTCTTCGAGGTGCTGGAGATGCTCCTCATTGCTGTGACTGAAGAGGAGGATGTCGTCAATGTAGCAGCGTGCGAAGTCCAACCCCTTGAGGGCTTTGTCCATGACGCGCTGGAACTTGGCCGGAGCGTTCTTCAGTCCGAAGGGCATGACCTTCCACTGGTACAGCTGCCGGTTTCCCCAGAAGAAAGTTTTGTGCTTGTCCTCCTCCTTGATGGCGATCTGGTTGTACCCTTGACGCATATCCAGGATACTAAAGACCGTGCAGTCTCCTACATCGTCAAAGATGACTTCTGCGGTAGGCATTGGAGACCTGTCCTGCTTGGTCTTGTTGTTGAGGGGGCGATAGTTGCCAGACATGCGCCGGTCTGTCCAGTTGCCTGCTGAATCTTTCTTCAGGGGCATGACGGTCGCAGCCGCAAAGTCCGATGTGGACTCCTCGATCAGGCCTGCATCTAGCAGCGCCTTGCACCTCTGTTCCACCAAATCTTCTTCTAGCTTGGAGAGGCGGTACTGTCTTCTGAATACCGGTTCGGTGTCCACTAGTTGAATGTCCATCTGGTATGCTGAGAGATGCCCAGCTCCTTCACACTGAAGCTGAATTGGCTCCTCCACTTGTTGAGGAGAGCCTCGAGTTGCTCTCGAGTCTGGCCTGTGGCCAGCGATCCAATGGCGTGGAACCACGAGGTAGCGTTGGCGACCACTGGAATGTCTTCCACAGTGACTGCTGCCTGCTCCTCCATGTGGGCGGTCTCGAGGGCGGTGTGTGCTGCTTTGGTCTCTGAAAAGCGAGCAATCCACCCCCCAGCCAGGTGTTCGAGCTCCTGGAAGGACACATGGCGGTCCTGGAGAGCAAAGCACATTTCCAAGTACCACACCATGCTGTTCTGATCCATGGCGCGCCCTAACAACTGACACTGTTGACTGGTTGTTAGCGTGGAGCCTGTGATGCTGCCTGGAAAGAATCCCATAGCACGCTCGCGCTCACGAGCATTGGGTTCTTCCAGCTGTCCAGTGTTGGAGTCTAACACCATGCCGTCGCCTCCATTGCGGAATGCGTAGGAGCCCGGATAGGATACAAGTGTGGGTAGTGCGCGGCGCGGCTGAGTGGTGGTGGTCAAGGCGTGTGACCGGTTGCGCTGTGCGTCCAGGGTCCAGGATGTCATCGACGACGAGATTCCGTGGCCGATTGCTGTATTGGTACTCTGCCAGAAACAGGTCCTCCACAATGGCCAGGTTGGTCCACTTGGCGCGGACGCGGTGTGCGCGTGATCCATGACGCGCGGCGTTGATTTTGAGAGGATGCCCCAGCAAGGAGCATACTTGTCGATAGGCCTTGGCGACGTGATGCCGCTTGTCATCCTCAGAGTGCACATTCTCGACGACGTAGCCCAAGGGCCTAGCGACCTGACTGGTCTGCAAGAGTTTTATGACTCTCATCAGCTCCCAGAACAGCTGTGAGCGAGGATCAGAGAGCCATTGGCCTCTGCCTGCCTTGGAGTGCCCTTGACACTCCCATCATGCTATCAGCAGGTCAATGTTGCCGACTGCCTGCAGGTGATCCTTGGTAATCCAGCGGATGTTCTGCGGCAGAGCCTTCTGGCTCCCTTGCAGTGCCGACAGCGGTAGCTGCTGCGGGTAGCGCTGGTGCAGCTGTCGTAAATGATGGCTCAGAGCCTCCTGTGTTGAAGGACTAGCATGCACATGTAGTTGAGGCAAGCATAGATGCACAGAGACAGAGCTACCGCCACCAGAGCATACACAAGTCACATCACATTCATCTATTACAAGTTGTCCGCTGGTTCTTATACCAGCCAGTTACACACACGTCTACGTTTGCAAGCACTGCGTAAGCTATACTTAGCCTTTTGAAGCGCTCTAAGCTGCGTTGTCTTCCTTACAACCAGAGCTTTTCAACAAGCTCTCACACGCCTAATATGAGTAAGTATACGCGGAGATACGAAGCAGTTAGTAAGGCTCCAGTCTGGAGTCCGGAGTCTGGTCCGACGATGCCATCTTGCTAAGTCCGGACCTAGTGCTCGTCCTTACGACCTTCTACTCCTGTGTGGAGGGTCGATGCTGATCGTATGTAGGAATACTCTCAACACTCCCACGCGAGCAGCTTGACCTCCAACGCTTGCTCCTGTAGTCAAACACAGATGCCAAGTCCTGCACAACAAGTCTTGAACTTGAGCGGTGACAATGGCTTTGTCATGAAGTCCGCCAGCATGCCCTCAGTGTTGCAGTACTGGAACTCCACCTCCTTCCTTGTGACTCTGTCACGCACAAAGTGATGCATGACATCAATGTGCTTCGTCCTTGCCGAGGCGATAGGATGCTTCAACAACTTGATGGCTCCTTGGTTGTCACAGTTGATGACGATGCACGCCATGGGGTGCTCCAAGTCTGCCATGAGCTTGCGAAGCCAGAGTGCCTCCTTCACTGCTGCTGCCGCTGCCATGTACTCAGCCTCTGATGTAGATGCTGCTGTTGTTGGCTGCAGCCTGCTGTTCCAGCTCACCACGCCTCCGTTCAGCTTGAAGACGTAGCCTGTAGTGGACCTCCTGCTGTTGAGGTCACCAGCAAAGTCCGAGTCGCAGTAGCCCTCCAACTCAGTGCTCCCGCTCCCAAACTTGATGCCAACTGTTGCGCTCCCAGCAACATAGCGTAGTACTCCCTTTGCTGCTCTCCAGTGCTCCATGCTCGGTGCAGACATGTAGCGAGCAAGTACTCCCACAGCATGTGCAACATCGGGACGTGTGCACACTGCCAGATAGAGCATGCTGCCTACCAGCTCACCATATGGATACTGAGCCTTGTCGAGTACCTCCTCATCCTTTGCCTTGATGAGGGCAGTGCCAAGTGCCAACGGTGTGGTCTTGGTCTTCGCTTCAGTGAGCCCAAACTTGGTGACGAGTCTTCTCACCATCTGCTCCTGACTGATCTTGATTGTGCGAGCCGCCCTGTCGCGCTCAATCACCATGCCAAGGAACCACTTGGCCTCTCCAAGATCACGAACTGAGAATGCTTGCTGCAAAGCAAGTTTCGTCTCCTGCAGGTGGTGCACCTGCCTGGCGGTGATGATGATATCATCAACATACACGAGCAGCCAGACCTTGTTGTCTGCATGGATGAAGAGCCCAGGGTCTGCAGAGGATGCGGTGAAGCCAAGTGCCTCCAGCTCCTTGGTGAGCTTGATGTGCCACATACGCGGTGCCTGTCGCAGCCCGTACAGTGCCTTGATCAGCTTGCACGCTGTGCCTCTCTCCCCTTCTTCATATCCAGGTGGTTGCTCGATGAAGATCTCCTCCTCCAGCTCTCCGTAGAGGAAGGCAGTCTTCACATCCAGGTGATGCAGCTCTAGGTCTTCAGCAGCAACCATAGCTAGCAGTGCACGGAAGGTGGTATGCTTACTTGCAGGTGCAAACACTTCGTTGAAGTCCACACCTTCCTGCTGCAAGAAGCCCTTTGCCACCAGTCTTGCCTTGTAGCGCTCAATGTTGCCCTGACCATCACGCTTCACCTTGAAGACCCATTTCACTGGAATGGTCTTCACTCCTTGCGGTAACTGCTCCAGTGACCAAGTGTTGTTGGCATGGAGTGACGCAATCTCCTCGTCCATAGCACGCTGCCATTGCTCCGCATCTGGTGCTAACAATGCCTCCTCGTAGGTGCTTGGCTCCTCATTCTGCACACTGGCGACGTGTGCCTTGTGTAGGAAGTCAGGTGCCTTTCTCTCCCTCACTGGGTATCTCCGAGCTGCGTGCTCCTGCTGCAGGTGCGACTGCTTGTCTGCTACAGTGGAGTCCTGCTCACCCTTATCGTCGATGATGGCCTTGCCTGTAGCCTCCACTGTTTCAGGATGCTCCGGCTGTGCTTCATCTTCAGGAAAGAAGCCTGCTTCTGGTTGTGATAATCCCTCGTGGAAAACCACCTCTCTGCTCACGATGATCTTCTGAGTGTCCTCGAGCAAGATCCTGTAAGCCTTGGAACCCGGTTCATAGCCAACGAAGATGCCCTTCTTGCTGACCGGCTCCAGCTTGTGCCTGAGCTGTTTAGGCACTAGTGCATATGCCGTGCATCCAAACACACGCATACCACTCACATCTGGTGTGGCTCCATAGAAGTGCTCCCACGGAGTCTTCTGCTCTGAGCTCACCGGAGACCTGTTGCGGATGTAGTTGGCAGTGAGTACCGCCTCCTTCCACAAACTGTCTTCCATCTTTGTGTCGTTGAGCATGGCTCGAACACGCTCCAAGAGTGTCCTGTTGAGGCGTTCAGCTGCTCCATTCTGCTGCGGGGTGTAGGGTGCCGTTGTCTCGTGGCGTATGCCCTTGCTGGCGAAGAACTCCTTCAACTCCTTGTTGATGTACTCCCCTCCTCGATCACTCCTCATTGCCTTCATCTTGTTGCCAGACTGGGTCTCCAACAAGGCCACAACTGTGCGCACAGCTCCAGCAACTTCTGACTTCAGCGTCAATGGAAAGATGATGGACAGCTTGCTGTAGTCGTCGAGGAATGTAGCAAAGTACCTGGCCCCTCCCTTCGCCACAATGCGCATAGGGCCACAGACATCCATGTGCACAAGCTCGCAAGGATGCTGACTGCTAGAAGAGGATGATGGGAATGGCATAGCATGCTGCTTTGCAACCAGGCATGGTTCACAAAGTGCACCTGATGCATTCTTGAGTTCTTCTGTGCTGAGATGGATGCCCTTGACCATCTTCTCAGCGACAAGGCGAGTGAGGTTGACGTAGCTGAGATGCCCGAACCTTCGATGCCACAATGTTGGCGACTCCTTGTCCTTCACCACCATGGCTTGAATGTCTCTGTCTTGAGGCTGCTCCACGTGGTAGAGCCCTCCCGGATCAGCGATTCCAACCATGTGCACGACCCCGTCAAGGATGACTGAGCAGCCACCCTTCCGAAATAGGATCTCCGCGCCTAAGCGCTCCGCAACCCTCACAGAGAATAGACTCGCAATAGCCTTAGGAACATGCAGGACGTTGCGTAACAACACCTCGCGTAGTGTGTTACCAACCTTGCACTGGAGTCGCACGTTGCCAACTCCCTCAGCCACCAGTACTTCGCCACCGAAGCCCGCCACCTTGATTGTGGACGTCAGCTTCCTGTAGCCCTCCATCACCTCCTTGTTTGGTGTGAGATGACGATCGCAGCCAGAGTCCACCACCCAGAAAGCTGTGCCCGCCCTCGAACTGGATGCAGTGAAGGCGACATGTTTCTCCTTGTGTTGGTGCTCGTTGCCGCTGTTGCTGGTGCTTGCTCTAGGTTGCCCCTGTTGTTTCCTCCTACAGTCCTTCACAATGTGCCCCTTCCAACCACACCAGTGGCATGTGAGGTCTTTGTGACGAGGATTGCCTGGCTTGTTGCCCTTGTACTTCTCTTCATGGTTGCTCTTCTTTGCGTGCTTGCCGGTGTAGAAGGCGACGGCATCCGCTTGCTCGTCCTTCTTCACAACCCTCTGCTCCACGGTGAGCAGCTTCGGTAGCACATCGTCCAACGTCAACTCCGATGATGACGTCTCCAGCAGGGTTGCGACGACCTCGTACTCTGCTGGTAGCCCTGCAACAATGGCCAGCACTACCTCCGTCTCCCCCATGTTGTGGCCGACGTTGATGAGGTCCGCCCACAGCTCTCTCGCGCGCGCAACATACTTTGTGATGGGTTCTGCTGCCTCCTTCCTGAGTGCGCTGAGCTGCTTGCGTAGATGCAACTTTCTGGCATTGTTCTTGGCTCTGAAAACGGCTGATAGCTTTTCCCAAGCTTGTCTACCATCTTCACATGCAGTGAGCATGGGAAAGTGATGCGGTTTGCTGTTCAACACAAGCAAAGAGTGTGCTTCTGCTGAATGCTCTGACCACACAGTGTTCGCTCCTGGTGTTGGTGGTGGTGCCTTCGGATCAACGTACTTCCACACCTTCTTGTGGATGAGCAAGGCCTTCATCTCCACGCACCATGTGTTGTAGTTGTCGGTGTCCAGCTTTGCAATCTGCCCCTTGTCGTAGGTCGCCTCCATTTCTGTCGAGCCTGCCTTTCTTGCAGTTGACACCCAAGGCTCTGCTACCAACAAGCTACCGTAGTGTAGAACTATTATGCACTCAAGCTAGTCTCACACTCCTCCAGCGTAGTGTGGGCCCATAACCTGTTGAAGGACTAGCATGCACATGTAGTTGAGGCAAGCATAGATGCACAGAGACAGAGCTACCGCCACCAGAGCATACACAAGTCACATCACATTCATCTATTACAAGTTGTCCGCTGGTTCTTATACCAGCCAG
>RHPI01003491.1:431709-471002 GCA_009103225.1 Chlorokybus atmophyticus
AGCGGATGTCCTGCGGTAGAGCCTTCTGGCTCCCTTGCAGTGCCGACAGTGGTAGCTGCTGCGGGTAGCGCTGGTGCACCTGTCGTAAATGATGGCTCAGAGCCTCCAGTGCATGAGGGTTAGGGTCACAGTAGAGGTACTTGGTGACTGTTGTTCCTGTGTTGAGGACAGCCGCAAGCCCACTGCCTATGCCTCCGAACAGCTCCAGCACGGTGATGCCTTGTTGTCGGCGGAACATGTGGAACTCCACAACTCCAGCAGCTATGTGGTACTGCTCCTGCACGGTAGCCTGGTCTTTGTAGACAGGGAAGTGTGCAGTGAGCTGAGGCCTGGTCAGTAGCATGTGTGCTGCTACTTGTGCGCTCCAGCGACGCTCGGATGGCTCCTGAAAGGCCACTTCTTTGGTGACAGTCTCCTGAGACTCATCGTACGGTGTAGGAGAGTCTTCTTCAGAGTTTAGGCTCGGGCTCGAGCTCGTTGCAGTTGTCCTCGGCTGCGTTCGGGCACGAGGCACACGTGAGCTTTCTGTAGGACTGTAGGTGGCTGCTGCGGTCGACCTTCGTTGCGAGCGGGCCTTGGCCACCAGCTCGAGAGGTAGGAATCCCTGCTCCTCTCCATCATCCTCATCCCAATGCGGTCGAAACCATGCCTGCTCAGTCCAGCAGTCCATCCGCATGCCGACAGGGAAGTTGAAGTCCTGTCCCAGCAGTAGGTCAAATGACCCGGCATCGGTGACCACACACCTGTGTACAATCTCGGTGCTGTGGGAAGGGTTTAGTCCTGTGAGGCGGATGCTCACAGTCTGCTTGGTAAGGCCGAGCACCTTGTCGCGGTTGCCGTTTGCGGTGTTCAGCTGGTAGGGACAGGGAAGCAGCTCAGCGCTGGTGATGCCGAGATCTCGTGCGAGGTAGCGCCCAATGATGACAGGCTGTGCTCCAGTGTCCAGCATCACGCATTTGAGTGCCCGACCATTGACGGTCACGTGCTTGCCTTGGTTGGCGATCATGGCTGCATTGGCGTTGATGCGCAGCCTCTTAAAACGACGGAACTTCTTGCGTGGAAAGGCTGTTGCTTCTCTCTCATCTGCGGGGCCTGACCGTAGGGCAGCCAGGGCTCCTCTGCCTGATGGATCTTGTGGGCCTCCTTGTCCTCGGCTTTGTCCAAACCATCCTTGTCGCGGTTGCTGGTACATGCGTGGTGGCCTAGGCACTGGTGGTGCTGCTGCAACCTGTCAAGTGGAGGTGCAGGAGGGTTGACCCTCTGTGCAGCTGTTGTCATGCCAGGAGGAGTGGCCAGTGGCGGTGGCGGGAACCCTGGAGGACCTGGTGTTTGCGGGACTGCCTCTCGTGTAGCCTGCTCCTCTGCATAGGTCCATCGCACAGCATGGGCCGCCTCTCTGACTAGTGTACCTTCCCATGTAGCCGTCGCATTGTTGTTCACGTCTATCCAGCGATGGTTCTGAGGCATGGGTTGCAGGTACACTGCGCGTAGGAGCCGCGCTCTCATGTCGTGAGTGATGGTGGGCACCCTGAGGATCCCTGCCATGTAAGCATCCCATCTGCCGTTGACCACTCCCACTTCCAGCACTGTTATTGCTCGTGCGCGTACAGTGAGGCGGGTCTCTGGCTGGTGGACATGCTGCTCGTAAGCAGCGGCGATGCGCCTGCGCTGACGTCCTGCCTCCACTCTTGACAAACTCAGTATAGCCTCCAGAGCTCCCTCCAGAGTGTCAGTGGCGGCGGAAGCCACTTCATCATAGGCTTGCCGTATGGAGCGAAGGAATGCGTCCACCCACGCTATTCTGGCGCCGAAAGCGAACAACGGGACTGCGGGTTGGTTGGTGACCAGCCACGTCACTAACCGTGCGCGTGCCGCGTTGCCATTGTCTCGCATCCCAAGCATCTGCCGAAGTCCAATGCCTTCTTGTCGATGCAGCATGGTTGCTTGTCGTACCAGAGCAGTGCGTAGTTGTTGCTCTCCAACCAGTCCTGCTCCATCTTTTTGTGTACACCCTTGTGGTGTACGGTAGCCCCTCCCTGGCTCCCTTTGCTCCTCAAGTAGATCCTCCACCAGCGCAGGCAGCAACGGGGCGATCACCCCCCTGGTTTGTTGAGCCAACGCCCTCGCTTGGTCAGAGTTGGTCTCGACGAAGAGCGGAGTAGTGCTGGAGGATGGACCAGCAGCTGGTGACTGAGGTACTGATGCACGCGTAGCTTCAAGAGCTTGTTCACGTGCAGCAATGGCGGCAGCTTGATCCTGTCGCCAATGATACGCTTGTTCCAGTGCGTGGTAGCGCTGATGAAGGCGAGCGGTTGTAGGAGGTCCGAGTGCTTCATCAGTGCCCAAAGACAGGTCGGCTGCGTCGGCGATGCGCTGCTGGACGGTGTCTCGGCGGTCCCGATACGTGTCCAGCGGGCTGGGTTCAAAGGTGGTGGTTGGCATGCGTGCAGGCTGGCGCGGGGCGGTTTGCATGTTGTTGTGCAACACCCAGAACAGCTGCAGGGCCAACTCCAACACTATAGGTGGGCTGTAGCTGATCAAAAACACCCTGTCACGCATCGGAAGTGCGGTGCCAGCAAGGATCTCATCTTCCAACTGGTGTTGAATGAGGGCTGGAAGGGTGTGAACCTCTGGTAGCGGGAAGACGCGATCATCGCGGGCGACACGCGTGGTGCGCTCCCCCCCCCCCCCGACCGAAGCGATGGTAGTGGGGTCTGCTCCGCGCAGGATGGTCTCCCATGCTCGCTCAGCTTGCTGACCAGTTGGGACAGCCTGAGTGACGTCGAGAGCGGGCAGAGTGGCTGCGCGCGTCGCTGCAGAGATAGCGGGCTCGACAATGGCAATTGTGGCAGTTGCGACGGTACCGGTCAGTGGTGCGAGTGTGGTCTCAATGCCTACGGACAGCGGCACTGCTGCAGTGGAAAGTGCACCGCCCACTGGTGCAGATTCGGTAGAGATGGCGGCTGTTGCCATTGTGCTCACCAGTGTCGGCGTCACGGTGTTCATCGGTGTACTCGGTTGTGGTGCAACTGGAGTGGGTGCTGCTGACGTTGGTGGAGTCGACGTTGTAGCCGGTGTGGCTGCTGCTGCGGAGGCAGCACCACTGGTGGCTTCGGAGGAGGTGCCTGCTGATGTTGTTGCAGCTTCCCCTCGTACTCGTCGTGATGGTTGCACGCGGGACGGAGTGTTCCTGTCTCTCTCGCGTTTTGCAACCATCAGCGCCCATCGGGCAGCGTAGCAGGCGCGGTAGTCCTGCTCCTTGTCTTCCTCCAAGCGTGCCATATGCGCCATGAGGGCTGCCATATGGTCATCAGCTGGTGGGTTGGCTGAAGCCTTGGCGGCAACAGCAGCAGCGCGCGGACGTGTCTCTGGTCCCTTACGCTGAGGAGGTCTGTTCTTCCCCCTGTAGCATTGCTCTTCCTTGCGAACACTGGCATTGTCGTTGTTGTTACTGCCACCAGCGTTGTTGCTGTTGTGGGCTCCAGTGTTGTTGCTGTTGTAGCCACTGAAGTGGTTGCCAGTGTGGCCTCCAGTGTTGTTGCTGTTGTAGCCACCGGAGTAGTTGTGGTTGTAGATGTTGGCGGGCCTCAACTCTGGGAACTTGAGCCAGCAGACTGACTCCAAATGACCAGTCTTGTGACAGTGGTCGCAAAGCAAAGTTGAGTATTCTTCGGTGCACTCCTTTTGGTAGTGCCCATGCCGTCCACAGCGATGACACAGCACAGGGGCAGCAAGTGCAGCATGAGCTGACCGTTTCCCTTTGTCGCGTGCTGGTGGAGCGTCCCGGCCACGGTTGCGGCGAGGAGGCTCGGCTGTCGTGCTGACTACTGTTGAGAGTATTCCTACATACGATCAGCATCGACCCTCCACACAGGAGTAGAAGGTCGTAAGGACGAGCACTAGGTCCGGACTTAGCAAGATGGCATCGTCGGACCAGACTCCGGACTCCAGACTGGAGCCTTACTAACTGCTTCGTATCTCCGCGTATACCTACTCATATTAGGCGTGTAAGAGCTTGTTGGAAAGCTCTGGTTGTAAGAAAGACAACACAGCTTAGAGCGCGTTAAAAGGCTAAGTATAGCTTACGCAGTACTTGCAAACGTAGACGTGTGTCTAACTGGCTGGTATAAGAACCAGCGGACAACTTGTAATAGATGAATGTGATGTGACTTGTGTATGCTCTGGTGGCGGTAGCTCTGTCTCTGTGTGTCTATGCTTGCCTCAGCTACATGTGCATGCTAGTCCTTCAACAGGTTATGGGCCCACACTACGCTCGAGGAGTGTGAGACAAGCTTGTGTGCATAGTAGTTCTACACTACGGTAGCTTGTTGGTAGCAGAGCCTTGGGTGTCAACTGCAAGAAAGGCAGGCTCGACAGAAATGGAGGCGACCTACGACAAGGGGCAGATTGCAAAGCTGGACACCGACAACTACAACACATGGTGCGTGGAGATGAAGGCCTTGCTCATCCACAAGAAGGTGTGGAAGTACGTTGATCCGAAGGCACCACCACCAACACCAGGAGCGCTGTGTGGTCATAGCATTCAGCAGAAGCACACTCTTTGCTTGTGTTGAACAGCAAACCGCATCACTTTCCCATGCTCACTGCATGTGAAGATGGTAGACAAGCTTGGGAAAAGCTATCAGCCGTTTTCAGAGCCAAGAACAATGCCAGAAAGTTGCATCTACGCAAGCAGCTCAGCGCACTCAGGAAGGAGGCAGCAGAACCCATCACAAAGTATGTTGCGCGCGCGAGAGAGCTGTGGGCGGACCTCATCAACGTCGGCCACAACATGGGGGAGACGGAGGTAGTGCTGGCCATTGTTGCAGGGCTACCAGCAGAGTACGAGGTCGTCGCAACCCTGCTGGAGACGTCATCATCGGAGTTGACGTTGGACGATGTGCTACCGAAGCTGCTCACCGTGGAGCAGAGGGTTGTGAAGAAGGACGAGCAAGCGGATGCCGTCGCCTTCTACACCGGCAAGCACGCAAAGAAGAGCAACCATGAAGAGAAGTACAAGGGCAACAAGCCAGGCAATCCTCGTCACAAAGACCTCACATGCCACTGGTGTGGTTGGAAGGGGCACATTGTGAAGGACTGTAGGAAGAAACAACAGGGGCAACCTAGAGCAAGCACCAGCAACAGCGGCAACGAGCACCAACACAAGGAGAAACATGTCGCCTTCACTGCATCCAGTTCGAGGGCGGGCACAGCTTTCTGGGTGGTGGACTCTGGCTGCGATCGTCATCTCACACCAAACAAGGAGGTGATGGAGGGCTACAGGAAGCTGACGTCCACAATCAAGGTGGCGGGCTTCGGTGGCGAAGTACTGGTGGCTGAGGGAGTTGGCAACGTACGACTCCAGTGCAAGGTTGGTAACACACTACGCGAGGTGTTGTTACGCAACGTCCTGCATGTTCCTAAGGCTATTGCGAGTCTATTCTCTGTGAGGGTTGCGGAGCGCTTAGGCGCGGAGATCCTATTTCGGAAGGGTGGCTGCTCAGTCATCCTTGATGGGGTCGTGCACATGGTTGGAATCGCTGATCCGGGAGGGCTCTACCACGTGGAGCAGCCTCAAGACAGAGACATTCAAGCCATGGTGGTGAAGGACAAGGAGTCGCCAACATTGTGGCATCGAAGGTTCGGGCATCTCAGCTACGTCAACCTCACTCGCCTTGTCGCTGAGAAGATGGTCAAGGGCATCCATCTCAGCACAGAAGAACTCAAGAATGCATCAGGTGCACTTTGTGAACCATGCCTGGTTGCAAAGCAGCATGCTATGCCATTCCCATCATCCTCTTCTAGCAGTCAGCATCCTTGCGAGCTTGTGCACATGGATGTCTGTGGCCCTATGCGCATTGTGGCGAAGGGAGGGGCCAGGTACTTTGCTACATTCCTCGACGACTACAGCAAGCTGTCCATCATCTTTCCATTGACGCTCAAGTCAGAAGTTGCTGGAGCTGTGCGCACAGTTGTGGCCTTGTTGGAGACCCAGTCTGGCAACAAGATGAAGGCAATGAGGAGTGATCGAGGAGGGGAGTACATCAACAAGGAGTTGAAGGAGTTCTTCGCCAGCAAGGGCATACGCCACGAGACAACGGCACCCTACACCCCGCAGCAGAATGGAGCAGCTGAACGCCTCAACAGGACACTCTTGGAGCGTGTTCGAGCCATGCTCAACGACACAAAGATGGAAGACAGTTTGTGGAAGGAGGCGGTACTCACTGCCAACTACATCCGCAACAGGTCTCCGGTGAGCTCAGAGCAGAAGACTCCGTGGGAGCACTTCTATGGAGCCACACCAGATGTGAGTGGTATGCGTGTGTTTGGATGCACGGCATATGCACTAGTGCCTAAACAGCTCAGGCACAAGCTGGAGCCGGTCAGCAAGAAGGGCATCTTCGTTGGCTATGAACCGGGTTCCAAGGCTTACAGGATCTTGCTCGAGGACACTCAGAAGATCATCGTGAGCAGAGAGGTGGTTTTCCACGAGGGATTATCACAACCAGAAGCAGGCTTCTTTCCTGAAGATGAAGCACAGCCGGAGCATCCTGAAACAGTGGAGGCTACAGGCAAGGCCATCATCGACGATAAGGGTGAGCAGGACTCCACTGTAGCAGACAAGCAGTCGCACCTGCAGCAGGAGCACGCAGCTCGGAGATACCCAGTGAGGGAGAGAAAGGCACCTGACTTCCTACACAAGGCACACGTCGCCAGTGTGCAGAATGAGGAGCCAAGCACCTACGAGGAGGCATTGTTAGCACCAGATGCGGAGCAATGGCAGCGTGCTATGGACGAGGAGATTGCGTCACTCCATGCCAACAACACTTGGTCACTGGAGCAGTTACCGCAAGGAGTGAAGACCATTCCAGTGAAATGGGTCTTCAAGGTGAAGCGTGATGGTCAGGGCAACATTGAGCGCTACAAGGCAAGACTGGTGGCAAAGGGCTTCTTGCAGCAGGAAGGTGTGGACTTCAACGAAGTGTTTGCACCTGCAAGTAAGCATACCACCTTCCGTGCACTGCTAGCTATGGTTGCTGCTGAAGACCTAGAGCTGCATCACCTGGATGTGAAGACTGCCTTCCTCTACGGAGAGCTGGAGGAGGAGATCTTCATCGAGCAACCACCTGGATATGAAGAAGGGGAGAGAGGCACAGCGTGCAAGCTGATCAAGGCACTGTACGGGCTGCGACAGGCACCGCGTATGTGGCACATCAAGCTCACCAAGGAGCTGGAGGCACTTGGCTTCACCGCATCCTCTGCAGACCCTGGGCTCTTCATCCATGCAGACAACAAGGTCTGGCTGCTCGTGTATGTTGATGATATCATCATCACCGCCAGGCAGGTGCACCACCTGCAGGAGACGAAACTTGCTCTACAGCAAGCATTCTCAGTTCGTGATCTTGGAGAGGCCAAGTGGTTCCTTGGCATGGTGATTGAGCGCGACAGGGCGGCTCGCACAATCAAGATCAGTCAGGAGCAGATGGTGAGAAGACTCGTCACCAAGTTTGGGCTCACTGAAGCGAAGACCAAGACCACACCGTTGGCACTTGGCACTGCCCTCATCAAGGCAAAGGATGAGGAGGTACTCGACAAGGCTCAGTATCCATATGGTGAGCTGGTAGGCAGCATGCTCTATCTGGCAGTGTGCACACGTCCCGATGTTGCACATGCTGTGGGAGTACTTGCTCGCTACATGTCTGCACCGAGCATGGAGCACTGGAGAGCAGCAAAGGGAGTACTACGCTATGTTGCTGGGAGCGCAACAGTTGGCATCAAGTTTGGGAGCGGGAGCACTGAGTTGGAGGGCTACTGCGACTCGGACTTTGCTGGTGACCTCAACAGCAGGAGGTCCACTACAGGCTACGTCTTCAAGCTGAACGGAGGCGTGGTGAGCTGGAACAGCAGGCTGCAGCCAACAACAGCAGCATCTACATCAGAGGCTGAGTACATGGCAGCGGCAGCAGCAGTGAAGGAGGCACTCTGGCTTCGCAAGCTCATGGCAGACTTGGAGCACCCCATGGCGTGCATCGTCATCAACTGTGACAACCAAGGAGCCATCAAGTTGTTGAAGCACCCTATCGCCTCGGCAAGGACGAAGCACATTGATGTCATGCATCACTTTGTGCGTGACAGAGTCACAAGAAAGGAGGTGGAGTTCCAGTACTGCAACACTGAGGGCATGCTAGCGGACTTCATGACAAAGCCATTGTCACCACTCAAGTTCAAGACTTGTTGTGCAGGACTTGGCATCTGTGTTTGACTACAGGAGCAAGCGTTGGAGGTCAAGCTGCTCGCGTGGGAGTGTTGAGAGTATTCCTACATACGATCAGCATCGACCCTCCACACAGGAGTAGAAGGTCGTAAGGACGAGCACTAGGTCCGGACTTAGCAAGATGGCATCGTCGGACCAGACTCCGGACTCCAGACTGGAGCCTTACTAACTGCTTTGTATCTCCGCGTATACTTACTCATATTAGGCGTGTAAGAGCTTGTTGGAAAGCTCTGGTTGTAAGAAAGACAACACAGCTTAGAGCGCGTTAAAAGGCTGAGTATAGCTTACGCAGTGCTTGCAAACGTAGACGTGTGTGTAACTGGCTGGTATAAGAACCAGCGGACAACTTGGAATAGATGAATGTGATGTGACTTGTGTATGCTCTGGTGGCGGTAGCTCTGTCTCTGTGTGTCTATGCTTGCCTCAGCTACATGTGCATGCTAGTCCTTCAACATCCTTCAACAACTACAGGCCGTGCGGCGCTGCGGTTGGTGTCCAGCACTGCCTTCTCATACACCAAGCGCTTGTGGATGGCTTGTGCCGTCTCGAAGGCTTCTTTGAGGGTGTAGCCAAGGGGCCTGCTGTAGTTCAGAGTCAGGCGTGTCGACTCGCTCAAAGCAGCATCCAACTCATTGACGTATATCACTGCAGCAGCCTCCTCACTGACAATCTTGTAGTCAGTGTCCTTCAGCAGACCTTCCAGTCTGGAGTACAAGCGGAGGAGATCCTCATTGGGCTTGCGTTGGAAGCGTCTCAGCTCCTCAACCTTGCTGGTGGTCTGAGGAGGGAAGGTGCGGCGCAGGGCAGCGTACAGGTCCTTGAGTGGAGAATCAGAGATAGCAGCACCTACGATGATGGCTGGTGCGCGCAGTGCTACTGACCCGAGGGTGAAACCGCTGCCTCCTGCACGAGAGCCAGGTGTTGCTAGAGTTAGAGGAGTACCCCACTCTGCGGCTGCCGCTTGCTGTGCAGCTCTTTGTTCCTCAATGATGATGGCAGAACGGTCAAGGATGCGGACTCGACGTGTGGCCTCCTTGGACTCAACTTCTGCAGGGGTCAAGTTGACAAGTACCAACTCTGGTTCCTCCTCCTCTGCCTGCTTGAGAGCTGCAGCTATGGACAAGCCTGTTACTGCAACTGAAGTGGCAGGTGGAATGACACCTGCTGGACGGTGCAGGGATGCAGATGCTATGGTGCTGGCAAGCTCGCCATAGCCGTCTACTCGATGCAGTTCAGCAACGGACTTCCAGACATCGTGTGCTTCATGATCAAGATACTGAGCAGCAATGTGGAAAGAGATCTCATCTGACCAGTCTTTGTTCTTCAGAGCTTGCTGCCGCATCTTGGAGTGGAACTTGATGATGAACTCATCCAGCAAGGTGGTGCCGGCACGTCCGGAGAAGCGCAGGGATGTGGTTGAGCTGGAAGACTCCATCTCATTGTCGTTGCTGTCCGATGATAGTGGAGAAGCTTGATGACGAGGAGTAGAGTGGAGCGGGGTGAAGCTGGAGATGGAGCGCGAGCCTCTGCTGCTGCGGTCGATGCTCCCGTCACTGGTCCGCTCGTAGGTGAGGTTGGTGGTTGGGCTCCAACTGCTAAGGTCACCCTCGTCTATTCGGGAGAACGGGGTGGGCCTGCTCATACAGCTGGTCTAGAGGTGAAAGGGTAGAGTGCTTGTGCTCTACCGTCTATCCTGATGCTCTTACCACCCAACACACTAGTGCTTGTGCGCACTATGTGACGACAATAATAACGAATGCCCAGCGATGTATCCCTGGGTGCAGACTGCACTATTTGATGCAGATTGCAACACACTCACTTGTGCATAGAGGGTGACATTGTAAGTCAATAAGCCACTACGATAGGTAGTGATGTGGATACAGTTCTTTGCATGAGTGGATAGAATGATACACTGTTAAGTGAGGTGAATGAGTGTGCAACACGTGGATACAACACCCTGACTGATGAGACAACACACCACCGCTAAGCTCACAGCAATGACAGGCACAGCGCACAAGAGCATGCACTGTGTCTCATGCAGTAAGGGAATTCTTGGCAACCGGGACAGCGTGCTTCCAGTTCAAGTCGCTTTACAAGCTCTTTTGAAACATAGTCTTTACTTCTTAGTACTCCTAGTACTCACAGTACTCACTTACAGTGTCACCAGCCAGTCTGGTGACGTGACTTCCTACTTATACATGTCAAACTATGACTGTGCAGTGCCACGCGGGCACTAGGCCAACGGTCACATCGAGGCCTTATGCTATTTCGGAAATCCCTTAAGACTCGATATAGCACATGTGTTATTAACAAACTTACAACTGATCAGCTACGCGCGGTCCCTACAGACAGGTCTATAAAGTAGCCCTAGCTACATGCTACATGAGAGGTACAGTAGCTAGCAGTAGGCTGAGGCTCGCGCGGTCTTCATGCTGGTAGCCCGGGCGTGGGGCTGGGTGTAGGCATGCTCGAGAAGGACTGGCATGCGAGGGTAGATGGCATGACAATGTTCATGCGTGGCCTCGATATGGATCTTCTGAAGTTGGTGGCCATCAATCAGTCAACACGGGCACAGATTGGACAGCGGATGAGCTTTTCCAATTGATGATCGTGGTGACGGCTGTAGATAGCATATCGAGGGGTGCGCAAACCGCATACACCATAAAACGTCCCGCCACTGACCCTGCCAGGCCACACTCGGACTTTAAGATTCCCAAGCGTGTACACCCTCAGGCTACTCCTGCTGGTCTCTCCAATGCGGCTTAGCCCAAGCTTACTTGCAAGTACTGCAAGAAGATGGGCCACGTCGAGGCCAAGTGCTATTCGAAGGAGAACGCACAAAAGGCCAAGCAGCAAAAGAACAGGAAATAGGAATGGTCCATGGTTGGTAACATAATCGAGCAGAACGATAAAAACTCTGTACCCTTTATATAAAGTCTCCTTGCTTTGTGACGTCACACATGAACTGGTATGAGCACACTACCACTGTTAGCTAACACAGATGTTTTGTTTTTTTTGCAACGTACCATTTTTTAAGCTGATAATTGCTATCAAGCAATTATACGAGTTGCAAATACAACACGCTATCGGTGCATGTGTGTATCCCTTGATACCATTGCACGTGGTCACGATTGTAAAAAGGGGTAGAAGCTGTCATGCAACTCGCACGCAAAGATACAAGAACTTCACCATAACAGGTGATCTTTGTCAAGCCTGCTACTAATTACGGCACTCCGACAATAGCTATAGGTAATGGTCATTTGGTACCGCTCACATTGAGATTTAAGAGTCCACTTATGGGCATACCATGTACAGCATTCATTGATACTGGTGCGAACCATAACGTTATGTGACATGCTTGGGTGAAATGTTATAACATACCGGTTATATCAGTCACGGCATATGCACATGCTGCTAGTTCCACTTGTAATGCAATAGAAGAGTTATATGAGTTCATGAAGCGCATGAAATGCGCGCCCGTGAACTCAAGAACTCGTTAATGAGTTATCAGACTCTTGTGCCCCAAGTGCCTTAGGCACTTGGGGGCACAAGCACTCACCAGATGTGAGTTGTGAGTCACAAGCTCCTTATCTAGTCGCTTGAAACCCTAGCGCGGCGGCGCCATCCTTGGCGAGGGTGGAGAGTGTGGTATACTTTGCAGGTGTACATGCTTCTCAAGCTTCAACCTCGGCATCGGCAGCAGTGGCGCCATCAACGAGTCGAGGACCGAAGCGCGCGACATTCGCACCTGACGTGAAGGAGTAGTTTTCGTAGTTGTAGCCTAGCGCCCTAGTGCAGACTTGTGTATAGCTCAGCCTACATCTGTACACTTGTACATTTGTATCGTAATGCACTTGGGTGCTGGGCATAGCCACCGTGCTATCGACCCATGGCGACCCCCCAGCATAAGCTGTGTGTCGCATATAACTCGTGTGTGAGTTAAAAGGGCGTTTTGTTTATAACGGCCATAAAACCCGACCAACCTTCATGGTATTAAATAGTGGTATTCGCGGGGTGGGTGTTGTTTACAAGAACAATGGCACACTTAAGCAGGTTTGCAATTGGACTCTCGTGCCAATACATGCACCTTTCGTAAGGGTAAATGGAAGATGACTTTGACTGACTTTTCAGTTGAACATGTTGTTCGCAATAATGTTTTTTCCGCTCCTCTTTGCTAGGCACCTAAAATGTTGCATGCGCAAACGTGAAGAGGTGTATTTATTGCACTTACGACAGGTGGAAACACCTGCTGAACACGTTGTGAATGACCTTATAGTGCAATCACTTACGGAACAATATGCGGATATATTTCAGAATGAACTCGGACTTGCTACCTAATAGAAACATACACTATACCATTTATGAGAGGAAGGGTCAAAGTCACCGGCCTATATAGAGGCTAAGTCCATCTATTTGGACACGCGGAAATAGGAATACAGCTCAAAAGTTGTTGAGTAAAGGTCTAATAACAAAGAGCATATGTTAAAGGTACTTTGCTAGGCGCCTTAGCTAAACTTCTACAATCATCTTCGCCTTGACAGACTTATGATCGACTGTCTTTATGGCAGGTTCAGTCCACTATGATCAACATTGACTTTGATCTTTAAGTTTAACTAGTGTGGACTTTTACCAGGGTTGACTAGTGTTAATTAGCATTCACTGGTGTACTATATCAGACACTGTATGTTGTGCAACGCAATAAGATCCACTCTGCTCTACTTGTCAATGGCACACTGGTGCGTGTGCATCGTTGCTACTGTGCAATCTCAACAGGTTATGGGTCACACTAGCGCCAGCATAGCACACACGAATTTGTGTAGCTTTGGGAAGCGCCGTCTTCATTGCGGACTTGTAAGGGAAGCATGGCGACCAGCTATGACAAGGTCAACATGGAGCCACTGGACCTCGACAACCATGGGATATGAAGCATCCGGATGCAGATGCTAGTCATGCATCAAGACCTATAATCGGTGGTGGATCTCAAAGAGAGCGCTCCCGACATGGCGGACGCAGACCTCAAGAAGAAATCAAACCAGGCACTTGCTTTGTTAGGATTGAATGTTGTACATCATCACTTCGCGCTTGTTGCACATTGCAAGACTGCTAGAGAGTTGTGGCAAGAGTTTGCAGATGTATAAGGCTTAGAACAATGTTAAGAAGTTGCACTTAAAGAAATAGTTGAATGCGTTAAGAAAGATGTTGCTGAGCCTGTCCACAAGTTCATCTCGCGAGCTATGCAGCTGTGGGCTGACCTCCTCGCCATTGGCCATAAAGTGAAGGAGGTGGAGGTTGTTTGCGCTATTCTCGCCGGCCTAGCCAAGAAGTTCGAGATAACTGTCACCATTATGGAGTCATCATGTGAGGAGCTCACCCTTGAAGCTGTTACCCAACGCCTATTGCAAGTCGAGCAACGGGCATTCACTTCACGCCATGCTGTAGCCGAAGCTATGGCATTCGTTACACACTCCAACCCACGAGGCAACTACAACAATGGTGGAGGAGCAGCAGACAGAAACGCGCACTTGCCACTAGTATAACACGAAAAGGCATCTAAAGATGGACTGCAAACAGTTGAAGCGCGATTAGCAACAATGATAAAGTTTTGATAGGCAGGCTATAGCACTTGTTGCAAGCAGCACTGCCATCGAGAGCGCTTGGTTGTTCAATTCTGCGTGCACACAACATATGACCCCACACAGACATGAGTTCCGGAATTATCATGCTCCAAGCAATGCTGCTGGTGTGAATGTGAGCTTTGGCAACAAGCTACACTCGAGAGCTGTGGGAGTAGGCACCGTCATCCTACTCATTGTGGTGGCGGGTACTACACATGAATTGGCCCTGAAGGAGGTAATCCATGTGCCGGGAGTAGCCTCCATCCTGTTCTCTGTTTGAAGAGCTACAAGTGCAGGCGCCGAGGTTGACTTCACTGCCAAGGGGGGTCGAGTCATATGAGTTCATGAAGCGCATGAAATGCGCGCCCATGAACTCAAGAACTCATTAATGAGTTATGAGACTCTTGTGCCTCGGGCACTAGGGGGCACAAGCACTCACTAGGCGTGAGTGTGAGCCACAAGCTCCTTATCTAGTCGCTTGAAACCCTAGCACGGCGGCGCCATCCTTGGCGAGGGTGGCGAGTGTGGTGAGGGGGAAGGGGGACCTTCACCATGGACAAGAGGTTGACGCGGGCGCAAGCAAGCGCCCAAGGGCAAGGCGAGGACGTGGGCAAGCCTCGGCGGCGGCGGCTCTCATGGCCTCCAACCGCTTGGCAAAGGCGAGAAGTCCGCGTCGCCAGACCTTGAGTGAGGAGGAGGAGAGGCGAGCGGAGAGTGAGGAGAAAAGAAAGCACCCCCCCGTGGTGGATGGGAAGGAGGTGAACAAGGATGGTGATGGTGATGGTGATGGTGATGGTCATGGCGATGGTGATGATGAGGATGATCATGACGACGACGACCCGCCCGCGGTCACTTACAAGCGTAGAAAGAGGGCGGCAAGCCCGGTTTCCAATGCCTCTACCACACCCACGGAGGCCATGGCGAGGAGGTTGGAGGAGTTGGAAGCGGAAAACATCCGCCTCAAGCGTGGAAAAGCGCCCGCCATCCCTCTTGATGAGCCCATGGACGAGCCCAACCATCCACTACTTGTGAGCATCCTTCGCCGCGAGAGCGACTCCAACACTCCTAATGCTCGGGTGGCGGCGATGTGCAACCGCTACACCGAGCCCGCGACCCCTTGGAAGGAGAACTTGAAGAAGCGGGCTCGGCAACATGTGGATGTGGCGGCTCACATCGGCGCGGCGGCGAGCTCCTTCGACCGTGTGCCCGCTCACTTTCTCAACAATCTTCACTTCGCTCATGGTCGCCGGGAGAACATGAAAGGTGGGCTCATTCTTTGCAGCGTCATGTGCACGAGCGTCCATACAAACATCATCATGTGGGTGCGGACTTGGTCCAGGCCCACTTGCACATGCGTGCGCTATGGGCCTTAAAGGCGCTTCCCCTGGTCAACATAGATGCACGAGATGCATTTGTTCCGCATTTCTTCTCCCCCCATGTCCGGCGGGGGGGGAGGGCCCGCACTTAACACCTTTGCATGCTCACCCCTGTATTCACATTATGACTACCTCACAGCAAGGTAACAAGCACAACAGGGCACATCATATGCATCCGCATCCGCAGGGCATGTGGTAGGTACAGTTGAGGGTGGGATGTGGGTGCGCTTGGCGCTGGACCTTATGGCTTTGAGCCAGTGTGCTGATGCAACTCGTGTTGCTTACATGTGCTTTGTGCGCAGCGTTTGAGGAGGTATTCAAACAGTTTCACTACTTAGAAGTAGCCAACAAACACAACTGGAAAGTGGTGGAGGAGCTCGAGGGACATCCTCTGGCCGCGGATGACGCCGAGGCGAAGCGCCTTAAGAAGGCAATCAAGGAGGCGGCTGCGGCGCAGCCCAAGCCCAAGGCAAAGCCTGCCTACACTCCTAACAAGGGGCGGGGCCAGTACCCCCCTCGCTACTCTGGGTCCTACGCATCTGGTGCGGGGAACACCAGCTACAGGACCGCTCCCATGCAATCTCAGGCCGCTTCTACAGGGGGCCAGCGTGACACCCGCACCTGTTACAACTGTGGGGAGCCTGGGCACCTGCGTGCCTATTGCCGTAAGGCCTCCACTGACCGTGGGGGCCGGTAGAACAGCTTTGTAGCTGATGTGACAGCCCCGTAGCTGTACACTTGCACTCGTTGATGCTGTAGCCCGGTGGGGCATCTTTTTGTGTTCGCGATTGCTATATTAGTGAATGAAACTGCGAGCGTGGTGAATGAAAGTGGAAGTTTGGTGGTTTAAACTTGGCGAAATCACCATTTTGCTTGTAACTTTGTTTTGTGGTCTCAGAACACCCCTAACTGGGAGACACTCTGGGATCATTACAATGAGGCGGAGAGGCTTAGATCAATCAAATCAGAATCGGTTTCTGACACTGTTTGCGCCTGTTATGGCTAATTGGTGATGCTAAGGGCTTTGGGCCCTTGAACGCCATTGAACATCAATGCTACTCGGTGGTTGCCTTTATGAGCACTAGAGCTTTGCAATGAGCCCGTCCTCATGGCATTTGGACAGTATATGCAATAGTTGTGGCGGTTTAGGTGTTGCAATGTGCACACGCAGGTATGCTAGGAGTGCATCCATAGTAACACCAGTTGTCTACAGGGGCGTACACTAGCACGGAAGCGGAACTTGTGCACGACTGGATGAAGCATCATGAGTTTGCGCGTGTGCCTGCAAACCTCACCGTTGAGGGACCTTACATGCGTCATCGATTGCGTAATGCTCTTCCTGCATGGCGCGCGTTCTGCGAGTCTACTATGGTCTTGTCTTGGGTGGAGTATGGCTACAAACTACCGTGGGCTCAAGACCCACCGCCAGAATGGGCGTTCACCAACCATAAGGGGGTACACGAGTTTGCGGACTTCACTGCAGCGGCCATTGCCAACTTGGTTCATAGTGGGGCTGCACAAGAGTGTGTCACGCCCCCCCTCGTGGTGAGCCCACTCAATGTGGTGGATGATGGGCGCAAGCTACGCCTCATTATGGACCTGCGCTATGTCAACTCCTACTTGGTGAACACGCCGTTCAAGTATGAAGATGTGCGCAGCATCCCAGACTTGCTGCAACCCGAGGACTGGTTGTTCTCCACGGACTTGAAGTCTGGATACCACCATGTGGACATTCACCCCGCCTTTTGGGGCTATCTGGGGTTCTCATTTGCGGGCAAAGTGTACAACTTTTGCTCGCTGCCATTTAGGTTGAGCACGGCGTGCTTTGTATTCACCAAAGTGATGAAGCAGTTGGTGAGGCGCTGGCGTGTGCAAGGCATCCGTGTATTGCCCTACATTGATGCCTTCCTCTTTGCTGCTCGTTCACGGGCAGCACATGCTTCCACCCTGGCTGTGGTGCAAGCAGACGCAGCGTGGTGCGGGTTAGTAATCAACACTAAGGCACAGACTGTGCTTAGCAGAGTCATCATCTTCCTCGGCTTTGTGTGGGATACACATGCTGGCACCATTTGTGTCCCTGGCAAGAAGCGGGATGGTTTGCTCAGAGACTTGCAGCGCGCCTTTCGAGATACGCGCCATGTGCCGGTGAAGTTGCTAGCCCGCATCTGTGGCAAGCTGCAATCCATGTTCCTAGTGTTGGGTCCTGCCGTCAAACTCATGACTTGGTATACACGCCGATTGATTGAGACCCGCCGCTCATGGAGCTCTCACTTGGTGCTTCGCCAATCAGAGATCAAGGGGTTGACGTGGCTGCGAGAACACTTTGAGGAGCTCAACACGGTACCCATTTGGCCTACAGTGCAGCCGGACATTGTGCAGTTTGTGGATGCTAGCGGCACCGGTTGGGGACTAGTGCGCCATGGCACAGCTACCCCGGTGGCGAGAGGCACATTCACACCCGACGAGTGCTTGACTTCATCGACATACCGCGAGCTGTTGGGACTCGAGCGTGCCCTGCTCACCGTGGAAGAGGAGCTACATGGACGCACAGTGCTATGCTATGGGGATGCCCGCAATGTGTATTACATTATGCGCAAAGGGGGCAGTGAGGCCGAGCACTTGCAGCAAGTGGCATGCCGTATCTTCTTGCATTGCCATCGGCATCGCATCCGCTTGCATGTTGAGTGGTTGCCACGTGAGTTGAATGAGGAGGCGGATGCACTTTCCAAGGCACCAGACTCGAATGGTTGGACCCTGCAAACCCCATGGGTCCGCTTGCTTGCCTGCAAGTGGGGCCCATTTGATGTGGACCGCTTCGCCACGGATGCCAACACTCTGTGTCTGGCCTTCAACTCCGTGTTGCCTTGTCCGGGCTCATCCGGTAATGCTTTTCATTGCGATTGGAGTGGTTGCAACAACTGGTGCCACCCCCCTCCGCACCGTGTTGGCATTGTCCTGCGTCATGCTCGCGAATGCAAGGCCCGCATGTGCCTCATTGTGCCCGAATGGACAACTCAGCCTTGGTGGCCCGTGCTTCGCCCGCGTGGCGTGTGGGCGCCTTTTGTCACAGACGTGGTGGCCTTACCCTATGGCCCGGCTTGCTTATGGCCAGGCCCACAAGTCACTGAGCTGCAAGGGGGCCTTACCAACAGTCGCATGTGGGCTTTGCAAGTCGACTTTTGTCCTAGCCACTGACATACAGTATGTGCAGCTGCTATCGAGCGTAGCCTGCAGGCACTCATGCCCGACGTACCTGGGGACTTCAAGATTGCACGCTTGCGCAGCCTATATCCAACGGTGGCAGCAGCCTCTCGTGCGGATAGCACTCTGCGGGGCCACGAGCCCTACTGGTGTCACTTTGTCGAGTTCTGCACGCCTCGTGGTTGGACAACTCTCCCGGCAGACCCAGGCACGGTCGCCCTGTTCTTAACCAAGGTGTTGGTGGAGGCCACTACCCCGGCACCTGTGAGACATGCCTCAGCGGCAATACATGCCATGCATACCATGACGGGACAAACCTCTCCCACTGCGCATGCACTTGTGGCAGTGGTGCGTGAGGCCGCAGCAAGGCTGCTCACCGCTGGCACTCGCAAAAAGGAACCCTTCACCCCGGCCCTGCTCGAGCGCATGATCTCGCACTTTGCCCGCAACGGGTGGGACTTGGTGGCGCGGCTGCAAACCGTGGCTGTGCTCTTGCTATATGCAGGGATGCTGCGGTACTCCGACCTTGCGGCTATCCTCTGGCAAAGCATTATCTTCCGTTCAGACCGCATGGACCTTGTGATCCCACGCAGCAAGACGGACCAGCATGGTGCGGGTGCAATCTATCGACCCTTGCGACCCCCCAGCATGAGCTGTGTGTGTCGCATATAACTCGTGTGTGAGTTAAGGTGAACAACATTGTTGTTGCAGAAGGCACATTGCGGGAGAGTATGCACTGCATCACAATGGAACTGCAGCATGCGTTGTCTGCGACAGTCACTGCATCGGCTATAGCTCATCTTTGGCATCGAAGAGTAGGACATCATGGGTGGGACAACCTGGCAAAACTAGTTGCTGAGGACATGGTGGGAGGGATTGACATTAAGGAGAAAGACATCAAGGCAGCAAAAGGTGATCTGTGCGAGGTGTGAAGTTAGATGCCTAGGCAGCCTTTTCCTACTTATACCCGTATCACTTTAGCACCCTTGCAGCTTGTGCACATGGACATGTGCGGTCCCATGCCAGTCACATCTATTGCAGGAACTGGGTACATTGCCACTCATCTAGATGACTTCAACAAGTTGTCAGCAATTATTCCAGTTGCTGCCAAGTCGGATGTTGCTGCTGTTGCGAAGAAGACGCTCACCTTTTTTACAACACAATCAAAGACAAGGGGATTTGTGTTGAGGAGTGATAGGGGTTCCAAGTATCTTTACAAAACCTTGGAGAGCTATTTGGAGGAGCACGGCATCAAGCATGAGACCACGGCACCTTACACACCTAAGCAAAATAGTATTGCCAAGCGCCTCAACAACACACTTGTGGAGCGTGTGCGTGCCATGCTTACTCATGCAAAGCTTGAAAAAGCCTTATGGGCTGAGGCGTTTGAGACGACCAGTTACATTCGCAACAAGTCACCTACGAGCAACAAAGCTAAGACATCGTGGGAGTTGTTCTATGGGGAGAAGCCTAACATGACGCACATGCGTGTGTTTGGAGCCAAGGCGTATTCACACATCCCCAAGCACCTGAGGAGAAAGCTCGAGAACGTGAGGGCGACAGGTGTCTTCGTTGGGCACGAGCCCAACTATGAGGCATCTAGGATCTTGCTCGAGGGCGGCAAGATTGTGGTTGGAAGGGGTTATCTTCAACAAAAAGACAGTGACGATGTTAACAACATCTTCAACACCAATAGAGAATGACATCGCAGAACCTGAGGTTAGCATTGCATCTTTGAACATGGTTGTTCTCGAGGTGGTTATATATGAAGAGGTTTTCGGCATTGCACAACACCTTGAGGGGAAGAAAGCTACACCTTCGGAACAGCCAAATAGGCGCTACCCTGTGAGACATAGGGTGCCACCACACTTCACGCAACGGTTTCTGTCTATGAGCGCTGCAAGTGAAGAGAAAGAGCCAAGCACCTACCATGAGGCGACTACAGCTCCTGACGCAGAGTTGTGGCGCAAGGCCATGGATGAAGAGATTGCTTCGCTACACGCCAACAAGACTTGGGTATTTGAGCAGATTCCACAAGGCGTCAAGCCTATACTTGTCAAGTGGGTGTACAAGACAAGTGTGATGGCAAGGGCATCATTGTGCGCTACAAGGCGCGACGAGCAAAAGGATTCCTTCAACATGAGGGTGTTAACTACAAGGAGGTATTCGCACTTGCTAGCAAGCACACAACCTTTGGGGCACTACTCGCCAAGGTTTCTGTGGAGGACTTGGAGCTGCACCACCTCAACGTGAAGACCGCCTTTGTCGGAGAGTTGGACGAGCAGATCTTCGTGCAGCAGCCTCGGGGGGTACGAGGAGGGAAATTGTAAATGAGTTTTATGCGTCATACAGCTTATGCTGTGGGTCGATAGCACGGTGGCTACGCCAGCATTCAAGTGCATTACATTACAAATGCAAGTTTATACATTTAGGCTGACCTATACACAACGTCTGCACTAGGGTGCAAGGCGACAACTACTGCTTCTTCACTCTAGGTGCGAAAGTCATGTGCTTCATAGATCTTCGACTTGGCGATGGCGCTGTGGCTGCCGATGCATAGGGTGAAGCCTGAGAAGCCTATACACCTGCAAAGTAAACCACACTCGCCACCCACGCCAAGGGTGGCGCCGCCGTGCTAGAGTTTTACGCAACTAAATAAGGAGCTTTGACTTACAACTCACTCTATTGAATGCTTGTGCCCCCAAATGCCTAAGGCAATAGGGGCACAAGTGTCTCATAACTCATTAACGAGTTCTTGAGTTCATGGGCGCTTGAACGGGGCGTGCCCAATAGTCGTATGTGGGCATTCCGGATTGATTTGCGTCACAGCCATTAAGTCATGCTGAGTGCAGCTGCTATTGACCGTAGCGTATGGTCCTTTATGCCCAACGTCCCCGGAGACCATAAGGTTGAGCACCTGCGCACTTTATACCCGGCAGTGGCAGCGGCGTCACGTGCTATTAGCACCCTTTGGGGTCTTTGAGGGCTACCGTTGTAGCTTTATAGAGTTCTGCATGCCTTGTGGTTTGGCTGCCTTGCCAGCAAACCCTGGCAAGTGGTCCTATTCCTGACTATTGTGTTGGAGGATTCCACCACCCCAGCACCCATGAAACATGCCTCTTCGGTCACACATGTCGCGCGTACTGTGGCAGGCTAGGCCTCTCCCACTGCGCATGCACTCATTGGGGCGGTGCGTGAGGCCGCTGCCAGGTTGCTACCAATGAACACGCGATAGAAGGATGCCTACACGCCTGAGCTTTTGCAAGCCATGGTCTAGCAATTTACTCCCAATGAGTGGGACTTGGTGGCTAGACTGCAAGTGGTGGCTGTGCTGCTGCGGTTTGCAGGTATGATGCGATATTCCAACCTGACCAAAGTCAACGCACGGGACATTATCTTTTAACCAGAACGCATGGATCTCGTCATCCCGCGGAATAAAATCAATTAACATGGTGTGGGCGCGACAGTACACATAGCTGCTGCCGCGGGTAACTTGTGCCCTGTAATGCACACCGCAAAATTGTTGTGCAGTTTGGGCTGCAAGCAAGCAAAGCCCGGTAAGTTGCTGCGCTCCAGTAAGCGAGTAGGGGGAACGTGCATTATATGCGACACCGTTGTACCATTTCCCATTGAGAGAAGGCCGCCATCGAGGCGGCGGGGGAGGACCCTACACCTTTTTTGCACAATTCTGCCCATTTGGGCACTGCAACCCAGGCGGTGCAAGCTAGTGTACCCCAGCACGTGTGGCAAAAATTGCGCGTTGAAAGTTTTCCACTGCAGTTGAGGGCTATGTGCGTGCGGCGTTGCCTAAGTTGCACACACTTACATGAAGCCTCAGCTTAAGTGGTACGCGCGCATACTGCTTGTATACAGTCAATTGACCCATAGCGACCCCTCAATATGAGGTGTGTGTCGCATGTACCTCGTGTGTGAGTTGTCTCATCTTGTAGTGGTAGTTGCACACAACGTTGCCATAGTCTTCGGTGCCCTGCTTTGTACAATGCCACCACACCAATGCCACAGCACTGGAGCATCAAGGGCAGCATAAGCTAAATATTTATTCTTGTCGCGTGCAACTAGCATCATATTTACGGTCTCGACGACGTGGCTTTACACTTGCTTGCCATGCGCCTCGAGGCTCTTTAGTTGGTGTCCAACACTGCTCTTTATATAACGCGCTCTTGTGGATGGCTTGTCCAGTCTAAAAAGCTTCATTGACGATACAGCATAGGGGCTGCTGAAGTTCAGCATTAAGCGTGTCAACTCCCCAAACGTGGAAGTTAAACTCGGCCATGGTGTGACGGTGCTTGTGCCATGTTACATATGAGTTGGTCCAAGCAACAACCCTCTCACCAAAACACGGTACTCACACCGGAACCTTGCCCACTCTGCTAAGTACACTAGTGCACTCAGCCACTCGCGTACGCACGCGTATGCGCTGAAGCTATACAGGGTCTTATGTAGTGCCTTGAATCGTCACACAAGCAAGCACACACCAGTGGACACACGCTAGCAACTCCAGCTATCTACCACCAGGCTTGCGCACCAAAAACTAAAGAGCTAAAGGTTGTTTTGCACATTATGCTACCACCATGCTACCATGCTACCACCATGCTACACAAAAGCAGATGCTAAGGTGTTATGCAGAACCTTGTAGTATACTTGACCTTTTTTACGCACTAAAGAGCTCCTGATTAGAATCTATATGGTTAAGTTATACTACTTGGCGCCAGGCCCTTTCAAAAATCTGGTCGAGCCCTTCTCGATTGGCCCTCTCTTTTTTGGCACCTTCCTGAGGCCCCGGGTAATATCCGCGGCAAACTCATAACTCGCCAATATTCGCCACAAGTCATGAAAACGTGGTGCTCGACAAAAGGGCCCAAAAAGGTCCTGAAATCATGAAACTTAGCCTCGTCTGTTACACACCTCCCCCCCTTAAGTGAGCTTCGTCCTCGAAGCTCTCGAGGATTCTTCGATTGTCGTTGCAAATACTGTTGCATGATATGTTGCGCATCTGCCAAGTGCTCCTCCGGTTCCCAAGTGGCTTCATGCATTGGATAGCCTTTCCACTTCACCAAGTATTTGCGCACGTCGTGCGCCATCTTCTCACCCAATATGTCCTCCACTTTGTATTCCACATAACCTTCCGTAGCCAACTCAGGCCGACGCAATGGTGGGTCTCCTCAATATGCTTGCAGCCGGGATATGTGAAAGACAGGGTGGATGTGCATAGAATCGGGCAGTTGCAACTTGTACGCCACGTCCGAAACCACTTTAATGACTTGAAATGGCCCAAGCCAGCGCTTAGTTAACTTACTAACTCCAGCACGCATCTATAAATTCTTCGAAGGAAGCAACACCATGTCGCCTTCGCAGAGTGTGACATGTCGGCAATGCGCATTTGCATACTGTTTTTGCGTATTTTGTGCCTTGAATATTGCCTCTCTCGCTGCCTTGGTGATGTCCGCACACGTTGTAAAACATCGCTTACTGCTTTTACAGCAATGTCACTTCATTGCGGGGTCCAATCCGTCAGCAGTGTCAGTGGGTGTTGGTTGTAGTGCATGAAAAAGGGGTGACACCCGTGCTTGCATTTGTGTGGTTGTTGATGGCAAATTTCACCACTTCCAGCAACTTCACCCAGTTGTTCTACCGTGCATTCACGAAGCAGTGCAACATATATGCGATCACAAGGTTGGCTCGCTCCGTTTGGCCATCAGTTTGCGAGTGGAAAGCCGTGCTAAACTTTGGTAGTACCCAATGCACCATGCAGCGCCTCCCAATATTTACTTGTGAAGCGAGAATCACAATTGCTCACAATGGTAGTGCGTGGGGACTAATGACATGCTTCATAAACAAGCTTGCTCCCTCCGATGCCGTGCAAGACTCACAATACGGTGCCAAATGTACCATTTTGCTGGTTTTATCTACGAATACGAGTATTCCGTTGTACGCTTCTGTTGTCTTCAGCGGCCTCCTAATTGAGTCATATGAGTTTATGAAGCGCATGAAATGCGCGCCCATGAACTCAAGAACTCGTTAATGAGTTATGAGACTCTTGTGCCCCTAGTGCCTTGAGCACTTGGGGGCACAAGCACTCACCAGATGTGAGTTGTGAGTCACAAGCTCCTTATCTAGTCGCTTGAAACCCTAGCGCGGCGGCGCCATCCTTGGCGAGGGTGGCGAGTGTGGTTTGGAGGAAGGATAGGCGGTCGACCTTCATGACCACCACACGGTCAAAAAGTGCCCGTGGTGATGGAGAGGACGTGGAAGCCACGGCCAAGGCGGCTAAGCTTGCCGCCAATAGGTTGGCGCGGGCTACAAGTCCGCGTCGCCACACCTTAATTGAGGAGGAGGAGAGAAGAGCGGCGAGTGAGGAGAGAAGGGTGCGCCCCCCGGTGGAGGTGGGAGAAGAGGAGGTGAACAAGGAGGGTGATGGTGACAATGACAAGGACGAGGATGATGAGGACCCGCCCGTCGTCACTAACAAGCGTGAAGGGAGGCCAGCCCGCTCTCCGACGCTTCCACCCCGTCCATGACACCCACGGAGGCCATGGCGAGGAGTTGGAGGCGAAAAACATGCGCCTTAAGCGTGGGAAGGCGCCCGCCATCCCTCATGATGAGCCCGTTGACGAGCCCAACCACCCGCCACTCATGAGCATCTTTCGCCGCGACACAGGTGACTCCACTACACCCAATGCTCGTGCGGAGGCATTGGCCATTCCCTTTAGCGATCCCGCGGTCCCTTGGAAGAAGAACATGATAAAGCGAGCTCGGCAACACATCGATGTGGCGGCTTACATTGCCTCGGCGGCGGCCTCCTTCGATCGGGTGCCCTCTCACCTCGCCGAGGATCCCCACTTCGGCAAAGGCCGCAAAGAAAACATGAAAGGTGGGCTCATTTTTGGTTGAGCATGGCCATTTGCCTGAGCACACATGTAGGACGCGCATGAGGGTGCGGACTTTACTCAAGCAAACATGCACATGCGTGCATCATCGGCCTTATGAAGGTGCGGGCTTGTTATCTACGTAGAGGCATCTACATGAATACATTGTTCCGCATCCCTCCTCCCCCCATGTTCAGTAAGGGGGGGAGGGCCCGCACCTAACACCCTTGCATGTCCACCTCTGTATTCACATTATGACTATTCATAGCAAGGTAAAAGGCACAACAGGTTTGCAATTACACTTGCATGTGGGAGATGGTGATGTCAATGCGGGTGCGCCTGGCGTTAAACCCAATGGCTCTAAGCCTATGCACGAATGCCCGCAACCAGTGTTGCTCACATGTGCTCTGTGCACCAGCATTGGACGAGGTGTGCACGCAGTTCCACCATATGGAAGTGGCCAACAAGCAGTAGTTGGAAAATGGTGGAGGAGCTTATGAGAGACCCTCTAGCTACGGACGATGCAGAGGCAAAGCGCCTTAAGAAGGCAATTAAGGAGGCGGCTGCGGCGCAGCCCAAGCCCAAGGCAAAGGCGGCCTACACTCCCAACAAGGGGCGGGGTCAGTACCCCCCCACCCGCTACTCTAGATTTTATGCATCTGGCGCGGGGCATACTAGTTACAAGACCGCTCCTGTGCAGTCTTAGGCCGCATCTATGGGGGGCCAGCGTGATGCCCGCACCTGTGACAACTATGGGGAGACGGGGCACTTGCGTGCCTATTGCCATAAGCCCTCAGCAGGCCGTGGCGGCCACTAGTTTGGTAGCGCAGCTCTATAGCTGTTGTGACAGCATAATAGCTGTACACTTGCACTGTTGATGCTATAGCCCGGTGGGGCACTGTTTTGTGTTCGCAACCGCTGTTTTAGTAGATTGAATTGCGAGCTGAGTGAATGAAAGTGTCGGAATTGTGATCCACTACTGCAAAAATTGCTATCTTGCTTGTAACTTTTGCTGGGGGTCTCTGAACACCCCCGAATGGACCGACATGTTATGACTATTACAATGAGGCGGATAACGTTGTGCCGAGCAAAACAAGACCCAATGCGGACACTGTTTGCACAAATGGTGGCCATTTTACGCTTATCATGCCATTAAGGCTCTGGCTAAACTCCGTTGTTGAGATCACTTCGTAGTCGTGTGCAGTATTCTACACTAGCACAGAGGAGGACCTTGTTCACGACTGGATCAAGCACCATGAGTTTGCTCGCGTCCCTGCCAACCGCACCGTTGAAGGGCCTTACATGCGTCATCGACTGCATGATGCCCTGCCAGCATGGCGTGAATTTTGTGAATCTACTATGGTGCTCTCATGGGTGGAGTACGGGTACAAGCTACCATGGGCGGCTGACCCACCCCCCGAATGGGCATTCACTAAGCATAAGGGTGTGCATGAGTTTGCGGACTTCACTGTAGCTGCCATTGCCAACCTAGTGCATAGTGGGGCCGCACAAGAGTGTGTGACACCCCCCGGCGTGGTGAGCCCACTCAATGTGGTCGATGGTGGTCGCAAGTTGCGCCTCATCATGGACTTGCGCTATGTCAACTCCTATATGGTGAACACGCCGTTTAAGTATGAGGATGTACGCAGGATCCCGGACTTGCTGCAACCTGAGGACTGGTTGTTCTCTACGGACTTGAAGTCCGGCTATCATCATGTGGACATCCACCCCGCCTTTTGGGGCTACTTGGGGTTCTCAATTGCGAGCAAAGTATTTAACTTTTGCTCATTGCCATTTGGGTTGGGCACGGCTTGCTTCGTGTTCACAAAGATTATGAAGCAATTGGTGCGCCGTTGGCGTGGTCAGGTCAACATACCGCATCATACCCGCAAGTCTCAGCAGCACCGTCACCGTTTGCAACCTGACCACCAAGTCCCACCCGTCGCGAGCAAAGTGCGAGACCATGGCTCGCAAGAGCTCGGGTGTGTAGGCGCCCTTCTTCTGTGTGTTGCAAGGGCAGCAGCCAAGCAGCGGCCTCACGAACCACCGCAACGAGTGCATGCGCAGTGGGAGAGGTCTGGGCTGCATGGCATGCGCAGCATGTATGGCCAAAGAGGCATGTTTCACAGGTGCCGGGGTGGTTAAATCCACCATCATCTTGGTCAAGAACAGGGCCACTATGCCAGGGTCTGCTGCCAGGGCAGCCCAACCACGAGGCGTGCAGAACTCCACAAAGCGACGCCAGTAGCCCTCATGGCCCCGCAGGGTGCTAGTAGCACGTGACGCTGCTGCCACTTCTGGGTATAAGGTGTGCATGCGCTAAATCTCGTAGTCTCCGGGGACGTTGGGCATGAGCGACTGTAAGCTTCGCTTAATAGCAGCTGCACACATCACGTGTCAATGGCCAGGATGCAAGTCAACCCGCAATGCCCACATATGACTGTTGGGCAAGCCCCCGTGAAGTTCTGTGACTTGCGGGCTAGGCGACAAGCAGGCTGGGCCTCCGGGCAGGCTCACAACGTCTGTGACAAATGGTGCCCACACGCCACCCGGGCGGTGCATGGGCCTTTAAATTTGGGTTGTCCATTCAGGTACAATAAGGCACATGCGAGCCTTGCATTCGCGGGCATGACGCAGAACAGTGCCAACCTGGTGTGAGGGATGGCACCAGTAGTTGCAACCACTCCAGTCACGGTGAAAGACATCGCCGGATGAGCCCGAACATGGCAACACCGAGTTGAAGGCCACACACACGGTATTGGCATCCGTGGCGAAGCGGTTTGCATCAAAGGGGCCTCACTTGCGAGCGAGCAAGCGAACCCATGGGGTTTGCAAGGTCCAAGCGTTCTAATTCGGTGCTTTTGGAGAGCGCGTCCGCCTCCTCATCGAGTTCACGTGGTAACCACTCCACATGCAAGCAGATGCAATGCCGGTGGCAATGTAAGAAAATACGGCATGCCACTTGCTGCAAGTGTCCGGCCTCACTGCCCCCTTTGCGCATAGTGCAGTACACATTGCGGGCATCGCCATAGCACAGCACCGTGCGTCCATGTAGCTCCTCCTCGTCAGTGAGCAGGGCACGCTCAAGTCCCGATAACTCGCGATGTGTTGATGAAGTCAAGCACTCATCAGGTGCGAATGTGCCCTTCGCCACGGAGGTAGCTGTGCCATGGCGCACTAGTCCCCAACCAGTGCCGCTAGCATCCACAAATTGCACTATGTCCGGCTGCATGGTAGGCCAAATGGGTGCCATGTTAAGCTCCTCAAAGTGGTCTCTTAGCCACGATAACTCCGTGATCTCAGGTTGACGTAGCACCATGTGAGAGCTCCATGAGCGGCGGGTCTCAATTAAGCGGCGTGTATGCCAAGTCATGAGTTTGACGGCAGGGCTCTACACCATGAACATGGATTGCAATTTGCCACAGATGCGGGCCAGCAACTTCACTGGCACATGGCGCCTATCACCAAATGCACGTTGCAAGTCTCAAAGCAAACCATCGAGTTTCTCGACGGGGACACAAACAGTGCCAGCATGTGTATCCCACATAAAGCCGAGGAAGATGATGACTCTGCTCAGCACAATCACCGCGCAGGACGTTTTTCGCCCAGGCCGTATGGATCTCGTCATCCCGCGCAGCAAAACCGGTCAACACGGTGTGGGCGCCACAGTGCACATAGCTGCTGTGGGCGGTGACTTATGCCCGGTAATGCACACCGAGAAATTGTTATTTGCCTCGGGATATTGGCACTCGGCAAGTTGCTGCGCTCCATCATCCGAGCGGGGGGAACGTGCGTCATACGCAACACTGTGGTGCCATACGGCACTATCCTTGGTTGGGAGAAGGTAGCCATTAAGGCGGCAGGGGAGGACCCCACGCGTTTTGGCACACACTCTGCTCGTTCAGGAGCTGCGACCCAAACCGTGAAGGCTAGTGTGCCCCAACACCTGTGGTAGCAGTTTGGGCATTGAAAGTCTGCCACTGCAGCTGAGGGCTATGTGCGCGCAGCGTTGCCTGAGTTGCACACACTGACGAGGAGCCTCATCTTGGGTGGTACGTGCTCTCACTTTTTGTATCCATCTATCGACCCATAGCGACCCCCCAGCATGAGCTGTGTGTCGCATATAACTCGTGTGTGAGTTATATGAGTTCATGACACTCTTGTGCCCCTAGTGCCTTGGGCACTTGGGGGCACAAGCACTCGCCAGATGTGAGTTGTGCGTCACAAGCTCCTGATCTAGTCGCTTAAGATACTAGCGCGGCGGCGCCATCCTTGGCAAGGGTGGCGAGTGTGGTATATTTTTCAGGTGTACAGGCTTCTCAAGCTTCAACCTCGGCGTCGGCAGCAGTGGCGCCATCAGCGAGTCGAAGACCGAAGAAGCGCGTGACTTTCGCACCTGGCGTGAAGAAGTAGTTCCCGTAGTTGTAGCCTAGCGCCCTAGTGCAGACTTGTGTATAGATCAGCCTATATCTGTACACTTGTACATTTGTATTGTAATGCACTTGGGTGCTGGGCATAGCCACCGTGCTATCGACCCATAGCGACCCCTCAGCATGAACTATGTGTCGCATATAACTCGTGTGTGAGTTTGTAACCACCGTGCTATCAACCCATGGGCATGAGCTATGTGTCACATATAACTCGTGTGTGAGTTTGTTAAAAAGCTTCTGAAGCTAGCTATGTGGAGCAACTTGAAGCGCAAGTTATGGTTGCGTGTGCTAAATGTAGTAGCTTTTAGAGTAGAAGCATGTGTAGCTGGCGGGTGTAAAACCCGTGGACATGATGGCAATAGGTGGTCTTGTATGGTCTGCTGACGCTGGTGTTGTGGCGCGCACTTGTGCATGTGTATGCTTATCATTGTCCATCTCAACGCGCTTAACCCAAAAAGCAGTCTTGTGTTCGGCCTGCTCTCTTATTTTGATTAAATGGAAACCAGCGAGCAAATTGATGATGGTGAAGACTTTGGCGTCAGCGACGTTATAAACGTTATAAAGATGTCTTCCACAATAGGCACCGAGTACCTAATCAATTGAGTGGCTGCATTATCGAGTCCAAAGTCCACACACATGCGCATCTGTGTCTAGTTGCCCTAAAAGTCCTTCTTTCGGGGCATGATTACAGCAAACTCTTCAATCAACTCAGCTTTCAACAGCTCATCACCCTTCTGCTTCATTGCGTCTTTCTCCACTTGATTGCATGGTATTGTCTTTTTAACATGGGTTCTTCCATGTTGCAGCGGCCTAGCTCTTGCAAGTTGAAAGCGAAGGCTTTTCGGTGTCTTTTAAGTTATGCCAGCAGTGTTTCGTTTTCTTGTGCTATGACCTTGCTTTTGTAGTCCCATGTGTGTGTAGTTTCATCCACACTCTTCTGTGGCAGCCAACATATGTGGCTGGTCACATGAAGTTGACACCCCTTCAGCACCTTGACCGTGGTCTGGCCGTCTCCACCCCCTCAGCATGTGACTCAAGCTCCGACTGTCAGGTTGCTTGGCTGAGACTAGTGTGCGCGCTTCTTCTGCCACTTTTGGGGCAGCCGACGACACCGTTAGTAATCCATATCAAGCTACTACAAACTTGAGCGTGGCCGAGCAGCTTTTTTCGCTGCTGTTTTGTTACGCCAGAAGCCTTTGTAACATCTGGCAAAAAACCCATGACTTTCTCTCTCTCATCGGCAGTGGGTTCCTTCTCCTAACCCGTCTTGTTGTTGTAGATGCCAAGCCCATTGTTGAGAAGCATAACTGGCAGGGTAAGTAACTAAAATGGGCAATGTCCTCTATGGCTCTCCCACTCCCACACATTAGCAGGGTGTTGTGCTGGCCTATGCATTGTTAAAACCGGTTGTGGGTCTCGCCCCTCCTCCAGCATGTCACTAACCAATAGTTGACCTGCTCTTTCATATTCTTGCTATACTTGTTTGCGCAGCTCGGTAGGTGCCAAGTTGGTCAACAACATTCTCAACCGATGTGCGCGCGATTCGCATTGTGCTGCACCTAACTCAACTATACATCCCAACACCGACATCATAATCTGATTGTCACGGTGGATATGATCACACAATCATATGTAGGTATGTTTTCACTTAATTAAGTAGCGGGGGTATTCTTTTGTGTTGCTCGCAACATCTGTAGTGTAACAGCTTGGACCTTTTTCCATAATTTACTAAATGTACAGTATGCATTTTGCCTTTTGTGTGGCTTTATCAAGGCTTTATGAAGGGCTTTTACAAGCCGTATGGGCGGTGCTCTGCTGCCGCACGTGACTTCGCCTGCGACCAGCCCGGCAGCTGCCTGCATACGACGTGACCTAGTAAGGCAGCGGTAACGCAGCTGACCAGACTGCACGGTACCTGCCATGTGACGCGGACATAGTCAGTCTACCGCTGCGCAGTACCTTGTGACGCGGACTGCCTAGTCAGCTGCCGCGTGAAATGTACTCCGGCGCGGGGTAGCAGTCTGCACTTATACAGGTCTTTTGGATTTGGTAAATCATCGACAAAAAGGCCTGATTCATAAGCTGCTTGGTTGTTGTGCTTGTATATATAGAAACTCTGTATACTACAACCAACTCTTGTTTTCTGCTCTTTGCTGTGAGTATGCTGGTGTATGCTTGAGAGAGGCGTGATCCAAGGCACACTGCTTCGTTCTTGCATGGCGTGGGAAGTAGTAGTGTTTGCGTGCGTGTGCGTGCGCGGGAGAAGACAAGGTTCCGGTGTGAAGACTGTGCTCAGCTGCACACATGTGTTGTATGACTTGTGTGCTGTGTATGTGACCACGAGCATCGTTACAGTGGTATCGGAGCCCTTGGAAGGGTGGAGTTTCTTGCTTTATAAGGATATTAACTATATCTTTGGTGTGAGGTATACTTCTGTTTACGGACGCTACCATGGATGATGTACATGTCGTGGAGCTTCAGCAAGTGCTGGTCGCTGCTTATAAAAAGCTGCAACGTGTTCAAGCATCTGCTCAAGCTCTATCGGCACAATTTCAAGAAGTCTTGGCGCAAGTGCGCGCGGCTACGCCTATTGCTGTACCTGTGGCTCTTCCACCAGCCTCTCGTCACGTGAAAGTGCCAAAACCAAAGCCATTTAAGGGCCAGAGGGATGGTGACTGCGTCGAGGAGTGGGTGTTTGCTGTCTCTTCATGGTTGAAGCTCACCGAGGTACCCGTACATCTCCATGTCGATGTGGCTGCTACTTTTTTAAAGGGAGCTGCACTTGTGTGGTGGCGTTATCGTTGTGCTCGTGTGGAAGCTGGTCTCGAGGTCCCCTTTATCACCGTGGCTAAGCTGGCCGTTGAAGGTGAAGAAACAGTTCGTATCGGTGCAAAGCATGAAGACGGCACGCGATCAGCTCTGTACACTTGTGCAAACGTAATCCATGATGGCCTACACATCCGCGTTTCAGTGTCTTGTGCTCTCCATACCCAACATGACTGAGGAGGAGCAGTTGGACCGCTATACGCGCGAGTTGAAGACTCTTTGTCGCAAGGAAGTTGAGCTTCGTGACGCCAAGTCTCTTGCGGAGGCCATTCGCGTCGCCGAGCGTACGCACGTGTTTTACTTCAAGGGTACTGCATAAGACACTGATCGTGGGCGTTTCTATAAATTCCAGGGAGGTTTATATCGCTCGTACACATCTTTTGGAACTGGTTCGGCAGCTGCAACAGCTGCGGGGGGTGGCTCGGGACCTACACCAATGGAGTTGGGTGTTCTCCATGCTTCAAAGAGGGGTGTGAAGGGTCGGGAAGATGCCAAGGCAGTTCGGAAGTGTTGGGAGTGCTCTTCTACTAGAAATATGCGCTCCAACTGCCCCATCTTCAAGACAAAGTCGGCTGCACGTGCACGCAATGCGCGCGGCGGTGGACGTGTGAATACGGTGGAGGTGGAGATGTTACAGTCGGGAAACGGCTCACCTCAGTAGCTAAGGAGGCTGCTGCTGAGGTTGAGATGGAGCCTCTTTCTGATGTTGACAGTTCAAAGCCTTTCGTGGATACGTCGGTGACTGTTGGCGGCATGTATACGTGCGCAACGGCGACGCGAGACGGTGTGGTTCGTGTGCCCGATGAGGCGAGGCAGCTGCTGACCGTCACGGCCATGATTCGCGAGGGTGATGGGCCTTGGGTGGAGTGCAAAAGTGCTGGTGGATAGCGGCACGAACAGCAACTTCATGAATCGAGAGGTTGCGCGTCGACACAAGTGGCTTTCGCGGGCGAAGCTCCGTAACTCTCGCGGACGGCCGTGCGCCAACCGGAGCTGCGAAGCTGAGCAAAGAGCTTGAAGTCCACGTGGGGATGATAAAAGGATAGCCTACGGTTTTGCTGCCTCAAGCCCGGCTACGGCTTTGATGGCATTTTGGGGTTACCTTGGCTTTGGACACATATCCCCGCCATTAATTGGAGGAAGTGCCTAATTGCTGCCCCGGAAGGTGGTGGTATGGCTATGACTTGCTTGGGTGCTTCTTCCCGTGGTGAGTGTTTAGTTCAAAAGCGTGTATGTCACAGCCCACTCGACCACAAAAGACTTGGTGCTTTTATCCCAACAATCAAGCGGCCATCTTCGACTGGCTTGTGAAGTTGCGACACTATGTCAACTCCCTTCACATTTCTGAGGAGGGGAAATTGCGTGTAGCTGAGTTGCTGATCCCAAACGATGCTCTGGCAGAGTGGTACCGCCGTAAGCAACGGGATACAAACCTCGGGCGGGAAGTAAATCAGTTGTGCTTTTTCATGGAGCAGCACTATGGTGGTGCAGATCCTGCCCAGGTTGCTCGCAACTAGCTGCACAACCTGCGTCAGAACGGGCGTCCGGTTCAGCAGTATATCCAGGATTTTTAGTCGTTTATCAGCAAGATCAATGCTGGCAAACTACCTATCAGTGATGCTGATCAGCTGGATATGTTCAGGTGTGGCTTGGACACAGATCTCGTGCAGCATGTGGCCGTCAACCTCGCGAGTTTGCAAGAGTGGGCCTCGACGGATTTACCAATGCTGATGCAGATGGTTGCTGCTGTGGACAGTGTAAAGCGCTCTCACGCCAACATGCAAACCACGGCAAAAGAGGCAGCCCCGGTTTCAGCTGCAAAGCGCCCGGCCACTGACAACAAACCTTTTGTGAAAAAGGCGAAACCATCTCATCCTGCTAGCCCCTACAACGCGGCCAAAGCCATCATCACTTGCAGTTTCTGCAAGAAGACAGGTCATGGGGAGGCTAAGTGCTATGCAAAACAGAATGCACAGAAGGCCAAGCAGCAGAGAGACAAGAAATAGGAATTGTCCGTGGTTGGTAGCTTAGTCGAGCAACACGACTTTAAAAACTCTGTGCTTCTTGATAAAGTTTCCTCTCTTTGTGATGTATCAGATGTATGGACTGATATGAGCACACCACCTGTCTTGAGAAATGCAAACGGTTGTATTTTAATCAATGTTCCATTCTCTGAATTAGTAACCGCTGTTAAGCACTTACACGAGTTGCAATTACAACATGCTGTCACTGCATGTGTAGTTATCCCTCAATATCATGGCCCGTGGTCGCGATTGTTGAAAGGGGAGAAGTAATTATGCAACTCTCACGCAAAGATACAGGAGCTTCACCATTGCAAGTGATCTTTATCAAGTCTGCTACCAATCACGGCACTCCGACACTAGCTACATTTGATGGTCACTAAGTGCCACTCAAATGGAGATTTGAGAGTCAACTTATGGGTACACCATGTACAGCATTGATTGATACTGGTGCAAACCATAACTTTGTTGAACATGCTTAGGTGAAACGTAATAACATTCCTTTCACACCAATCACGTCATATGTACGTGCTGCTGGTTCCACTTTCAATGCAATGGGAGAGGTAAGGGCGTTTTGTTATTAATGGCTATATATCCCGACCAGCCTTCATCGTGGTGGATATTGGTATCCCCGGGGTGGATGTTGTTTTAGGGGAACAATGGCACACTGAAGCAGGTTTACAATTAGACTCTCGAGCCAATACGTGCACCCTTCGTAAAGAGAAACGTAGGATGACTTTAACAGCATCTGTACTCGCACGTATACCACGCGATAATGTTCCGCTCCTCTCTGCTATGCAATTGAAACGTTGCATGCGTAAATGTGAGGAAGTATACTTACTGCACTTACGACAGGTGGAAACATCTGCTGAACAGGCTATCAGTGACCCTGTGGTGCAGTCACTTACGGAACAATACGCAGATGTATTTCAGGATGAACTCCCAGAGTTGCCTCCCAATCGAAACATACATCATACCATTCCATTAGAGGAGGGGGCAAAGCCACCTTGGCGGCCTATATACAGGCTAAGTCCCTTAGAACACGCGGAGATGGAAAAACAGCTCAAAGAGTTATTGGACAAAGGTTTAATAACAAAGAGCATATCTCCTTTTGGTGCACCAATTTTGTTTGTGCCCAAAAAGAATGGCAAGCTACGCATGTGTATTGATTACCGTGCGTTGAACAAGGTCACTGTAAAAAACATATACCCTTTGCCTCGGATTGATGATTTGTTTGATAAGCTGTCAGGTGCAACAGTGTTCAGCACGCTGGATTTGACCAGTGGTTATCATCACATCAAAATCCACCCGTCGGATATACAAAAAACTGCATTTCGCACCCCACTAGGACACTTTGAGTATAAAGTGTTACCATTTGGGTTAACAAATGCACCGGCTACATTTCAGACAGCAGTGAACGCGGTATTCGCTAATGAATTGTACAAGTTTGTACTGGTATATCTAGACGACACTATCGTGTTCAGCAAAACCCGGGAGGACCACCACAAACATGTGGAATTGGTTCAGCTACATTACGCGAACACGAATTCTATGCCAACCTATCCAAATGCAACTTTGCAAAGGATGAACTACCCTTTTGAGGGCATGTAATTGGCAAAGAAGGATTGAAACCAGATCCTCAAAAGGTGTGTGCGGTAAAGGATTGGCCACCACCCAAGGATGTACATCAGTTACGTGCTTTCTTGGGGCTAGCCAATTATTTCCGCAAATTCATGCGAGCATATTCTGGCATGGCAAATCCTTTAACATCTTTATTAAGAAAAGATGTTAAATTTGTGTGGACGGAGGCACACGAGGTTGCTTTTACACGCATTAAAGATGCATTAAAGCAAGCCCCTGTGTTAGCCTTCCCCGACCACACCAAGCCTTTTGTGGTGATCAGTGATGCTTCCACCATTGGGTGTGGGGCAGTCCTTCTACAGGATGACAGACCATGTGCATATGAAAGCAGAAAGTTCATTCCTGCTGAACGTAATTACACAACCACTGAGCAGGAATTGCTCGGGGTGGTGCACGCGCTGCGCACATGGCGTTGCTACTTGGAAGGGGTGGAGTTTTCAGTGATTACTGATCACAACCCGCTCACATTCTTTCATACGCAACAAAATCTGTCGAGGCGGCAAGCTAGGTGGAATGAATTCATTTCTCGTTTCACTTTCACTTGGCAATACCGTCCGGGTCGCACCAATGTGGCGGATCCACTAAGTCGCAGCCCTGCTCTGTTGGCACTTACGCGCTCTCGAAGTACGCGTAATGTACAACAGTCTGAAGATCCTTTCTTAAAGGAAGTGTCCGCAGGTTATAACTCAGATGACTGGTTTAGCAGTAAAACCAACTTGCAACAGCTTACTGCTGTTAGCATTCTGTGGTATAAAGGGGAGCAGTTGGCAATTTGCAACTCGGGCGACTTATGTAAGCAATGCTTACATTCAGTGCATGACCCACCGTATGCTGGGCATTTGGGGAAACACAAAACACTCAAATCTGCACAACAGTTATACTGGTGGCCGTCAATGTCAGCTGACGTGGATCAATATGTTCGCACATGTGACGTGGGTCAACGTAATAAGCCACTACGATAAAAACAAGCGGGATTGCTTAGACCATTGGCAATTCCAGAACAAAAGTGGGATAGTGTCAGTATGGATTTGATTACTGACCTACCTGAAACAGCAGCTAAATACACTGCTATTGTATTTTTTGTCGACCGTGTGACTAAAATGGTGCACTTTGCCCCGTGTTGCACAACTGTAAGTGCACGGGACTTGGCACACTTATTTATGTCTACAATCTTTCGCGTTCACGGTGTACCGCGTGAACTTGTCACAGATCGTGATCCTCGGTTTGTCTCCAAGTTTTGGCGAGAAGTCTGTGAATTGTTGGGGGTAAAAAAAAGCATATCGACTGCTTTCCACCCGCAAACGGACGGTCAAACTGAGCGAGCAAATCAAATACTGAAAGAAATGCTTCGCCACTATGTGGCTCCTAATCATGCTGATTGGGACAGGTACTTGCCAATGGCAGAGTTCGCTGTGAACAACACATGGCAGGAAAGTGTATAGGAAACCCCATTTTTCTTGAATTATGGGATTCGCCCAAACACACCAGCGTCATTGCGTGTACCTCGCAATACCCTGACTGTACTAGCGGCAAAGGAATTTGCCACTAATATGCAAGAAATTTGGCTCGAGCCAAGCTGTGTCTGTCAGAAGCACAGGACAGGCAAAAAGCTTATGCTGATACACGTCGAAAAATGGCCACTTCCGATGTCGGCGATAAAGTTTTGCTTAACGCAAAGAACATAACCATCAAAGGTACGGGTGCTCGCAAGTTGCTGCCCCGATGGTTAGGTCCATTCTCTATCACTGATAGAGTTGGTACGCACGCTTACCGACTGCAATTGCCCCAAAGTGTGCGTATACACACCGTGTTCCATGTGAACTTGTTGAAACCTTACCGCTCAGACGGTAGAACACAGCCTCCACCACCGCCAGCTGAGGTGGACAGCGAGCTCGAATACGATGTGGAAGCTATATTGAACCATAAGCTAAATAGTCGAGGACGCGCAACTCGCTATTTGGTGAAATGGAAAGCGTATGGCCCGGAACATAACAGTTGGGAGCCCGACAGGCATTTTACGCACTGCCGCGAGTTGCTCCGAGCTTATTGGGATTCATGTCCTGTCCCATAAACTGTGGGCTTGGTTTTATGACAGACTGGCAATGCAGTTTCATCACCACCCTGTCATTTCCTGCTATCTCACTGGTTACAATTACTCGAAATCAAGCCTGATCAACTTGAGTTCAACGAGGACGTTGAAAACCTAAGTAAGGGGGAATGTAACGGGAGCAATAATAATAGGGGTATTATTGCTACCTAAATAACACATTTTGTATGAATAAGTCTTTTAATATGCTTATTTATACCTCTTTTCTACGGTTCCTCGCTTATCAAAAGCCATGATGCTTTATCATAGCTTAAATAAGTCCCAATGGGTGTAGAACTGTTGAGAACTAGTGATGCGCCTGGTGTGTGTGTATTTGCCTCCTACATACAAGTGTGCACACACCAAGGACAAGTGCAGCAAGCACGCCAACTATAGAGACAATGTGCGACCCATTGTATTAAGCAGTATACAGTGTCTTATATACTATGCTACTAAGTACTAGTCAACTCTAGACAACTCTGGTCACAGTCAACACTAGTCAACACTAGTCACTGGTCAAAGTCAACTGCCAAAGTCAAAGTTGACTATGGTTGACCATAACTGCCGTAACTCCCGTAACTGTCATAACTCCCATAACCATAAAGGTTAAGCTAATCGTACCAACTACATGTAGGCGCCGCCTGTACATGTACTTTCAACAAGCTATAACATTTAACAAGAACCGCTTGTTCAAGCCTATTTAGTGTCACATTTGATATAATGTGATCACTATCTCGTTAGGTACCTTACGATAGGTATCCTTTGGATAGGTACCTTATCGATATGTACCTTATCTGAGCTGTGATTGGCTCACGCTAAATTTCCTAACTACCCTATCTGTAGGGTCGATGTCTAGTTGTGAGTTAATTATCGAGAGGTATATAGTTGATATATTCTTGATATAAAAGGTCACATCAATCTGATGTGGGGACTTT